>CM051349.1:40949701-41134701 GCA_028015215.1 Gynostemma pentaphyllum | reverse complement strand
TGGAAATACGGCGAAAACTACACAACAACCTTAAACATATATATCTTTGAGAGAGTATAATAGATAGTAGATCTGTTGAGAATATTACATCAAATATTGAGAAAGGAGATTTGAACCTATACATGTGGGGAGAATCATTAATACTTAATTAATTAAACTATTGATTAAGTTTGGCGATAATCTGGAAATTCAAATCATGTAAAGGAAAGTATAATAGTCTACTAATTTTAAATAGTTATGAAATTTCACGGAAAATAACTCGTATTTGGTTTTTGATAGAGGTAGAAACAAATTATGGGCCAATGCCCTAGCCCAAATTAGGACTGCAAGTGAATCCCTGTTAATGTTAATGGGCTCACTGAATCCAAATTCAGTGATATGGGTTTGGGCCGATGCGGGTTCAAACTAATCTTCGTTTGATTTGGGCGTCATCAAAATGGCGGCTTGAAATAAACGAAATTTAGTTGCATTAAATGGGAATGAACATTCCTTTGAATTTGTGGACCGTTGACTTTTCTCCAAATAAAAACACCCTTCTATTACTAACTAATTGCATTCCATTCCACCATCCTCCTCCTTTTCCTTCTCATTCTCCACCTACCCTTTTTTTTAACCTATTGTATTTTCAATCTCATTTACCAAATAATATAATAAATAAAAACTATACAATATATCTATTATATTTACGTCATGTTTACTTTTACTTATTTTATTATATTGTGACTTTTAATTACTTACTTAACATGAAACGACTTAATGTAAATTTAAATATAACTCAATTAATTAAATATCTACTTATGAAGTTCAAAGTTCCCTCTTCTATGTATTATCCGAAAAAAAAAAAAACAAATAAACAACTTAACCACTATAGCATTTATATTTTAAATTTAATATATTGAAATTCCAAGTAATTGTAAATTAAATTATATAATGTGAGAAAAGTATTAAATAAAAAGGAGTAAACGGGCGTAGTTGGGAGAGTTTTTAATATGGTTGGCTTTGAAAAAAGGGAAAAAGATAGAAATGTAGCCAAAAGTAAAACAATGACTTATTCATCAAAAAACACACCACATGATGGGGGTGGAGTTCGGCCCAATCTCCCCATTCAGACCCAAAAAAGAGATTACCGGTTCACCCATTTGAACCGGTCGATCTTCCCATTTCCCAATCGTATTCTGACACGTACCCCATTTCGAGCTGTAAAGTAATCAGTCGTACAATTTATTATTTTTTTTTTTCCCAATCTCCCCCCCCTCTCTCTCTCTCATACGCTTCCTCTCTCTCTCATCAAAAAGCAGGAGAGCAAAGGCAAAAGCAAGAAGAGAGAGAGAGAGAGAGAGAGAGGAAAAATAAAGAAGAAACCCTTGGCTGGCTTTGTTGATTGAATGTCCTGTTCCAAACCCTTCCACTCTATTCAGCCTCCTCGCTTCTCCGGAATCTGACGGACCGGATTTTCTCGTATCGGCTTCTCCGGCCACCGTTGATTTCAAGCCTCAGCTGGACCTGACCTGACCTGACCTGAGAGACCAGTTAAGCTTCGCCTCTGTTTTCTTTGATTTGATTCTGTGTTTCATTATGTTTCAGTGCTTATATATTCCTTTGTTTTTTTTTTTTTATGTAGGATCTCTTTGAGCTGAAAGTCAGAGATTCATTTTTTCTAAGAGAGCAAAATTAACGAGAGATAAAAGAAAAGGGTAGAAGAGATGTATGTGGTACCTCCACCACAGCGATCTGATCCGCTTTCTGGATCTTCAAGCTCTTCTACTGATTTACGAGTCTTTCAATCTTGGAAAGGAAGCAATGTAAGTTTCTATCTTTCAAGCTTTCCATTTCTGGGTTGCTCATCAATTTCCTCATTACGTTTTATTTTTCATCCTTTATTTTACCTTTTCTGTTCCTTGTCTTAGGGTCTTCTCTTTAACTATTTAATGTTGTGTTTAATTTTGATCTTACTTAATCTTGCCTATAGTGATAAGAATCCCGTGGCTAAATTCTCTGCGATTTCTCAATATTGAGCTGTTTTGCTTTACCTTTATTGTACCACCCCAAGTTTCTAATCGATTTGATCTTTTGGATTTGATTAATTGAATTGAGGATATATGATTATGAAGAGGATTGGAATAAAAATTTTAACCATAAAGGAACGACCTATACAGAATCATGTACAATTCCCGGTTGAGGTTTCCCCTCCGAGCTAAACGATATATCTGATGGTTTTGTGCAAGGAAGTATTCTAAATACCAGCTCATTTTCATAAGATTCGAGTATTTGGGTTGAATAAAATATGGGAATATGTCTTTCAACATCAGGAATCTGAATGCTTTGATATTAGTTGCAAAGTAAAATCTGTCATTATTCTATAAAGAGACCGGAAATTCCTATGGTTTGGGGTAGCAAGGCAAAGGATATTTCCTAATTTTCTTAATTTTATGCTTTATTTTCACCATGAAGTACCATTCATGATATCTCATTTGCTGACTATCTTTTTTGTCCTCTTTAACATTTTGATGAACTGTGTGGGTTATAGAAATTATATTCATATGTTTTTGAGTTTTTTTTTAATAGTCCGTTTCTCTTTCTGCAGATCTTTTTCCTCCAAGGAAGGTTTATTTTTGGACCAGATGTTAGGTCATTGGTGCTTACGATATTCCTTATTGTTGCTCCTGTTTCGATTTTCTGTGTATTTGTTGCCAGTAAGATGATGGATAATTTTTCTGGTAACTGGGGAATATCAATAATGGTTGTTGCTGTTGTATTTACTGTTTATGTGAGTTCCATCTTTCTCAGTCCCTGTATAAATACAGCAGCACTTGCTTTTATATGTTGAATTTTTTTTGTCAACTTGTATTACTTTGTGTTATTTGTCGTTACACTGGAATTTTATTTTTGGAGCGCTTTATATGTGAGATACATTTGTTAGCTCAAGCTTATGAAATGGCCATAAGTGGAAGGTAGTACCATCTATTTCCTTTTTATTGAAGATTTTAATTATATGTGAATGTGACGGCATACACCTCAATCAGCTTAGAGGAAGAAGGTTCAGAAAATTTCCCCCCAATTTGTATAGTTATTTCCTAAATGTCACAATTTTTTTTGTAGCCAATGCTTGAAATTTTCCCAGCTGTTCTTTCAAACCTTTCATAATAAACTATACATATTGGTCAAGGGTAGTTCTCAAGCTTTAATGGAATATGCAATCCATCTTATGGTTTTTGTGGAGCTTTGCATAGTTAACAGAGGGTGTCAAGGTGAACTGAGTGACCTATTCTCATCTACTTTCAATGTCTTGAATTCTTTCTCTAAACAAATACTTTCAGCTTCTTGAACAAAACCTAAGATTAATTTATGATAGTAAGTTTATGAATTTAAGTAAATATCTGTAAGGACTGTATAGGACGTCTGATATTTTATGAAAGGCCTTTTAGCTACTTAGGTTTAATGGTTGAGTAAATATCTGTCTATTGTGAGTGTGTGTAACTATGGACGATCATAAACATGGTGAGTATGGGGCATTTCAATAGAATATGGTGAACACAATTATTTGTAAGATTATTGTTAGTATTTTCTGTTGATATGTTTCTTGAGGATGTAACATATGCTAATAATTATATTATTTATTTTAGATTTTAGTCTTGCTGCTGCTTACTTCTGGAAGAGATCCTGGAATAATTCCTCGAAATTTACACCCTCCGGAACCTGAACCTTATGAAGGAAGTGTCGATGCCGGATCTGCACAAACTCCCCAATTACGATTGCCTCGTATTAAGGAAGTAGAGGTCAATGGGATTACTGTTAAGATCAAATATTGTGATACTTGCATGCTTTATAGACCTCCTCGCTGCTCTCACTGTTCAATCTGCAACAACTGTGTTGAAAGATTTGACCATCATTGTCCTTGGGTTGGACAATGTATTGGTCTGGTAAGTGTCCATTTCTTCAAGTTCTACATGTCAATTTCTTGGATGAGCATCGTACTCTGAGATCTCTATTATAAAAAGGAGTTCGTGGTAATTTTTCCTTCTTTTTACTTACTGGTGATATAACTTGCATTTCAACATTGCTGCAGAGAAATTATCGGTTCTTCTTCATGTTTGTCTTCTCAACAACTCTTCTTTGCATGTACGTCTTTTCTTTCTGCTGGGTCTACATCGTGGAGATTATGGCAGCAGAGGAAACAACAATCTGGAAAGCAATGATTAAGACTCCTGCCTCCATTGTGCTAATTATTTACACTTTCATCTCAATGTGGTTTGTTGGTGGCTTAACTGCTTTCCATTTATATCTTATCAGTACAAACCAGGTGAGTTACATTAGCAACTTCTAAACAAAAGTTTCTTTTTATAACTCATCCATCAATCACATTCGTTCCTGGACCAATTTTTCCGTTATATTTGCAGACAACCTATGAAA
The DNA here is from genome assembly GCA_028015215.1 of Gynostemma pentaphyllum. NCBI lineage: Eukaryota > Viridiplantae > Streptophyta > Magnoliopsida > Cucurbitales > Cucurbitaceae > Gynostemma > Gynostemma pentaphyllum. Next base: position 41,130,291 of record CM051349.1, on the reverse strand, counting down.
ATTTTAGATATCGATATGATCGAAGAGCCAACCCATATAATAAAGGAGTGATGGAGAACTTCAAGGAAATATTTTGCTCTAGCATTCCCACATCCAAGAACGATTTCAGAGCAACTGTACCAAGAGAGCCTGTTTTACCGTCCTCTCGACTAGGAGGTGGTGGTTTTATGAGTCCGAATATAGGGAAAGGGGTGGAGGACATAGAAATGGGCAGGAAAACAGTGTGGGGAGACATGAATTCTGGAGCCGATCCTTTTGATGGGCAACCTCAGATCAATGATCGCTTGAACATAAAAGATGGTGAACTTGGTGAAGTGTCTCCTGATATAAGGAGTGCAGTGGAAGATGCTGGGGAACGTGCTGGAATACATCCAAGGAGATCCAGTTGGGGGAGAAAGAGTGGAAGCTGGGAAATGTCACCTGAAGTTGTTGCCTTGGCGGCTAGAGCGGGTGAAAATCGTGTGGCCGGGAGCAGCAGCAGTGGCAACTTGACTGTTGAGAACCGAGAAACATGATTATCAGTCTACTTGCTATGAGATTTAGAGGTTTATAAAAAATGATTGAAGATAGTTGAATTTTAGAGTCTAATTTTATGGGTATCAGGCTGTGTAATTCAGTCAGCTTCCACATTAAAATTATGTGCAATATGCAGGGGAAAAGGGGGAGGGGGACTTTGATTTGCCAGGTGTAAATGTTGATTTGGGTGTGTTGTTGTACGAGTGTAGTTCTGATTTTTCTACTTCATTTGTGGAATCAGTTAGCCAAATTGTAATGCATTTGTGAAATTAGTGTGCTAAATTAGCAGCTTTCCACTTACGTTAGTTTGCTAAGTTAAATGTGGCAACACGACATTCAATTTTACTTTTTGTTCTAATCCAAGTTTATTAATGTGTGTTTTTATCAGAATTTCTCTAGTCAGTCTAGGAGAGCCAAACTTAAAAATTCAGATTGCTTCTCTTCTTCTTTTAAAAATATAAAAAAATATAGACCTTACCTTTCGTGAAAAATGATATTTTAATATCAATACAACTTTTTTATTTTTTTGTAATTTAAAAGCTGTACAGTGAATAGATAATGTTATAGAAGATTCTTATTTTCTTCCACACGTTCCCAAATCATTCAATGAATGAATAATTTAAATTTGATTCATAATATAATGTATAATATCCAATTTGAATCTACCTTTCTTACAATAAATAAATTCAGTAGGCGGTGAGGAAGACAGGCAGGCCCTTGATGATTGAGGCCACTTGTAGATGAATCGTGGAAACTTTGGTTTTCATAATATATTGGCAACTTTCTTTTGGATGCTATTTGTTTGGAGCATGTTCATAACCTCTCCTTTTCAATCTCTTTTACTTTTTGAGTCATTTGTAAGCAGATGGTGGAAATGAAATCAGATGTCTAATAGACTTTTATTTAGTTTATAAAATTATTTTATTATAGGGAATGGAATCTAAAACCTACCGGGATTTTATAGTTTTTGTCTTTGAGTTTTTAAACCCTTATAAATCTTTACTTTTTTGTTAAAAATCATAGAATTAATTAGAGAAAAAGAAAGAGAGGGAAGAAGAAAGAGTTAAATTGATTTATATTATATTATTATTGAAAATTGTCATATAAAATCAAACATTTTATTTTCAGATATCTTATTCTCATACAAATTGTCAACAAAAAGATTTTTATAGATAGCATGTTTTCAATTGTTGCAATTTCTTATACATTAGTTTAGTTTTTAGCTACTTTTTCTTTCCTTAAAAAGACCACTTCTTAAATTATTAGTTTTACCAATGCCCCAATCTAACATTATCAAACCAAACGAGTCTAATTCTAATAGCATCGTTTGGTGGATGAGTTTGACTAGCCTTAGCCTATATCTTGGTTACGTTATATGAAATTGGGAGCTTGAAGTTAGGTAATCTATATTTACCGTGAGTAAATTTCAAAAGACTAATTTTATGTAATAAATAATTTAATAGTAGGTTTGGATTTGGGTTTAGACTTTATAGTGATGAATTTTTTTTTTTTTTTTTTTTTTAAAAATTTTGAATTAAAAAAAATTAAGAGATGTTGGAATGTTATAGATGTAAACATTCAAGAAGATGTCCTTAGAGATTCATACTCATCCATATCTTCATTTGATAAGAACTTTTTTTAAATTAATCATTAATTAACTTACTATTACATAAGGGTTATTTATAAACCCCGTTGAATTCTTATTAGGAAAATTCTCTACTGTTGAAAAAAAAGTTGGTTTGATTTATTTTTTCTATTTTACTATTACAATTATATCAATTGGTTTTTTTCTGCAATTATATTAATAAAAAAATTTGGGCTATTATCACTCATAGCCAATATTGAGATTCTGATTTAAAAAAACCACAAAGATTGAAAAATATCAAAATTATCTAGCACATAAGGATGTGCGCATATAAAGACATGAGTTATTACCATAATTTCCTTCTTTCATAATTAACCCATAATTTTTTATGAAAATTTGATTATAATGGATACATTATTGTTGTAAATTTACATTACTGGTATAAAATTAATGCTAGAATTTACATTACTGATAAATTATTGTTGTAAATTTACATTATTGATATATCATTAAATTAAGGGGGGGGGGGGGGGGGGGGGGAGAGGGGGGGAGAAGGAAAAAGAAAAAAAAAAAAAAAAAACTTTTAAAGCAATCGCATAATTTTCCAAAAAATTTAGTAGAGTATTTCAATATTCAATCACATGTAAGTTAGTAGATTTAGAGTCTTAAAAGATATTTTTAATAAATTTTTAATAACTAACCAAACTAGTTTTGTTAAGGGTTATCTGGGTATATAGCTTGAAAATGTACAAAATAAGACAAATGGGCCCGCCTAAAAAAAAGAGTAAATAAATGGTTTGATATTAAAATACTTAAAACCCTCTTACTAAACTTAATTAAAAAATAAAAGAAAAAAGAATTAAGATTTGAAAATGCTTAAATAAAGGAAACATTAAATATTAAAAAATAATAAAAGAAAATAAAGAAAATAAAAAAATATAAAAAAAAAACTAAAAAAAAAAAAAAAAATCTAACTTTTCAAAAAGGTTAATTTTTTTCAGGTGAATAAAAAGATGAAAAAAATATCGTATAAAAGTCTACTTTATCAAACCAAGAACACTACTCATACCTAATGATTGTATTGTACATATACCGTACACTGACTTACCTTCCCAAATCCACTATTCAAAATCGAATCGCTAAATCTATTACATAAATTATTAAAGTCTCGGTGAAAATTCCTCTCCATTGTTGTATGGTATTTGTAAATATTTTTTTAAATTAGTAATGTATGGTCCAAAATAATATATTGTACAAAGCTTCATCTTTTCTCCATCAGAGGTTTAAAATTTTTTTTTTTTTCTTCCCAACCACCATGGGCCCCACTTTATAATGTTCACCAAATCGGGGCAGACCAAGGGGGGGGGGGGGGGGCTTGAAATATATTGGCAAATTTGTGATTTACTGTGACGACCTGACTCAATGTAAAACAAATAAATAAATATTAAAGGAACTAATTTCAATTTATAAATAAATCAGAGTAAAATCAATAAATGCGAAAGCCTTTTTATTAAATAACTAATAAAAGATAAAAACAAAACATTTAAATTTGGCGCCATTTTAAAGGATAAAAGTCTAATGAAAAACAAATAAAATAAATGAGTTTAATAATAAATATGAAGTATCCCAAATAAATTGGAAAATAACCAATAATTAAAATCCGAAAGAAAATGTGTAAATGAATAAGTCAAAAGGCCTCCATGAAGCAATCCATACTCATTCCCAACAATTATTATTATTACTTGCAAAATTTAAATTTTTGGGGGTTTTAAAAAAAATTGGTTTTTAGCTCAGTAGATTAATAAAACAAACTCAAATAAGCAAATTAAATCCAAAGAGTTATCATCATTATACTTTATGGATACTCGTCCATTTTCACACTTTATAATTAATTAGGTAGGTACTTAGCCTACAACAACTCTTATTTAATATTAAATTTGTACATAGGTATAAATGTGGAATACGCAACCACAAACTATACGGGCCATACTATTTAGCTTGGAAATAGGTATCAAGGCTAACCATGATACGTGCCATAGTATTCAGTGTTTCAAATTTAATAAGGGTTATTTATAATATTCGACTCGAGTTATAACCACCAATCAAGTTTTATCTCCTTGTTACTATTAAATTTGCATATAAGTATCATAGTGGAGTATAAGGCCACTCATGATACGTGTCATGCTAAGCATCCAGCTCTACAAATTTAATAGGTATTTATTTGGTTAATTTAAAACTTAAACCGTTATTAAGCCGTAATTATAATACATAACCAATTAATCTACATAAATGAAATAAATACAATATTAGCAAATCAACAAGCAAATAATAATAATAATAATAATTAAAATCAATAATAAAAATAAAAATAATAATAACAACAACAACAATACTAATAATAATAATAATAATAATTAAAATAATAGTAATAATAATAATAATTAAAATAATAGTAATAATAATAATAATTAAAATCAATAAATCATCTCCCGAAAACATCATAATAATCACATAACAAACAAGCAATCACAAGGAATTCAATTCAACTTCTAAGTAGGAATTAACCTACCTTGAATTCGAATTGAACTAGCAAATGGTCCCGAAATAACTCCAATAAAACTCCTAACGATGCCCAAAACCGGCGGAAGACTTGAGGAATCCATCCCAAAACTTGTCTCGGAACAATCGTAATGAAGAACCCGAATTAAACGACCTCGAAACCACTCAAAACGTGATGAATGACGGCAGTAAGAAACCTAGAATCAGGCGAGAGAACAAACCGTGAGATAACGTGTTTTGGAGGCTAGGAAAACGACTGAGAGATCAAGAAAACATCTTAGAATAGAGATGAAACAAGACCCAACGTAAAACGAATCAAAAACCGGCAAAATAACTTGAATTTCGGTGAAGGAAATCCCAATTTCTAGTGAGGCTAAAACGCGAAGAAAACCAACGAAAACAACACTTAATTCTCACTAAATTTAAACGAAAACAAAGAGAAACCTTTGGGTAATGAATTGCATCGAGAATTACCAAAGAGAATGGAGCGAAACGGTTTCGATTCCTTTGATTTTCTGGCGACCTCACAAAACCCTCAAGAACCTGTTTTCTGTCATCACAAGGCAGCCCACGAATTGGTTTTGATACGGAAATACGGTAAGACAAACGGTTAGCGAGTTAGTTCGATCAATTACCTTGTGAAAACTCGAACGAAGACACACGGCTGAGCGAGAGACGGATGACGCGAGGAGGAGAAGAAGAGAGAGCGTGATTTTTTTAGAGGATTTAGGTTTAAGGTTTTGTATATTATGAATGCATGAAAACTTACGAAAAGACTAGAATGCCCTTATAAAAAAATTAACTAAAGAACATAAACGGTATTCAGGCCATATCTTTTTCTATTTTTGGGTCTCGAAATTGAGGGGGGTTGTTTTTTTTTTTTTTCTGGGGTGGGGTGTTTGGTTTGGGAAAAAACTAAAGATATCGTTATTTGGATCAAAATTGGTAAAAAGACTAAAATACCCTTATGCGAAAAACCGGGTTGTTACATTTACAAACCTTCATATTTGTTGTCACGATTACCCATAACACCTGCCTTCTATAAAAGAGAAACTCGGATCTTACGGCCACCGTAACAATGCCGTTTATGAGGGCGACGACGGAAAAACAAATGGTGGTGGTTGCTATAGAAAGAAAAAGAAGAAATATAGATTGAAATTAGGGTTTGTGAAAAGAGAAACTCAGATCTCACGGCCACCGTAACAACGCCGTTCATGAGGGCGGCGACGACAAGCTAGGGGGGGGGCCTGTTATAAGAAAAAAAAAAAAAAGAAGAGACTTAAATTAAGGTTTGTAAAAAGTGAAAGAGAAATAAACGTAAAACATGTAAAAGTTTTGGATTTGATTTAAATTTAATTCAAATAATAGGAATAAATGTAAAAAATAAAAAATTAAAAACATTAAAAATTTTTAAAATTATGAATGAGATATAGAGGGGGTCTTATAGATTGGAAAAAAGGTGGGATATAAAAAAGGAAAGAATAAAAAATAAATGAATGTAAAAAAAAAATCAATACTAAAAAATCGCTAAAAAGTCTTAAAATAAAGCACTAAAAAAGGGGGTCTTTTGTAAAAGAAGCTAAACCCACCGAACCTCAAATATGCAGTATTAATCAGCTCAACAATTTAATTTATATTTTCTTCTTCTTCTTAAAAAAAGAAAATTTAATTTAATTTAATTAATTTTTTTTAAAGAAAAAAGAAATAGGGTTTAGTAATTATGATGTGGAAGGAAAACATATTATAATTATAGCAAGAGAAAGGGTAGGGTGCTGGCTCCTTGCTGTACACGTTTTTCATTCAATTTTTCCGCTCAACAAATCTCTCTCTCTCTCGTTTGATAGAATAAAACAGTCAGGTCCGCCGTGGCAACACCTCACCTCCCCACATGCATCAGTCTTTTCAATATTTTTTTATTTTTATTTTTAAATAACGTAATGGAATGGTTTCATGCGAGAGATATCCATTTTGGATAGAATATAAGCAATTATGAAAGCAATATTTATTTATAGAAATAATGTAATTATTGAAAAGAAAGAAAGGAAGGAAATATTAAGATACGGAATTGAATTAGAAAATAAAAAGCGTTTTAGAAGAGGAAGAGGAATATTCAAGAGCATATGAGATAAAAGAAGCGGGAATATTCCATTGATTCTCATTCGCATTTCATTTTCCTTGGACCTTCCTTTCTTTCTCTCCTAACTCAATAAATACCCTTTTTCCCAAATTATAATCGCCATAACCATTTGTCATTCATAGCCTAGCTAATTTGTAAACCTCTCTTAATTCGTTTTTGAGTTTTTTTTTTAATGGCTGCTCTTAAAGCCGTCCATGTTTCCGATGTTCCTCACCTAGACCAGGTTCCTGACAATGCCTCTCTTTCTCTTTACTCTAATCGCTTCTCTAAAGGTATTCTTCTTCTTTCTTTTTTTTCTTTGATTTGATTTGATTTTTAAATTTTGAATCTTGACTTGATTGTTTTGGATTGGAATTGGTTTAGGGGTTGAGGTTGGACGAAATGTGTTTAGAGCGTCGAAATTCATGGTAATTGGACACAGAGGAAGCGGGATGAACGCGCTTCAATCTTCTGATAAGAGAATGAGAGCCATTAAAGAGAATTCCATCTTCTCCTTCAACGCCGCCGCTCAATTCCCCATTGATTTCGTTGAATTCGATGTTCAGGTTGCTTTCCTTTCCGATCTTTTTCTTTGACCCTGTCTTCTTGCTTTGACTTAGTTTTAGGAATGGGACGTGCACTTTTTTATTTACACTTTGTCGGGACATGTACCCACCCATCGTTTCTCTCTCTTATTTATCCGGGTTTTAGTTTTTATTTTTATTTAAACCTCAGATTATACCGTTTTCTTTTCAAAGGTTGTTCCTTTTTCTTCTGTCGAGAGATTTGTTATGTTAATGTAATATATGTATGCCTTTGCCTTTGGATTGCAATAAATATTCATAAATTGAAAAGGGATACTGATTATTATATGTTTTTTTTCTCTTTTCCCCTTTAATTTTCAAGTAAGGGTGACCTTTGCTTAAAGAATCAAGGAAGTGAAAAAAAAAAACAATTGTGGTGATTTTTTGTAGGTGACTAAAGATTACTGCCCGGTCATTTTCCACGACGACTTTATTCTCTCTGTTAACAACGTAAGATTGTCATTATCTATCCCTATCTATTGATCTTTTTTACATATTTCTGTTTTGCTAAGACAGACTTATGTGTGTGATTTGGGATTTCAGGGCACTGTCTTTGAGAAACGAATCACGGAGTTATCCCTTTCTGAATTCCTACTTTATGGTCCCCAACAAGACCCTCAAACAGAAGGAAATCTTTTACTCAGAAAAACTAAAGATGGGAAGATTGTAAACTGGAATGTTGATATTGATGACAGCCTCTGTACTTTGGAACAAGCTTTCCAGAAGGTGCAATCTTCTCTCGGCTTCAATATCGAGTTAAAGTTCGACGATCATATTGTTTATGATCATAGTTATCTATCCCGTGTTCTTCAGTCTGTATTACAGGTAAAGACTCCCTCTTTTAACTTTGTTGATTGATATTGCTTTGCTTGAATTAAAATATTGATGAATTGAAACAGGTTGTCTTTGAGAATGCCGGAGAGAGGCCCATCATATTCTCTACCTTCCAACCGGATGCTGCATTGCTTGTTAGGAAATTGCAGGGTACATATCCGGTGAGTACTCGTTTCGTTTTTTTTTCCCGGAGATTTTGAATTCTCAAGGGAAAGCTTGCTGATAATTAGTGGTGCCATTTGTAGGTGTTCTTCTTGACAAATGGGGGGACTGAGTTGTATCATGATGTGAGAAGGAATTCCTTGGAAGAAGCTTTGAAAGTATGTTTGGAAGGTGGATTACAAGGAATTGTATCTGAAGTTAAAGGAATTTTTAGAAATCCAGGGGTAGTGAAGAAGATCAGGGAGTCTGATTTTTCACTCTTAACCTACGGTAAACTGAAGTGAGTTTCTCTGCATTCTGTTTTGGCTTTTAATTAATTTTTTTACTCATTTTGATCACCCTTCCTTAAAAAATGTTGCAATGCTTATGAATTATGTACTTAATGTGGTGAATTGTAGCAATGTGCCTGAGGCTGTTTATATGCAACACCTGATGGGAGTTGATGGAGTGATAGTTGATCTCGTTCTTGAAATCACGGAAGCGATGGCTGATGTAATCAAGCCGGCGAAGGTTGTTGGAGTCGGAGAAGGGGAGGGGAATGAAAGCGAGGGTGGTGATGGTGGAAATGTTCAAGTGGACACGAAGCCTCAGTTTTCAGAGAGGGAGCTTTCATTTCTTTTGAAGCTCATCCCAGAATTAATAGAGCTTTAACACACGGCGCTTCTATTTGCCCAATTTTTTTACAACATTTATAACTCAGATAATGTTTTTCTTTTTCTTTTTAGAACCAATACGCTAGAGGCAGTCATCAGATCATGGGTCTTAATGTTGTAAATACATTCTCAGTCTTTTTTTTCCCATTAATAAAGAATTTTATTAATCGCTTTCTCAGTCTTGTAATGCTGTCATAGTCTTTAAATCATTGAAGGAATTACAATAAGAAAATATTTGTATTAAAGAGGAGATAAAATATTCAAACCATTGCTTTCATTCAAGTTTCAAAGATTAAATAAAAGAAGAAGAAGATATAATTAAAATATTCAAACTTAAGAAAATGATAGACGTGGCAACTAATTTATAAAAATAATCAAATATGTGGAAAGAACTTATAAATATTCTTTATAAATTAATCCTATAAAACATCATTTGAATGGAAGAAATTGTTAACATGTCAATTAGTGCATAATGTACCTGACCTCGTCGTATAGAAAGAAAGTGTCATGATACTGTATGTGAATATTTTTATAATTTAAAAGGGTGGATGGATGACTATTATTTTGAAATCAAACTGTCTATTTCCTTTCTTTTCTCCAAATGGTGATCTGAAGCCCAATCACTCCTTAAGACGGCCTACAAGCCCAACTATGGCCCATGTTTTTGAAAACTAGAGATTATAGCCTATTTAGGCAATATTCAATGGCTTTTTAGCTGGTCAAATTTTTTTAATACTTTTTATACCATTTTTAATTTTACTCTTTTTGTAATGCCTGATTTGCCCCTCATTTACATTTGTTATTGGATTGACAAATTTGACTTCAATTTTTTTTAAAACAAACATAATAAAAAGATTTTGATTGCCATATTTGATTCTACACTCCACAAATATAGTAATTGCTTATTGATTACGCATGAAAAGTTTTCCTTTCCTATTCATTTTCTTTTTTAATTTAAATTTTTTTACCTTCCATTGTATTTCATCTTGCCCCAATCTAAGGTCGTGGTGTTCATCTTCCTTGCTCCATTCTAAGGTCATTTATCAGATTCCTTCATCTTTTTCATGGTCCTTTTCATTTTCCGATAGTTTTCAGACGATCTTCCACTCTTTAAATGACTTCAGTCTCAACCTCAGCCTCTAATTCAAATCAATTTCGCTAAAATTTATTAGCTCGAGATTTCAATCTTCAAACTTTTCGATAGGTTTTCATTGTTCCTTATTTCGCAAAGAAGTTCGTGAAATGTTTAGAGTTGATTTTAATCATTTCCAAGTTTTTTCCCTTTGCCATAAACGATGCTGTGGCAAAAAATAGTGTTCCTTCTTCACTTTTATGCATTTTTGCAATTTATGCCCTTTTCTATGTTCTTCAATTACGTATAGTACCAATTCAGTACATATTGATAAAATGTACAACATACGACATATTAAACACAAAATGTATGGCACATGTATTAATACATTTTATCAATATGTACTGTAATGTACGTAATATATAAATAATATATACACTCTATCTTTCATTTTTCACTTCTTTTTTCATTTCAATATATAAATATATTTTTGTATAAATAAATAAACTATATTATATATTTGTATGATCTTATATAATACAAATATAAGATTATACATTATAATACAAAACTAATTTCATTTTGTGAATTATACATTATAATGTGTAATGTATAATTCACAAAATGAAATTAGTTTTTTTTTTAGAGAAACTACCATGTGTATTAATTTTTTTTTTTGGAACCCTAAGCTATTTTTTGTTTCTCTAATGTTTTTTCATATTCTCACTCTCTCTTTCTTCTTCATTAAATTTATGATTCAATGATTTAAGCATTTTCAAATCTCAATTTTCTTTCTTTTTTTCTTCTTAAAAGATTGTTTGGGTTTTTTGCACGTAGGCCAAAAAGCTTTATTATTTATGGGTTTGCCAAAAAATATTATTTTAGTAAAATATAGACTACTTAGTGGATTAACCTCGAAAACTATGGACTACGATTCCAGTCAATATCATCTTGAATTTATTATGTTATTAAAAAAAATGGTATAAAAATCATCCTAATTGATATTTTTTAAGAGTGATTTCTCAAGCTAATCTGAGTATGGCTCAATTAATCAGACTACTACGTTCCCCCTCATAAGATTTGGAGGTTCGAGCCTCATTTTCACTAATTTGATATCTAACAAAAAAAAATCGACTTTTCTATAATGCAATATCTTAACTTTTTTAGCTGTATCCTTCTCGAAAGTTAGGTTTACATAAATTTTTAGTAAAAAGAAAAGTTACATAAATCCTTTTGTTACTCTATTAAACGACCTGAGTACAAAAGTTCTTAAATTTTTAACTTTTTTTTGGGAAAAGAGAGAGCAAATTGGAACCTTTGAACTAAAGAAAACTCTAAAATGGTGATCAAAATGAATGAGAACAAGATCTACTTTGTTGCATTAAAATGTTTGTATTCATATGAGGAAATCAAAAATGATTCTCCAATGTTGAGTGTTGGTTAAGTGACTTGTGATCCCAAAACCATATCAATTATTATTATTACAAATAGGAATTTATGGTAAATCATAATTAAACAAAGTAAGATTGCATTAAGATTCTTCCAAAGTTGAAAATCTTTCATTTTTGAAAGTATCTTTACCTCAAAATTACGACATTATCCTTTCCCTTCCCTTCATTTCATCTCCATTTTTTTGTCGGATGATGGTATCCTTACGCAAAATGTTGTCGTTTAATTGTCTTGATTTGCACTTGTTTAGCAAGTCACTAATGATCTTTCCTACAAGGTATTACATGCGTACAGCACAAGACAGAGTACAAGGTAAATAAATGAAAGAGTTAATAATATAACGATTTCTTTTTTTATTTTCTTGTAGAAAAAATATGATTTTCTGAATTATTTTATTCCTAATCTAATATACTTTTTTAAAAAATATATAAAAAAAATGCCCAGTAATTCTTATAATTTATTTTTTTGGTTTTTAAAATTTGACAAATACCTCAAAAATGTCTTTTAAAAAGTAACAAAAAAAATAAAGAAATTATTATTAAACTTTCAGATATTTTAAAAAATAAAACAATTAATGAAACAAACAAGTAAGTTTTGAAAAAACTAATTTAAAACTCGTGATAATAGAAAAGAGTAAGACGCATTTATCAACAAAAAAAAGAAAAAAAAAAGCTTAGCGGGAGATACAGGGAAGTTGTTAGGGTTACGCGGTTGTGAAGGCAACAACGCCGTTGAATGAAAGGAATTTCGTTTCCGTTTCGAAAAAGTCAAAAAGGTAAATTAACCATTTTCTAGGGACTAAAATGACAAAAGATAAAAAAGAAGAAGAAGTATGAAACCTCCTAGTCCGGGTTTAGGATTTCCAAATTCAATTAAGTCACATTCTATATATGCCTAAATTATAAATATTAAATAAAGGAATCATACGTAAGTATAAGGAAAGATCCTTGTCTTTCTCCGACCATTCCCCCATAGCCACAAACACAAACGAGTTTCCTTTTCCATTCCAGATTTAGATTTATTTATATATTAGTCTCTGTCTCTGTCTCTGAGATGGCTTTTAAGAGATTTATGTAGAATTTTTTTTTTTTTAATTATTATTTGGAGAAAACAATGACCAATTTTGTCATGAAATTGCCTGTTGGGTATCGATTTTGCCCCACAGATGAAGAACTTGTCGAACATTACTTGAAGAAGAAGGTGTTTCATATGCCATTCCCTGCTTCTATCATTCCTGACTTTGATGTCTTCCTCACAGATCCATGGGCCTTGCCTGGTTAGTTCATATCCAAATTTCCATCTCAATTTCTTTTGCATTTATAACTTTCTTTCATATTTGATTTCTTTGATTTATAGGTGATTTGAAGGAAAAAAGATTCTTTTTTTCAAAACAGAAGAATTTCTTGAAGAGAAGGGCTGGGTCTGGTGTTTGGAAGTCCACTGGAAGAGACAAATTCATTTTTAATTCAGGAATCAACCAAGTTTTTGGGATGAGGAAATCATTGGTTTTTTCTCAAAACAAATCTTCCAACAAAACTAAAACAACAACTCGGTGTCGGTGGGTCATGTTTGAATATCGTCTTGCTTCCTATGCTCCAATTCCCAACTCCACCCAGGTACAATTTTCATCTTTTTTTTTCTTTAATAAATTATTCTGCAGACTTTGCAATTAACAAAACGATTCCTTTTACTTTTTTTTTTGTTTAATTTTTTGGGTTTTCGTTTATGATTTTAAAAAAGCAGAGTGGAAAGATTGAAGTGGGAGATTGGGCAATCTACTGCTTGTTTCAGAAGAGAAGAAGAACCAAAAATAAAAGGCATGGGAATGAGAATGGGATTGTTTCAGAGGCAGAAGAAAATCAGAAATTGAAAGTGAGGAAAGCAAGTGTATTGGATTTGATGCTTGAAACGGAAGATTCTTCTTCTTCCTCATGCTCATGCTCGAGTGAAATCACTCAGATCTCTTGCAATGGCACGGAAAGTAGGGACCAAGAAGAGAGCAGTGTCTTTCCTTTACATTCTCAATCTCACGTGACCCAAATGTGAAACACTTTCTTCCTTAGAATTGGATTGTATCGGTTTTTGGATGCTTAAAAGAGAAATTGAGCATAAACTAAATTTGCTATTTTATCTACCACCGTTTCCCGTTTTGAGTCTTGTCTTTGAGAGAAAAAGTAAGGAATAGAAAGAAAAATGTGCCATCCCTTTTCAACTTTTCACTTTTTCAATGTGTTTTCTTTCAAGTATCCACTTTTTTGTGCTCTACTTTTCTTTGCTACTATCATTTTCCAAAATTTGAGTTTCCATCGAGATAATATTAATTAATGATGAGGGATAGCGAAAGAGGGAACTTCGATTATTTTATAAGCTTTTTTAGCTGTCTCCATAACAAAAGCCAGAGGGCAATATGCCCATTTTTTTGGCAAAAAAAAGACAAACCATCATATGGGTTATATAATAATTGTCATAGATTATTGAGAGGTTAGGAAAACCCACATCGATAGGCAAAGCCATTTTTTGTCAAACTCTTCACTGGTATTTGGTAGAGGGTTGAAAAAAAACCCTTTATTTTTTTTTCGATTCGATACCCATCAGTAATTTTATTCTCCCCATATTGTCGAATCTGCACGACTCTTAGTTTGTTTGTTTTTTTTTTCAAATTTATTAATCAGTGAGAGAGATTCCCTCGTCTTCTCCAAAATCAATGGCGTTTTGAATAATGAGATGTGAGATTCGATGTGTATATGTTTTCCTCTTTCTAATATAAAGAACGGTTAGTCGTAATGGGAAAGTGTGATCAACGTTCAAAAAAATAATTGACGTTTTTTTATGCTTCGAACAACACAACTCATCGTGGCTACGGGTATAAGATTCTTTTTTGTCTTCCAATACAAGACCTAAAAATTAAAAAAACATATTCTTAGATTATTTTCCCAATGAAGGAGAAGGGAAAAAAAAAAGTTACAAAATTAGAATAATTTTGCGTTGAAATTTCCTGTCTCGACAGATAAGCAAAAACAATGTCAGTTTCCATAAGGAAAAGAAACAAAAGAGAAGAGAAGAGTGCAGGGAAAGTCCAAGAGAAATGGTTGAATGGGGAAACAGAGGTTGGTTTCTTGTAGCAGAGATTTTAGAATCTTTTTAAAAAAACATGGTAAAAAAATACTGCTGCACGCCACAAACAACATACATTCAATTCAAGAAGTTAGGAAAGGAGGGATAGAGAAATAACCTCTGAGTTGTGGCGTAAATTTCTGACTTTCTTGCCCACAGATTAGTCAATGAAGGGTACCTGTCACTTCCAGAAAATTCATTACCAAGTACATTTGGCAGGTCTCTTTCAATGCATAAATCAATTATCTTCATTTTTTAACAAGATGGGACCATTATTTCTTCTAGGGTAAATAATTTTTTAACCCCATCGCTCCGATCAAGCTAGTATTTTGATATAAAATTAATAAATGGTTTGACCTGCATTTTTTTTTTTTTTTTTTTTTGATATCCATGACTTCATGGGTTCAGTTTAAATGTACCTTGACAATTTTTATCGGACAACCACACAATCATATAATATTTGGCGTTCAGACACTTAATAAGATAATATCTTAAGAAGATGACTAGATATAATTTGAAACGCATAATTTTAAGACTAAAAAAAACTGTTTAACTATTAAGTCAACCGAGGATCGGTTTTCCCCACATTTAAGATTGGCAAGTTTTCATTTTTCACATGCCTTCAGCATAGTTTAAAGAAGCAATAATAGAGCCCCTGAAGCGAACAGAGTTGGAAAAGAAAACTCACAAGGGCACCTCAAGAAGAAAAAGATATATCATATATTATTTGGTTAGTCTGGGAGAGAGGGAGTCAAGTCAAGTGGTGCAGGAGTGGCAATGAAACAGCCTTTTTTGGCTCAGTGACAGAATAACAAGTAAATGCAACTCACCAAAGGAAATGGCATTATTCAGAAATGTGGAAGAAGGGCCGAATTTCAAGATTAGAAACAACTTGTGAAGTGAAGATATGGTTAATAGTTGAGTAGCTAGTCGAACTGCAGCACTCAGTGTAACAATATAATAAAAATGAGATAAAAAGGCAATGAAAGTAAGGGTGGGACGGAGATAATCGAGCAGCTAAACAAAGCTGCTACCATCAAGTTACATAAAAACAATAGACTTTTTTCTCAATGCTAAAAAGGGTAAATGGATCAAGTCAAATATGTCTACTATCATTGGTGATAACCCCCTTTAAGCATTTTCCACTAGCAAGTCAACATTGTCCACTAATAAATATATCAACCTTTTCTAAATCTTGCTATATTTTTTAGTTTTAAGTCATTCGCTGTCTTGGACACAATTTTCTCACATCAAATAATCAGAACACGTACACTAATGTTAGCTGAAAAATTAGAGAGGCATATGAGAAAGAAAAGAGTGAGGGAGAGAAGAACCCTTTACAAATTGAAATGATCACTTCTTATCAGTTATAATGTACAAGATCGTTTATCATGCATGTTAAAAAAATGTCAGCTTTCACAAGTACCAGTTGTTGTTTTTTTTTTATATCAATTGCCATAATTTTTTTTGGTTGGAACTTGAGAAATTAAAAGGCATTGTCAATTTAAAGAGTTAAAATTGAAAAGCTGATGCTATTCAAAAACTATGTCGTTTAAGTTTTAACCACTATAGTAAGAATATGAAATCCATCATATACCTCATTTTGGAGAATGAGCTTCAACCAAAAAAGAACGTGAGGGAAGTTTAAAATGGACAAAAAAGAACAGAATCTATTGCATTATGACAAAATTTCTCTTAAGTGGCTGCTTGTTATATCTGGTTTTCAACAGCAACTGAACTACTTATGACTCATAGTCGCCACAATAGACCCAAAAGCTTAAGTTAATGGTAATCATTTAACATATCTCAACACGCCCTTTTCCCAAAATTGTGCTTAAAGCAATCGAAACAACAATGATCTGCTCACCATGCTGCAGCTGAACTTGTTTGTAGCTATATTTAATATGAAAGAATAGGAGAAGATAAGGTAATCCTCCTCTAACAAGCTATACCAGGTCGGAAAAAATCCCTCAATTAGATATAATAGCAGAAAAAAAAGGCGTATAATTACAAAAAAAAATTACAGGTTGTACACTAAGAAGCAAAATAGTCTTCCAGTAATCTCCAAAATTCCTATTTCTTTGGAGCCATAATACCCATGAATATCTTTGATAAAATTAGACAAAAGAATCTCAGTTTTCCTCTAAAAAACTATGAACACCGAGCATTTTGATCATGAAAGCTTTGATGTTACAAGGGAAAACCACCTGGGAATTGAAGATGTGCAAAATATGAAGGCAAACTCACATAGCAAAAGGGCACTAAAAATAAGTGGTCAGTATCATTCTTCACAGCTACCTGGAAAGGGAAATATCAGGATTTTTCTTTGGGATTCTCACACTACTAAAGGTTGATGGCATGAAGAAAAACTTCACCTTTTAAGGGCCTTTATGGTTCCAGGTCAGCCTACAAAAGTGCTCATTAAGGCAGCCCAGGGTAAGGTTACAATTACAAGACAAGGATTTAGAGATAAGAGACGCCTTTGTTCTCTATGGACCACAACCTCAAATTTCGTAACGTAAGGGCATAAAACTGCTAAGCAAGTCTATCAACACACCAAGCGTCGTTTAGGATAGCTTTTAAAAGTGTTTTTTAATGGTTATAAAAAATACAAACACTTTTAAACACTTCCAAAAACTATCCCAAACCTATGTTAAGCTTTTATTATTACATAAATCTTAAAGAAAACGGTACGACAAGATCTCAAATTTGTTCTCATTTCCTAGTTTCTAGGCAACGACGGCACAGGAAATCGAGCATTGCACAAATTTAATGATAATGGAATTCTAAAAGAGTGTGAATAGTGAGTAGCTTTAATGAGAGAGTATATGTTTTCCATGTGATTTTTCATTTCACAAACTTATATTAAAACTAAGGAGGTGGATCCAATCTAGAACTGTTTACAAACATTCTATAATAAATTTCCATTGAAAAACCATAGGTAAAATAAAAGAATAAAATCATACATAATGCCTCAAATACCTTGTTAAATTCCTGTTTGGGATAACTGATACTTTCGAGAAAGGAGTCACGGTCACGGCAGAATTGGTAGCTACTAGAATCCCCAACTGTAATTTCTCGTCCAACAATCTTTGATATCACCGTGATTGCAGCACCTCTTAATTGCCATTTGCAAAGCGAATTCAGAAATAATAGGGGAATGAAATAACACTTAAACAATAATTAATTTTTTTTTTTTTTTTTTAAAAACAGACAAAATTAGATTTACGAACTCCAAAAACAGCAGAAGGAAGGGAAAAAACAACTTTTTTAGCTACTTCTGCTCAAACTTTTCCAACTGCCGTCTTCATTATTAACTAAATTGTTTCAAATTTAAATTTTCAGAAACTGAATGAAAAGAGAGATATTGGCGTTTGGTTTTTAATCAGTATAACTAGAAGCCGTCTTTTGTTTGAGAAAGGCGCCAAAATTAAGCTCGTTAAATTGCCAGATTCGATTGGGCCCGTTTCATTCTCATATGGGCCTCCATCCTGGCCCATTTTATAAAATTGAAAATTGTAGCGAAAGAAAAATGGAAATTTTCATAACTACCCCATTGAAAAAACTCATTTTCAAATTTACCCTATGTATGTAGAAGTTATCAAAATTGCCCTTAATTTTACACATGGAGGCTAGCAAATTAAAGTTAGTGGGATGAATATAACTAACCAAAGGGTAAAAATAAAAGTATCATAGAAGAGGAGTATTTTTTATAACACACCTTAATTTTGGGGTAGATATGATAAAATTCCAAAGAAAAAGATGTGTTTTAATTTAATTTATTTAAGACTTTAATGTAAAAGACACCCCTGAACTTTATTCGAGTGTAATTTATAAATTTTACATTTAATTAATTTAATGATTTATTCTAAAAAATATACCCATATATTAAAAAATTTCATTATTTTTAATGCTTATGGACACGTGGCATGCGTAGAATATAGACGTGTCTCAATTTCCTTAAAAGTAATTAATAGAATTGTGTAATTAACAATTTTACTAAAGTTGAGAGGTGTTTAATTAAAAATTTATAGTGTAGGGGTATGATTTAACAATAATTTAAATTGCAAGGATGTGTTTTATATTTAACTCTTGATTTAATACAAGTGTTGACCAGCACCTTGTTATCCGCAAATCCTAATCCAAATCCTAGCTGTCTGAATTCAACGTTTAACGGCATTCAACTAACTTTGAACTAAAAAAACATCGGACGATATCCCCTTTTGAATCCCATCCATCCCTATAACCCTTCAATCCCTCCATTCTTATTTTGGGGTTCTCAACTCAAAATGATGGATTCTAATAATGGATCAGAAAACAACAATACACAATTTCCCCGTCGTCTTTTCCGCCTCCTATCAATGGGTTGCGGCATTTCAAGAGTAGATCAATCAGCAAATTCAAAAGATGATCATAATCATGAGGGATCAGACGGCGGCCAATTCCCAATCCCAACCCAACCTCATCAAATTCATACTCCTCCAGTTCGTTTCTACAGGAACTTCTATTGCTTGGGCGGTGATCAATCCAAACCTCTTATCCGTACTCAATCTGCTATCGTTGATTCTGATCCTGAAGATCATTCCACAAAACCTGAATCTTCTTCCACCACTACTACTACTACTACTATTACTACTACGACGTTACCGAAAGATGAAACCATCGTGGCGGTTGAGAAGATGACGATGAAACGACAAGATTCCAATTCAGAGATTGAAGAAAACCACACCTCGACGGAGAAGACGATATTAATTATTGAAAAAGAACCGCCCGAACAAGGGCATATCAATCCGACCAACAACTCTTTTGATGGGTTTTTTAGAAACTCAAAATTAAACAATAATAATAATAATAATAATATGGTTATTGAAGATGATGATAATTATTATAACGGGGTTTACCGAGGAGGATCTCCCAGTTTTAGGGAGTATTGTGTTGATTTTGACGCTCCAACTAGCTTCAAAAGCCAAGGTGGTAGGTAACCATTAATATTTTACATTTTGGATTTTTCAAATTTATGTTACCATACAGAAATTTGATTTATTCATATGATGCTTACCCCTTATTATCATTGTGTTTGATATTAACATGAAAATGGCAATTGGTTTTGCCCAGATACTATCGATGGAGTAATTGAAGAAAGCAAGTGGGAGAATGAAGAAACAGATGTAATATATTTTCGATCCTATACTGATCTTTTGAAATAATACCCGACATTATATACGAAGAAAAAAAGGGTGTGTTAATTTAATTTAATTTAATGGTTTGGCAGGGAATGGAGACTCCGACAATAACAGCGAAGAAGGAAAGAAGAGTAAGAAGCTTCATGAATGCGTTACAACGAAGGAGAGCAGGAAGAGTAAGAAATTTCTTGAATGCCCCACGCCGTCACGCTGTTCAACCAAATACAGATTTTTCACAATCACAATCCAATCATAACGACACTTCCCAGAAACTCCTTGCCAAAGCTTCATGATCCATCCATCCCAGCCCCCCCAACTCAACGAAGGAATCTCCTTATTCCCCTCCTTTTTCTTTTTTTTTTATTATTTTGTTTGACAAATGTGGTGTAAAATCTTTGGTGCAATAGCAAATATCTGTATAAAAAAATTCAATTTTGAACCAATAAATATTATTATATAAGAATGAATACTTAGCATAAATGTTTGAGTAGGTGAACCATATATTTATAGTAATATTCTTTACACATGTCATCACACTATTGAATAAATTATAACAGAAAGATAATCTAAAAAGAAAAAGATAATATCACAATTATTCTATATTAACACTATCTTACTTGTTATATTCACTTAATTATGTTTAACATTTGAGAAATAATACATTTGTTTTCTAAATATTTATTAGAGGTATCAAAGTAGATGTTTATGATACGCACATCCCATTAATTCTCAAGGAATGCAATCCTCTTTTACCTTTGGTCCCTTTTCTTATTTAGTATTTATTCAAGAAAAGAGTATTCTCACCCTCCAATTTTTATCCTCTTCATTATTTGTTCGATTCTATGACCTATGTCTGTAGCGTTATCAAGTTGAATCAATCTTGAAAATATATATATATCATGGAAACTTCTACTATTATATCTTGAACAATTTATGGTTTATAAATTGAAAGAATAATCGATTTTGAGAATTCTCAAACCTTGTAATTCATGCTTTAAATAAAATGAATTTGGGGAAATTATGTTTAAACCACTCCTCATCAACATAAGGATTGTAACATTAAATATCCTTAAACTTATAATTTGATTAATGGACCCACTAAACTCTATTAAGGGTTCAAATTAGACCTAGAAAATTGGACAATTACCCCTTTAATTTGTTAAATTAGATCCTAAAAAATCATTTTAAATACAATTATTACATCCTTGATATCAATGTGGCAATAAGGGATGATGTCACTAAGAAATCCCCCTCTCATTTTTCAAGAGATTTTTGAGGTCTGGTGAACGATGGGGTTGGACGTGGCGTGAACTATGTGCCATTGGAGACCCGCTCCCATATGTATTTCATAAAAATAATTAGTAAATCAATAATCTAAAATGGTAGTTGATCAAATTAAAAAATTTACTGGTCTAATTAACAAGTTACAAAATTTAGGGGTCAATTATGCAAAATAAAATTTTAATTATATGAGTAATTTAACCACTATAGCTCATGGATAGTTTTTACAATTTTCCCAATCAACATTAAAAGTAGGGATGACAACGGGCGGGGCGGGGCGGGGTCGGGGATGTCATTCTCATCCCCTAACCCGCGGGGATTTTAAATCCCCATACCCTATCATATCCCCTAATCAAAGAATCAGGGCGGGTTCGGGGATTCCCCGCGGGGAAAAATCCCTTTTTTATATTTTAATTCTTATTTAAAAAGAAATATAAAAAACTATTATATATTTAAAATATACATTTTTAAGATAAAAAGAAAACATAATATTAAACATTTTATAATTTATAAATTAATATAACCATATTTTATATATTTTTTTCTACTAAATAAATATAAAAGTAAACAAAATACCATAAGATGTTATTAAAATATCGGGTTCGGGTCGAGGCGGGGCGGGGCGGGGCGGGGCGGGAAATGTATTTCCATCCCCTAATCCTAAAACAAATTTGGGAAAATTCTCCCCCCTAACCCGCGGGGAATTTTGCCATCCCTAATTAAAAGTTATAGGCTTGAAAATAAAAATGTTATGATTAATTGTGACAAATACTTAAATTAAATGTAATGTATTTAAGGAAGGATCTGTAGTTCGTGCTTTGCTTTTGTTTTTTTCGTTATACCTTCAAAAAAGGGAAAAAGACACTTTTGGTCCCTGAGTTTTGAGTTTGTTTACCGTTTGGTCCCTGAGTTTTTAAAACCGACATTTTTACCCCTGAGTTTTCGTTTTGTTTACCATTTGGTCCTTACCGTCAAAAACCTGTTAAATACTTAACAGAATGCTGACGTGGTGTTGTGTGTAATCGTGATACGCAGTCAAACAAGTAATAAAGTGATAAGAAAGATATCGTTCCCACGAGGATTAGCGATTTAAAATGGTGTTAACAATTAATTTAAAGAAAATAAAAACAATGATAAATTTTGGGTGATATGATATATGAAACTAAACAACTAAAATTGTGAAATTATGCGAAACTAAATGACGAAATTCTAAATTAAATATGGAAAATAAGTAAGATGTGTTAAAGTGACTGAAATTACTCCTAAAATGTGCAAAAATATTAAATTGATTAAACTATGTAGAGATGAGTGGTTGGAAAATCAAGAATCCCCCTAAAAAGTCTTAGAATTCTCAAATGCTGCAACAGTGTTGTGGCTGTGCTGCAGCAATCTGCTATAACAAATACACTTTTTATGCAAACAAACTCAAATGTTCATGTGATTTTGTCAAGCCTAGCATGATTCTAATTCTTAATCCAACTTGATTCCTATGTCTAGGTTAAATTAGATTAAAAAAACGTTTTGATGCTCCGGTTTAGGCCTTTAAGGTGTAAACACATATGTCTATGCATTACCAAAAACAATTTCAAGAATCGTTAACCGTTAACAATCAATATTCTTCCATTCAATTTTAACCCTTTCAGAATTAAAACTAAACTAAGCAATTTACTTAGGTTGATCAAGCATAAGCAAAGAGATAAAAATTATCAAACTATTGATTGAGCATAAAAATTGAATTCATTTAAATTGAAAGAATCGTTTAGAATTCTCAAACCTTGTAATTCCCTTTATAGATTTGGGGAAATCTATTTTAAACAATTCCAAACCTAAGGAGTAACATTAAATTCCTTAAATGATAATTCGATTAATAAACCACAAAGTGTTTTTCAAAAATAAACCTAGAAACTAACATAGTCTAAAATCAATTAAATTAAATCCTAAAAAATGAATTTAAAAGAAGTAGTAAATCCTTGAATAATCAATGTAAGAATAATGAGGAAATGTCACAAAGAAATCCCCCTCTCCTTTTTCACGAAATTTTTCTTAACGATGGGGTTGCGTGGCGTACTATGTCCATTCACGCTCAATGTCTTTCCTATAATTATATCAATTCTGAAATGGTAGTTGATCAAATTAAAAATTTACCTGTCTAATTAACATTACAAAATTTAGGGGTTAATTATCAAAATAAAATTTTAATTATATAGTAATTTAGCCACTATAGCTTTTTTACAATTTTAATGACTTAAAAGTAGGGACCTCAATGATGAGCGGCCAGTTTGGTTCTACTCATCCCAACCCGCGGGATTTTAAATCCCAAAAGCCATGATATTCTGGGCTGAAAATCGTGACCTTCCCCAGTCGGGATCGGGTTCCATTGGAAGAACACCGCCACAACACTTTTTAAAAAATTATTTAAAAAGAAATATAAAAACGAATATATATTTAAAATATACATTTTTCAGGTAAACGAAAACATAATATTAAACATTTTGTAATTTTTTAGGACTATATTTCATTCAAATTGTACAAAATTAAATACCAAATAATCAAGAAACAATCCTAAAGATATTATTTAAAAGTGCTAAAAGCCGAAAAGTTTTCTCACTAAGCAATTTGAAGCTTAATTAAATGGGAATTATGTCAAAATGAGTTAAAAGTTATAGCTTAAAATAAAAAGATGATTAATTGGACAAATACTTAAATTAAATGTAATGATAAGGAAGTCGTAGGGCATTAAAATTTAAAAAAGGAAAAAGACAAATAACTTTTATTTTATAGAGTTATTAATCTCCGTGACCATGTGGCATTAAAAAAATTATTTTAAAATTATTTTATTGCTTATGTGTCAATATTTAAATGATGTGGCATATAATTAATAATTTTATATTAATATTTTTTTATATATGTATTTTAAATTATTTCTTTCTCTCTCCTCAATCTTCATCTTTTTCCCCTTGTCTGTACTCATCTTCTTATTTTGTTCTTCATTTTGGATGATCTAACACATAAAACAAAACCTTCATCTTCTTCAACCCAATTTTTTTATCACACTTTTCACTCTCCTTCCTTAAGTTAAAATAAAGAGTTTGGATTTCCCTATCAACTCATATCTAATCTCCCTCATGTCTAAGGTTTCCCTTTACCTTACTTTGAAGAGTGAAAACCACCATTGAAGATGCAACAAAGAAGCTCGCTAGAGCGACGGTAGAGATAGAACACGTGAAACTAGTGTACGGATCATTCAGATCTACACATCCTTGTGGTTATGGGTCATTTGAATTGATGATGGAAGATCAGTAAAATTTGTATCGAATGACATTCATCTCAGATCTAAAAAATTGTCTTAAATGAAATATTTATTTCAGATCTGTAAAAATCACACCATTTACATAGATCTGGGATGTTTTTTAGAAACATGACTAGAAGTTATACACTTTCCATCCATCTATTCTCCTTCCTCACTAAAATCCCATTCATCGTCATCTCTCTTGCTCGATCTGCATTCGGAATTGCTTCAAACGAGCTTTCATGGCCAAAAAGGAAAGATTTTGTACGCTTATGGTGTAAACCCAAAAAATGAGAGGTTGTGTTTTCTTCGATCCGGAAACCGCTGAAAACGATATGGTGATGCATACATCTAGAGGATTAGATATCTGGAGCCCGATTTCAAAGCCAAAAATGATTCGGATGTGATATTCAACAAGCGATTACATATCAAAATGTTTAATTTTACAGATTATTGCAAGAAAAATGTTTATTTATATCTAATTATCTGGAGAAAGGATGAGTGATGTTTAGGTGATGATATAATTATTTGATGAACAATTGATAATGGATTTGCTAGTTTTGTGTTTTCTCTTTTTCTCAACTTCAACTTTAATGGAAATGAGTTGATGGAATGGAAAGGTGGAGAAGATGAACAGGGAAGGAGGGAGAAGAGATAGATGGTTACTTAATAATATATAAATACAGTAAATTAAATAAATATGACATATCATTAAAAATTTCCACATTAATCAATATAATATATATAAAATTACTAACTAAATGCCACATCATTTAAATATTGACACGTAAGCAATAAAATAATTTTTTTAATGCCACGTCAGCATCCTGTTAAGGTTTTTGGTGGTAAGGATCAAATGATAAACAAAACGAAAACTCAGAGGTAAAAATGTCGGTTTTGAAAACTCAGGGACCAAACGGTAAACAAACTCAAAACTCAAGGACTAAAAATATTTTTTTCTCCAATAAAATACAAAGACCCATATCTGTCCAAAAATATATAAATTAATGTAAAATATCGAAAGGGAAAATAATATAAATTAATGTAAAAAAGAAGTCGGACGTTGGCGCGAGTTTAGGATTAGGATAAAGTGGCTTACTGAGAAGTGGCGTCGTTGTAATGGCGATGACTTCTGTTCGACCTAATCTTCATTCCCAATTCAGTATTCGGTTCCTAAATTCTCAAACAATGGCACTAAATCTTAGCTCCTCAATTCCCATTCTGTCCCCTGTTCGTCGACGATTTCTGGATTCTTCTTCTAATCAGCTCCGCAAACCTCTCTCCCGCGACTTGCTTAGCTTCTGAAGGAACTTCTTTCAGTAAGTTTATGCTATTAATTACCTTTTGAATTCAATTCCTAGGTCATGAATTCCTGTTTCTTGTTATTCACGGATCCTATATTCCTAGAAATCGTGATTGATCTGATCGATATAACCTTTTAATCAGTTTTTCTCTATACTGCAGCAAATTTTGTTTAATTCAATGAAACATGCTTACCTCTAGTTGGAGAGTGGAGTTCAATCAATATCTAATTATCTGGTTTATAGTTTCATTTCTCTTGACTCTATCTTCTTTATCGTTGCCTTTGTTAGATGTCGAGGCGAAGGTCGCTATCAGTGATCTGTCTCTTGAAGTCAAGGTTAGATACTGTTCTCTCTATTCTCAAATTTTCATACTCAGGATCCTATATTGCTGAAATAATTCATCCTTGCACTTCTCTATTGCAATCCTTTTGTGATGGCGCATTGGGATTAAACTCTAGTTGGCTGCATTCTCTCGTCACTTTAAATGTTTATTTACACTGTTCAGTTTGAATTCAGAAGAAAGCAATGGATGTAGCTCCTGAACTGAAAGGAACTTCCATCTTTCTTGTGGGTAAGTAAGAGTAATATTCTACAATTTGTGGTTTATTTAGCTAATTGCATTGCACGGTGAATTTCCATGTGAAGGGATGAACAACTCTGTAAAAACTAAGTTGGGGAAACTCCTGGCCGATATATTGAGATACTATTACTTTGATAGGTACTAATAGAAAATCAGGAACCCTTGCTCTTAATTTTCGTTTTGTGTTTTTCACCCTACTAACCATGTAAATTCTGAATTTCTATTTATGCACACACAAATACTTAAAGTGATAGTTTAGTTATGGAAGCTGTTGGTGGTGCCAATGCTGCCAAACTTTTTAAGGAGAGTGATCAAAATGGTTTTCTTGAGTCTGAGGTAATTCCTTCTCCGCTTTTATAGGTCATGCTTTTGTTTCTGAACTCCATTTTCAGTACTTGTAACTGCTGTTTATTATTTAATTAGCCGATGAAAACTTTGAGACTTGACTTGCCAAAGGATTGCATGTTGAATGTCCTGGGATAAATGCTAAAAAAAATACTTTTGATTAAATGCATTTTAAAATGTAGCCACTCCTACCTTAAGTGCCATCTTCTGTTGCAGACTGAAGTGTTGAGACAATTATCTTCTATGGGTCGACTGGTTGTATGTGCTGGCAATGGTGCCGTTCAGAGTTCTACTAATCTGTATGAACACTCATTGGTTCATTTCCCTAGTGTAGTATTCACATGCTTCTAAAAGGTTTTACTAGTGATTACTGGTATCAAAATTTCATTTTTTGGTCCTCACAATGCTCTTGGATTAAATATCTTACACTCAGGGCACTTTTGAGGCATGGAATATCATTATGGATTGATTTGCCCCTAGAGATAATTGCTGAGGAATTGGCTGAAGATCGAGGCCAACTTCCTGTAGCTGATACAAATACTTCTGGATCCTATTCAGAGGTACTAAAATTTTCACCGAGTTTCTATTCTTTCCTTTGTCAGTGAAATTCGTACTTACATCTTGTATTCCTTTGGCTATTCGTATTTCGTATGTAACAGGTGCTGTCTCAAATAACTTCCCTCTACCAAGAAATAAAAGGTGGCTATGCCACGGCGGATGCTATAATATCTCTCCAAAGTATGTGTTTGTCATCCATTCTCCACGCAGTTGGTTTTTCCATGCTTTCTTGCTTCTTCTTACAGCTCCGTGCCTTACAGATGTAGCTAGTAAGCTAGGGTACGATGACTTGAATGCTGTCACAACCGAAGACATGACTTTAGAGGTGTGGATAATTACAATATCTACATGTGCCTTTGGCGTCATATTACATTAGTAAGATTTCACCTGCCAACTGATGTATAATATTTGTATGTGTTATAGGTTCTCAAGGAGATAGAAAAACTGACCAGAGTGAAGAAGATGATTGAAGCAGCCGCAAGACCTTTTTAACCATAAATGCTGTTGTTCTTATGGTGTCCAAATTGTAACAATTAAGAAATCTCAAAGGGTCGGAAGGCCTGATAGAAAATTACCCTTCTGGGGTAAGTAATTCTGAGCTGATAGATTATAAACTCTTCATTTCTCCTCCCTGTAAATTCACGTGGCAGTTGTCTCAATTCTCTTTTACAATATAATATTATCATTGTGGGAGTTTTATGTTTACATACTTTGGGCCTGCGGATGACGAATTTGGGTTTTTGGGTATGGGCTGAGGGGGCTAGGTCTCCTCTATATGTGTGGAAGTTTGGCATCATAGACCATTTGCATAAAAAGGAGTGAAAAGACTCCTTGAATGGCACGGCAAGTTGGCGGCAGCTTTTTTTTCCTTCTCGTACAGTGGAAAGAATGAAGAAAGTAACAGATGGCCGATAGTACACAGGTTTTTGAAATTACGACACTCGATGGCTCCTCCGCCACGTCTTGGCTGGCTGCGCCTCTGTACAGGACAGGAGTGTTATAAATTAGAATAAAAGACATTGGTGGTCATTAACACGTTGCCAAATAGTTCCAGCTTCCACGTTTCAACTTCTCAATGGCTCTTTGGATTGATGATGATGGCAATTTCAAGAGCCGAGTGTGGATGGATATTACGGAAAAGACGTAATGCCCCCTTATTGGGTTATAAAACTTTTTGGGGAAAAAAACCAAGATGCTTCTTTGGCTGACTGTTTTTTAAATACAACTTGTTTTCCTCTTTCACTTTGAGGTCGAAAAGAGAGTATATTTCTTCTGCTCTTTTTTTTTTTTTTTTAACATTTGTCATCTTGTTTCTGCATTTTTTGTGAGGATATTAGTATAATCAGAAGAAGAAGAAAAGTGGCTATTTGCATGTTGGACGTGACACCTAAATGTAATTGTTGGCAAAGACAAAACCGTGTGAAATTTCGATGTTACTTGTTGCATTTTTTTCAGTTAATCGTTTTATTTGCTATGATCACTACCTAAATTCTGAGATGAAATGAAAATATTGATCGAAATAAATGAAATTATGTAAATTAACAAATTTATTTATTATTTATAAAATTTTAAGGGTAAAAATAAACTAGTGTGAGTACTAACTTTTTTATAACTACTCCTAAAGAGTCATTAGTAGCCTTTAATTAAGAAAAAAAACATTTCTAATTAATAAGATTAAACCAACCTCAACTCCATGAAATTGAATTCCTTTACATTTAAAATTTAAAAAACAATGACCATGTTAATTTGTAACAAAGAAAAAACAATGAAAATGGAATTAATCTTGTAGGCATCATGCTATTGGGTGGTTGCTAAAATCAAAGTCAAGCTTCATTTTGTCCAATTGAATCTTTTTCCACCATCTCTTTTAATGTTCGAGTTGTCCATCAATTTTCAATTTGATGATAATTCTCAAAATAATTGATAAATTTGAGGGAAAATGAAAATGTTAAAAAATCAATCACAAGGTTTAAAAAAAAAGCACTTTTGTTTTTCTTTGAGACGTTATATTAAATTGCAGGAGGAGGGACTCCAATTTTCGACTTCAAGAGAAGGGAATGAATGCCTGACAACTCGAGCTATGCTCTGGTTAGCTTCAAAAAAGCACTTCAATTAGCTTAAGTAATATATGATTCAAATGAACCGATTCAATCTTTAAAAATGAGATCCATATTCAATATAAACATTAAACAGCTGAATCAGATTTAAATAAGTTCATCAAACAATAACTTTTTAATCAGTTTTGGTTGGGTTAGGACTAATTGAGGTTTTAAACTTTGGGTTTGGAGCCAAACAATATGGCTGGCTATATTCAACCATATGGTCGGGCCAAACTTATTTTTGTTGAACTAAAATCTTTCTCATTCATCATACTAACATTTGCAATATCCATTTTTTTTAGAAGTAATAATTATAAAATGAATTGGAAAATTTGAAAAATTTTGTTTTCTAAATTTTATAATTTAATAATAAAAATGAGGAGATATATTTGTCGAACATGTAATGGAGATGTAAGATATATAATTTTTAAATTTTATTTAAGTTGTTTTCATTACAATGTCATATTGTATTTTTGGAAGTAAACTATAAGAAAAAAGAAAAAAAGAAAAAGGATTAGCAATAAAATTACAGGCCAAGAAATGGCGGTGAGAAAGTTGGGGGTGGGGATGATGGTGATGACGCTGGTATTTTGGGGTTATAAAGATGGGAGAGAGAATATGGAAAGGGACATGGTTTTGTCTAAAACCATTTCCATTATCACATCCTCTTCTCTTTCATTTCTCTTTCTCTCTTCTCTTCAACACACACACAAAAAAAAAATCATATCTTCTCCATCCTTCCCCTTTTCCCTTTTACAATTCTTCGGATTCTTCTCTATTTTTAATCCTTTTGAACAATCGGGATTATCGATCTGGAGATAGATGCGATGAGGATAATTGAAATGTTTAATCTGCCGGATTTTTTGACCGGACGGTTACTTGGTGCGTCTTATAATCGGAACCAATAATTCAGTCCCTTTAACCTTGGATTCTTTTCCCAGTTTGGATGATCGAGTTTTCCTTTACTCTAAAATTACTTTGATTTGGTCATTTCTTTGTGCTTTTTCCGGAGGAGCACTGATTTCTTTACCTTTGCTTTAACGGAAATGTGTTTGTTGGTTTTTTGCTGCTTCTTCTTTCTTTTCTTTAATCAACTGAAAAAAGAAGGAATTTTTTGAATTAAAAAAAATATATATTAACTTAAAGAAGTCGAGTTGCTTGCAGTAGATGGTGACGGATTTTTAATGCTAGTGCTTTGCTTTCAATGGGTTTCGTACAAGTAACTTCTTTCGTATTTGATACCTGTTTTTGTTAGTGTTCTTTTTGTTTTGATCTTTGTAACCAGGCAGGCTTTTCATTTTCAATCTCCTTCAGATCCTTATGACTCTTGTTAATTTGATCCTCCACTCTCCTTTCTTCCATTGATGGTGGATTTTTCATTTTATCCCACATTCATCCATTGTTAGATTATCTATCATATAATTTTGCAACTCTAGTAGATCATATCTTCACGAGCAATGGATCATCTCATAACCATGTTTTTGTATTAATTTTTAGTGAAATTGGATCAAATCCTGGCTTTTAGAAATGCAAATTGAGTTCATACAACAGCAGACATATTGCCAAAATGTTATAAGAGACTGATCGAATCGATGTTCATATCATTTCAGGGGTGTTGAGGGATGCTATTGGCCATGATCAATTGCATATCTTCAGTTGTCCCTCTCAATGGATGTCTGAAGAAGTCTGCTCATTCTGATTTTTGGATATCTCGCATCTGCTTGATTTTCTTTGTGAAAAATTTCATGGAAATGGCAGAGGACATGACTGATTTATGGACACATTTCGAAGATACCTAGCATTGGCTTATTTTTAGATTTGGGAGGTGCAAGCTTTAGAGTTTTCTACTTAAGGACAATGAATGTATTGCCGTGACCATTTAGCGTAGTGTAGGTAAATAGCAGTTCAAATTCTTAGCACGTAGAGGTAGAGGGTCGTCCATTAGAAACCCTGGTGGAGTTGCAGCAGGTATCCAACAGCAACAAAGGGAAACTTTAAACTCTCCCAACTCCACTCATACTAAAGAAAAAATAATCCTAGAAAAAAAAAAGAACTGAATTATAATCTCATTAGCAAGAAGAAACATACATATTAGTTTCTAGAAAGATCAGTGATGGGGTTACCACAAATCCCTGTAAGTGGAACCACTGAGGAGGTGCCAGCAGCTTCATTGAGCATGTTTCTTCAGGGCCCTCCACGTTTTAATGATGTGAGCTCCTGTGATTTTTCTGGAATCTGCAATAGAGGCTTGAGCAGGTTGGGTGGGAGTTCGCCGTGCTTTTCTTCTGGAGATTCCCAGAGAAACTTGTCTATGGAGCATTCAAATTTTTGCGACAATTTGCTTAAAAACGGAGTGGCATTAGAAAAGCCTTCCAATTATCATGGTCGAAAAACTGGCTCTATGGATGATGGTTGCTGGTTTAACTCTAAATATGGACGAGATAGCCACAATCCTGTTTCTCGGATAGTAGGTTTTGTGTCGGGAGAAACAAGTTCTAGGAATGATGGAAGCATGGTTGATATTAGGGTGAATGAAACTGAATCCAGTGGGTCAGCAGTCAGAAAGCGGCTGTTATCTCCACTGAGTAGCATGCTTTTTCCTGACCAATTTAAGGGTGATCCTTTGGACATTGGCAGCAGAAGTTTACAAATTAATACCTCCATATCTGTGAAGTTAAGAACTTCGGCAGCACATGATTGTAAGAAAGCTAATGTTGGAAGTAAAAATGAACTTACCTTGGGAACCTGGTCTTTAGCAGGTTTATTGGAACAGAAGAAGATGCTGCATGATGATGGTGATATGAAATCCATTGTTGTAAGTGATGGTCCTCTGCTAGAAAATGAGAGATCATTTCTCCAGAAAGAAATTTTATCTTGCCCAGAACATGATTATCTCAGAAAATCAAGTAAAGGAAGAAGCCATTTGGAGTCTGAAAGTCTCTCTCCTGAGATGGTGACCGTGGTACCGCTATCTTTTTCACCTCTTGGTCCAAAGCTTTCAGAGAGAATGAAAGATGCAGGAAGATGCAGAAATGTCAAGAAAGAGATTGTTGGCCATCAATCACTTCTAGGTGATATAGAACAATCAATTGATGGATCAGACTCACAGATCATTTTTGCCTCTGATGAAGAGGAAATCAAATCATTTGAAGATGTTATTTTCGAAAAAGAGTTTCGACCATCCTCCTTGGAAAATTCTAAGAGTGGAGGTTGGTGTTTGTCTCAGGAATTGGTCCCCACTTCCCATAGCATGCGATTTGTTAGAAGTTTGAGTGGACTTCCCATCAGAAGGTCTTTAGTTGGTTCATTTGAGGAGTCTTTATTATCTGGTCGATTCTTATCTGGAAAACTGTGTCAGGTTAGTCCTAGGCTACATTAACATTATTGTCAATCCTGGTTTAACATAAATAGATATACGTTACACCCTATCTTACTTGATTACTTTGCTCTACTTGTGCAACATTATATGCGCAGAAAATTGATGGTTTTTCTGGCTGTACTAAGCATCACTGGAGGTAACTTCTCACCACAGTCACAGAAGCTTCCATTTTCAGTAACAAGTGTGGATGGGGATTGCTACTTATTATACTATGCATCCATTGATCTTGCAAAAAATTCTTTGCTAAACAAGTGTAGAGTTCAAAAATCCAAACAAAGTTCAAGCAATGATGAGTCAAAAATTGTGAAGAGCCGCCATCGAGTGCCTATGAAAGGGCGTATACAACTGGTGCATTGCTTTGTCTCTCTCGATAATGATTTGTATATCTGAGTGTCATTATCATATGCAGAATTTTTTTATGTTGTTCTGCTGCATGGAACCTTTTCTGGTACTTAATAGTATGACTCTTATTAATCTATGTTAATATCATGATGTTTATTGTAGTTCATGTTTTCCATTTTAGAGGATGCTTTTAGTTACGCTAATTTCAGTGCCTACGTATTTGCTTAAATTTCAAAAGGGGAAACCTTTAAATTAATTATTTTGTGAAGCAATTCCTTTTGCCTGTTTCAAATTATGCATCAATTTAATGATCCTTGTTTTTTGTTCATTAGGTTTATTTCTTGTATGTTGGAGTTAGTTGGATGATTTAAGAGCACTACTTCTTGTAAAGCTACACAATTCTTTCTCAGATCATACATCATCTGATTGATTATGTCATCTTACTATATCTTAAGCTGTATCTTATTTTAAGCAGTATCTGATTAAAGACCTTAGGGTAATTACATTATCTTATCACCCAAGCATGCTGTTATCTACCCCTGTTGCAAGATGTAATTGTCATGTATCATGTTTGTGTTAAAAAAAATTTGTCACAACTTACATTGATTTTGTCAGTTGTTGTCAGTGAAGTGCCTGTGCTGTTCATATTTTATTCTGTTAAGGGATAAATTATATTTTCATGTCATTCGTAAAATTTCAATATTTTTCACGGGTAGAATTTCTGTATAGTCATATAATGATGCTCATCTTCGAGTCTCAGGCTATTGGAAGAAACTATAATTTTTTGTTTTTGGCAACTGTAATAATTATCAGGTAGTTATGGTCTCCACTCCGTGCTTCTGGCCGGATTGACGTAATATGTAATTCTAATGCATATATGGTAGTTAGCCTGGTTTGCATGTGATCAAAAAATTATCTTAAATTAACTTCTCTGTTAATTTTATTTTTGCAGGTTCTCAGCAATCCCGAGAAGACTCCCCTGCACACTTTCCTCTGCAATTATGATTTGAGTGACATGCCAGCTGGCACTAAGGTGGTGATTTTTTCCTTGTTATGACTTCTAATCTCTGTGCAAACAGGCTACTGTGACGTTAAATATATAGGCAACTAGCCATATCTCTCTACTTGTGCGGCCTCACAGAAACACTTCTGGATGATCAGGCTTTCTATTTTAGTTTGCACTGTTAACTTATTTTGTGTGACGTATCTAACTACGTTCTTGTTTCTTTTTTGCATTATGAAATTAGACATTCTTGCGCCAGAAGGTTACTCTAGGTTCATCCAATGGAACGTCTATGCCAAGAGAAGGTAAGATCGATGGGGATAGTGGAAGGACAGATGCTGCGTCCCTTGTGATTGAGAATCAGTGCCAGAGGGGTGATCAGAAGGATGCTTGCTGGGTTGATACATGCTGTGGAGCTGACAGGAAGAATACTGCTGGTGCTCTTCGCTATGCTCTTCACCTCCGTTTCATTTGTCCATTCCCTAAAAAATCTTCTAGGTCATCTCGGAGAAGCAAATCCGATCCTCTCTCAGCGCAAAATAAGCCTAGCTTAGATTCAGAAGGTGAAAGGAAATTCTACCTTTACAATGACCTGAGGGTTGTCTTCCCTCAACGCCATTCAGATGCTGATGAGGGCAAGGTATATATATCGTTATAATTCAACACTCCAGCAATTTCTCTCTTTTTTGGCCTCATTTATCTATTCGTTTTCCTGCCTCACACATCCTATGTATGCAAATGAATTGATAAGAGTAACCTCTTGAAAATGTCGCTGCTATTGGCAGTGAAGCTACATATTATCTATTCAATATGACCGCTCTACATTTGTTTGAATAATATGTTGATGGTTTGCTCTGTTTTTTCATGTGGCTGTGCAATGACAGTTGAAAGCAGAATACCATTTTCCAGAAGATCCAAGATACTTCAACATCAGCTGACATCGTCCCCAGCAATCCACCAAAGCGAAAGCTTATTTTATATCATTCTAACAAAACAACCCATGTTGTATTTTGTATATATTTTGTAGTAAATTTCCATGTCAAAAATGGTGTTAACCAAGCCAGTAGTTCCATCATCCTGTCCTGTGTACAGTAGAATCTCATCCATACTTGAACCAAGTTTCATCCTTCACTGCCGTCCGTGACATTGTCTCGAGCAGACCGCAAAAATAAAATAATGAAATAACTTATTTCACAAATTCTTCCTCGGCTTCTGTCATGTCAATTGGCGTGGTTTTGTTGCGTTTTATTTTATGGTCCTTTCTGGGCCGGCCTATTCGATAGTAAGCTCACAAACTATCGTTTGTTCCATAAGATTGGAGAAGGTAGCCCATTTATCCTCTTGATTGGGCCTATCCCAATTTAGGAAGATGCGGGAAGGCCCACATTGTTCTCATTAAGCTCACGTTGCTAATTAGCCCATATAATATTTTCCGACTCTTCGTTTATAAAAAACAGTAGAAAATAATTTTAGTTATTTTGGGAAAGTACTTTCTTTATTCAAAACACTTTTAAAAGTTGCATTTACTATTCTCTCTTTTAAGGGGTGTTTGATAAAATGTGTAATTTTGAGTGTGTTAAGGTATTAGTTTGTTCAATTCAAATATATTAAATGAATTTTTAAAATAATAAAAGGTTCGTTTGAAAAGAGTTGAAACCAACCAAAGTCTCCAAGTTAACAATCCTAATTAGTAGTCGAGGCTCAAAGATTGAAGTTGGAAGTCCATTAAATTAATGGAAACTGAGATCTGATCTGAAAGACAAGGTACAACATAGCGAAGGGGTGTGTGTAATTAAACTTGAAAGTGAAAGTTATGTAATAAAATCTTGAAACGTTGGGATTACGTATTTACTAATTTTGCTTTAATAGAATGGTGAAATCAGACATGACGCTTCATTAAAATTCCCTCATTTGAAAAGTGGGGTTTAGGGTAATATCGTGAGTGTAAAAGAGTAACAGAAAGGTTTATTTTGTAGGGAAGTAGAGAGAGAGAGAGAGAGAGAGAGAGAGAGAGAGGCATAACTAATTATAGCAAACAGTACCATGCAAATGAAAACACGTCCCTTCCTTCCTTCCTTCCCTTTGGCAGTACAAAAAACAGAGAGAGAGAGAGAGAGCCGTCTCCTCACTGTGGGTGGCTGCAGACCTCAGCTCAGACAATCCTCCAACCAACTGCCAGTGTGATGCGCTGTCCAGAGAGAGAATTTTGACAACTGTCCTCTTAGAGCCAGAATATTTTTGCAAAATAAAAAAAGATTCCAAAAGAAAGAGAGAGAATTGTGAATATTTTTTATTTTGAAGGTCCGACACACAACTCTCTCCGCAATATGGTGCTGCTGTGCTAACTGCCATTGCCACTGCCACCACTTCTTGTCCTTTTCCTTTCCCTTTTTCTTCTTCATTTTAAACAAAGCTTAATTAAATTCACGAATGTGTTCCCACAAACATACTTAATAATAATTCCAAAAACGATATTTCATTTTCATTTTATTTAATTAGAGTAAAAGAAATACTCGAAAAAAAATCCAAGCCAAATAAATGGGAATTGAAAGTAAAGGAATCGGTGCTGAGCAACTAAAGAAGAGGGGTAAAATTGTCTCGCTAAATTTAAAAAAATATGGATATATTGCTCTTTCTTTCTCTCTAAGTTTTTGTTTGTCTGGAAAGCGACAAATTGAAAACTCGCTCTCCTTATAAATATAATGATATTATCCTCTCCTCACTCACTCAATCTCAGCTTGTTTTTGTTTGTGAAAGAAAAAAGCAATGGCTGGTCATGACCCAACCATTTACGACTTCCTTTCTGCATCATCATCGTCAAGAGCAGCTTCTTCTTCCGAGATCAAAACCTCAAACCCAATACCCGTCTTCTCGAATATTCCCTTGTCTCTACTGTCCTCGAAAATTCTACACTTCTCAAGCACTCGGTGGCCATCAAAATGCTCACAAACGAGAGAGATCCGCTTCTCGTAAAAACAACCCAGATCATCTTCATCTTCATCCCCATCCACATCCACTTCCTTATCATCATCTTCTCAACTCTTCTTCTTCTTCTTTTTCTGCTCCACCATCACTTCCTCCGCCTCCGCCTCCGCCAACCCCTTCTTTTATGGAACATTATCAGAACCACCGTCTCCCTGCCTCCCCGGTTCCTCTCCGTGGCTTTTTTTACGAAGGTAATTCGACTTCAATGACGGAACCTCTCTATCCAAACGACCCTGACTCGGTTGATAATGTGAACATTGACCTTACTCTCCGCTTATAAATCTCTCTTTTTTTGGTTGTTTAGGGTTTTCTAATTTCATTTGCCTGCAAAATCCAAACTTCTTTTTCAATGATATTGTGAATATCAACAACCCGTACGTGCTCTTTTTATCCAATATGCTGAGGTTTTTTTTTTTTTTTTTTCTTTTTTGTCTAGTAGAGAGAGAGAGAGAGAGAGAGAATGTAAGGTAGCTTTGCTCTTGTAATTGAGAAATCATATATGGATACATTTCTCAAGTTGAATGCTTTTTTACAGCTTTGAACTTATTCTAACTCCATTTCTTTTCTGGGTTGCTGTCTTCTTTAACTTCAAAAGCTTTGATGTTTTAATAGAATAATTATATTTATCTTTATAACTTTGTAATTTATTTTCTACCTTCAACTCAACTCTGTGAGTGTTATTCTCTTCTCTTTCTGTAACGGTTTTCTTTTCTTTAACCTATTTAAGTCCCCAAACTACGATTATTTATCTCATTTTGATCCCTAAACTTTCACAACTTCCGGGATTAAAATGGGAAAGTATCAAAGATTGGTGATAAAAATAGGTTTTAAGTTTTTTTTTTTGTTCCCATGTGGATTGAATAACACTTTGAGAGAGAGAGAAAATGGTTTGTATGGTTTCAGTTTTAAATGAGAGTTGAGATATTGCCGGAGCATACTGGTCCGGCGAGGAAGGGAAGGGAAAAAAAAAACTTTATGATGACGTCATCCGCCGTCGATTTTTGTTATTCGGGTACTTTTGATGCGCCGCACGATAATATGTACATTTTCTTTTTTAATTAAATTGAAGTTTCTTTCTATTTTTGAACATATAATGAAGAAAGTGAAAATTGAATCGAAAGTTGGGCCGAAAGCCCAATTGTTGTGAAGGGTATCCTTCTGTCAATCATCTGGTGGGTGGTGCGACTTCTTCTTGTACTATATACTATTCACGTACCCTAACATCTTTAATCTTGTTTCTTTTTAACTTTTGTGGCTTATATTCTAATCCATAATTCAATCTGCAGAATAAATAAAAAAACATAAAAACTATAATCTAGGAGATTCCAAATTTTAGAGAGTGAAATGTTCGAGAAGTCCCAACACGTGTAAAATTAAATAATCCATTAGAGTGGGTCCAAAATTATATATCCCTAAGGGGTGTTTGGAGTGCGGGAATCGGAATTGAATGCCTGAGAATTAGATGTCTGGAAATAAGTAGTATGAAATAAAATAGATGGGAATTTGATGTCTGTGTTTGGAGTGTGCTGGAATAGGAATCAAATGCCTGAGAATATTGAATTTAGATTTATGGGAATATGATTATTGTCTTTGTAAGAAGAAATATTATGCCTGGGAATATGATTCAAATGCCAAAGTCAATGATAAATATATGAGATATTTTAGATGGGAATTGAATGTCAATGTCAATGTCAATGCAAATTGAGGTTGAACTAAACATTGGAATGGGTATTAAATACCCATTCCCATGGCCAATTCCCGCAAATCAAACGCCCCCTAGAGTAATTCTAGAGGAGCAAATCAAATAGTATCCTTTATTACAGGTAAAAAAGTTTTATTAAATTAAATTCAATGAGTGTAAGTAGGTAGGTTCAGTTTGGTCTCTGGCGGGGAAATAAAATCCAAAATCAATCCAATTATGTTGACTAAAAGTCCAATTAAAAAATGAAAAAGAAAAACTAAAACCAAAATTGAAATTGACATGAATGAAAAATACCCTATTCGGATGATTCGTAATAAAAGTAAAAGAGGTACCCTATTTTCACTAATAGTCCAATCTCAAATGTTTTTCCTTGAGAAATGTATCAGAACAGAACACACTCCCTCCAAAAAAAGATATGCACTAAATATGAATTTGTTCTGACATCCACCAAGAATAATCGCAACTAGATGGCGTGAGAGATTCCAAAATTTAGTGAGAGAAAATGGTAAAATTTCAGTAGAATTAGATTGCATGCCAGTTGATAAGATATATCCGAA
The DNA here is from genome assembly GCA_028015215.1 of Gynostemma pentaphyllum. Classification (NCBI taxonomy): domain Eukaryota; kingdom Viridiplantae; phylum Streptophyta; class Magnoliopsida; order Cucurbitales; family Cucurbitaceae; genus Gynostemma; species Gynostemma pentaphyllum. The sequence goes on along the minus strand of CM051349.1, from coordinate 41,091,040 downwards.
AAGGCAATTTGTTTCACCTTCCTGCCAGTCGAATCACCACACTTTAAAATTCACAACTCAAAATTTTAGTATTCACGAGGAGAAATTGAAAACGAAAAGTACCCAAATTTTCCTCGCAGGAAAAGGCAATGTGGAAAAAAACTGTAATACAAGAATGATCTCCACTCCCTACATCAATTAACAGTGATCTCTCAATATCCACAAAATGTGATAATTGTAACTCCTTACAATTATGAGAAGTAAAAAAGTAATCGTATTAATTTATAAGTAGCAAAAAATTGGCTGCCAGGTTAAGATTCTCACCAAAATGGATCAGAGAATTCCTGATGGCGTGTCTGTCTGTATTAAACAATCAGATCTCAAACGAAGGAACTTCAGATGTGAAGCCATGACGAGCTTGATAAACTAGACGAGGCCATAATTTTCTGTAAGGATCGCTTTCTCTTTTATCTTTCAGATAGGCAAGGCAGTTCTCCACCTCACCCTTCACTTCAAGATATAATTCTTGGACCTTCTCCCTGTCTTGTAGTTCCTCTTTCCGCCCTTAATTATATAACAGTTTAGAGATTAACCAAGTTCAACTTCACAAGAGTATAGATTCTTTATAATAAATAAATGTACCTCGTGTTTCAATCGGCTTTCCGAAGTAAAAATAAAATCGTCCAGGAAATTTAGGGAGAATCCAAGGGAGGTGAACATTTTGGTTTGAAACTTCCCCATCCTTGTTAGCCCTGTTATAACAGAGACCGGTCAAAAAAGAAACCCAGGCAACAAAACCATTTGCTAACGGTTTTGAGAATAAATAACACAAGATGATGGGCACTAAAAAAAACCTTAGTTTGACAGTTTCATTGGTTAGTTCCTCAATTTGTTTTTTAAAGTACGGAATCTTAATCAGATCTTCATAATCAAAAACCACCTGATAACAAATGAAATAAGCTTTTCGTAAGAGAATATAATCAATCAAGAGCCAAATATAAAATTTGGATAAACATAGGTAAAATGCACATATAACTCAGATGTAGGCTGACAATATAGGTTTTGTTTGTGTCAGCTTCTCACAGAAAAGAAATGAATCTTACTTCACCAATATCATCTTCTCCAACAGCACCAAAAGGTACAATTTTCGCTCCAAACCTAGCAGCCATCCGAACAAACTCAGACTGCTCCGGCCAGAATAGTTTATATTCTTCACCCTACATAGAAAGAGAGAGTCAAATAACAGAAAAGGGCTTTAGCTTCCATGCTTATACTTTTGAGCTGCAAACTTGGTCTTTCTAGAAAAATACTCATACAAATTTAGAAATGGTTGGAAAAAGCCTACTTCTGCATCGAAATATATTAATCATATAATGCAAAAGAAAAATAACTTGTATTCATATGCAGGTGAAACTAATCTATACAAAAAAATAATGCAAGAAATAATTTCAGATGGAAGTACATCTAGTAAAATATTGTTCCTAATATCTATAAACAACTAAACGTCTTGTGTTGAATGAACTTGCTGTAAGAATAATATTACTCTAAACAGTAAGGGAATCATCCAAATTTTGACACTGGAAGTGAGTCAGTGAGTGGTGAATCTGGTGACACACAGTTCTAGTACCTTTAATTCATCAGTTTTCTTACCTTCCGATGAAGAGCCTCACGCATGCCACCAGGATATAATAGAACGTGAGACTTCGAGGAAAGAAGTTCATATAAGTTCTTGGCGGTGACAGGAACTGCACCCATCATTCTAAATGCATCGAATTGTGATAATTCAGGTAACTGTCCATCCTTCGTTCTTGTAAACATCATAGGATGTGCCATCCCTCTTAAAATTATATTTCTTTCTGCAAAGAACTGGCCAACCAGAGGAGTCAATTCTAATCCCAACAGCATATGATAGCCAACCAACAAAACAGGACCTTCTTCAGGAATACCAGCAAGCCCCCGCACAATTTTCCCATCATCTAGAGTAGAAAACGTCACCGGGCTAGTTGCTAAAACAAGCAATCTAGCAAAATAAAAAAAATTGTTGTATGACTGGTCATTATAATTCTTATAATTAATTTTCTAAATACTCAAAATCAAGAAAGTGTAGAACGCTCCAATTTGTTTAGCAACCGATTTAATATCCCAATACCTTCACATATACACTAAACTAGTAACAGATTGTACCTGTCATAATTAACAAAAAGGAGAAAAATAGTGGCAGATTTGTGAGAGCATATCCACCTGTAGTTATCAATTATATTCCTGAATTCAGAAGGCGATGGGGGAATGAAATCTGAAACATAGTCCAGAAATTGTGAACGGCGGTAGAAACTGGCACCCTTGATTATAGTAACCAAATCAACGTCATCCTCCTGTCATGCATCCATTTAGCAGAATTGAGTAAATTTTATTTGCAGCACATATAAGAAAATTCCACTTACGTTTAGCAGAATAAAGTTGCATGACAACCTCAATGAAATGATAGCAGTTGCTTTTCTTTTCCTTTTCTCCCTTCTTACCTCCAATTAAATGAAATTAGTACAGTTTCTTTTCTCCTCAACTACTATCTTTCCATGAAGTTGATTCACTACCCCAGTATAGGAACAAATAGAAAACCATAATGCCATAATTATTCTGACTGTAAACACCTTTATTTGGGTAAGGCCATTTATTGCTTCAAATGCTTTTCCAATTAGTAGGAACATAGAATTCAACATATAATCTAAATTTGAGAAACTTACTGTTCCTTCTCAACAACAACAAAAAGTGCACACAAGAGAAAAAGGTCTCCTACCAAGAAAAGGAAATGGCCATTGTCGTTAAATCTTCGTATCTCACATTTTGGAAAAATTTGATAAAGTCTTTCACCCTCCTCTGCACTAGGTAGCAATTGATCTCGTCCACTGTAAAGATAAAACAACATTATGATCCAAAACAATTATTACAGTCTCTTCCAGTGTAAAGACAAAACAACAATTGATCTCTTCCATAAAATTAAATGGAAGGATAGACATAGAAGTGATCTAACCTTGTCTTAACTCGGATGAAAAAAGGGGAGGGTACATTAAAAGTAGAAAATGTAGCCGAGTAATTGTGTCCCACATCATTTAAGTAAGAAAAGGATTGTGACTAAGTATAAACCTGGTTAGTATAAGCGTCTGAGCTTTTATAGCATGGAGGCGTGAGTTGGAATATGCAGAAGCAGATTTGAGCAACTGCAGTTTCCAGATGAGCGTTTCTACTGGTAAAATGTCAGCAAGAACCTGCAACCTCAATTATTAATTAAATTTCATAAGATCAGCAAGTGATAAGAAAATTTATATAGCGCATCATTGAGATGAAAATTTCTAGGCAATAAATAAAACGTTGAGATATTCTATTATTTGGTTTTGACTAGGACACAGGTTATGGGTCTTAATCTTACAAAAAGGTGAGAAGACAATGCGGCAAGATCCTGCGATAATCTACCAACTACTTGTTGCAATCCATTTTCTACCACCCTAGAAGAATCACCTGAAAAACAAGTTGCCATCATTATTATATAGAGGGAGGGGTACATGGTTAGTAGAGTTTAAATTGAGAGAACTTAAGAAAGCACTCAACGAGTTTAAGAAGTCAACAACTACCCAGCCCAGGTCCATGTTGCTAAAAGAAAATATTTTTTCTACCAAAGCCCCAACTAATGATCATCGCTGTTAATTAGACTACAGGGGGAATTTGAACTTTACCAAGAGGAGATGAAATATGTGTTTTGAGGAACAAAGTAGAGAAAATAAAACGAGAATCTCAAGGAAAGGAAACCTTTCAGTAAATTCAGTATGTAAGGGAGGCTAACTTGCAATGATTCTGGCATGAACTCCAATAAAGATATTACAGGTTGTAATGGTGACCTGCTGAAACACGTAGCTGCCATTGCCAAGAGAAGATCAAAAGAATTATTCAGTAGAGTGAGAAGAGATTACGCAGACATAATTAGCAAAAACGTTAAAAGAAGACTGAAAGACTTGCATCATGTTTCAAATTCAACCAAACATAGAGATTTCATTTGACATAATTTCACTCCAATAAATGGTAACATTTTGTCTTTCGCACCCACTAAGCCCTTCCTATGCATCATCCATATCACAAAATTAAGTAAATAATAATAATCCAATTGCGGTACTATGTGGCTCTCTTGAGGAAGAGTAACTAAAGTTTGGCCCCAATTCTGTATTAAAATTCTAGCTTTTATTTTGAGCTCTTAAATTTTGATAAGTTCTGATATAGTCAAACCAAGATTTTAATGAACAATGAATTGATCTATTTCTACTAAAAATACAAAATTTATATCCTTAATAAAAACACTTAAATAGACTTTAACTATATAGAATTAGAATAAGAATAAGAATCGTATTTAAACCTTGTCAAAAATTGAGTGGAAAAAAAAAACAAAATTTTAGAAAGATGGATCAAATGGGATGGGATAAATTTTAGATATCAAAACACAGATATTTAAAAAAAAAAATCAAATCTCAAACTTGAGTCCTGATTTCAAGGAGGAAGTAGATTCCGTGAAAATAATAGAGGAAAAGTTTAGGGCAGATAATTAGGAGCTTACCTGGATTAGACAAAATCAAAACAAGGTCAATATCTGGATTGCGAGCAGCAACTGAGAGTGCAAGACAAGCTCCCAAGGATTCTCCAACAAGATATATTGGTCTATTTGGTGAATGATGATGCTGAGCCTTAACTGTCTTTTCGACCAGCTTCAGCAGATCTGCATTGAGACCATAATACAGATTTCAAAACCTAAATCTACTCTACCTCAATTAAAATCCTGCATTGAGTTTTAGAATTCAAAACCTGTAAATGGCGTTCTATCCCTGACTGGAATATGCAAGCACCATACGTCAAAAATCCTTGATTGAATTCAAATAAAACAAATAGACGAAGAATTAGCAGCTGCTGCAAAAACTTTTCAATCAAGGAAAAATCTGAACCAATTGAATATATTATGAGCGAATACATACTTTCCGAGTCGTTGATGATGCTTGATAAGTCCAAGTCCAACTCCATCGATACCTACAGATTCGAGTAAAAGCGATCAACCGTGATATTGATATCCGAAACAATGTGTTCTACTTCTACTTCACTTCAAGTAAAGAAAAACGAACCGGGCAAAAAGAGAAGCAGAGGAGAATTATTCAAGCGAGAACCACACTCCAATGGCGAGAACCAGCGAGGAGGTCCACCATCCGATCTGATTAATCCAATGGATTGATCGAAGAAGTCCTTTAAGGTTCCTCGATTCTTCCTGACGGCTTCCGTTTTCCGAAGAGACTCCAGAAACCGTCGTTAAGGTTTGTTGGTGGTGATTGATTTCAAACGAAGCATCTATTGTTGTAGTCTCGGGAGAAGAAACTTGGTTTATGGAGGAAGACACGGTAAGCCGTTGAGGAATCACCGGATTGGATTTGAAATTTGCAGTGGTAGACATTCTGATTCTTTGTGGATAGAATAAACCGCCATGGAAAACAAAAGCTCCAGTGGCGGCCATGGAAATTAAAATGAAATGAAACAGCACGGGTTCCCTTCTATAATTCCTTCCCTCGGAGTCGGACGGAGTCGGAGGAAGGAGATATGTTGATTATGAGAGCAGATGGATGATTTCAAGTGAAGGAAATGAAAAGAAAGACTATTAATTAAAGAAGTAAAATAGAATATTAAAAAACGATCAAATTTAACAGTGAAGAAAGAGAAATCTAGTTTTGCTTGTTGAAGTTTAATTTGAGTGAACTGAAATTAAGAGAAGACAGTGGTCGGCTATTCCGGGAGCTTTTTTACTCTGTTAAGCAGACCTATGCCTTCTTCTCTGCGCCCATTACTTCATTTTTTTTATTAATTACCTACAATTTTTTTTTATAATAAAAAAATTAATCATTTAAATTATATAAATCAAATTCATTCATTAATTTTTAGATTGATTATTTATGATGAGTTTGGGATGTAATACTCTAACATCTCATTCTTAAGAAATTATTTATTAGTTTTAATTAAATGAACCAAAATAATATTTTAATATGAACTAAAAAAAATTATAATAATATTCATTGTTTTATTATAAATTATTTCAACACAAGAAATACAAATTTTAGAAATTAATAGGTTTAAAGGCATTGAAGATATAGCCATTTAAAAGGTGTTTGTAAAAGCCTAGAAATAAAAATAATATTTAGATTTAGATTGAGTAGGTCAATTATTTAATTTAAGATTATAAATATCTTTAAAAGGTTTTTTTAGTGTAAATAAAAAAAAATTGAAGGGTACTCAAAAGCCTTTGATTGATTACATTTGAAAGAAAAAACAAAGGTTTGAATATAGTCTTGGGTTAGGTTTGGAAAAGAAGTTTGAAAAAAGAGCATCTATTTTGCGATTATTAAAAGGGATAAATGTAAAATACATCTATGCGGATTATTGTTAAATCATACTCTACACTTTTTTTTTTGTTTTAAAATACCTTACACTTTAGTAAAATTGTAAATTATACTTTTCAATCGATTAGTTTTAACAAATTTATATACATTTATATTCTATATATGTTATGTATTCTGATTTCATAAAAAATAACAAGAAGAATTTGGCAGATGTGTAGAATTTTAGAATAAATTCTTAGTTTAATAAAATGTAAAAACTCTAAATTATATTTAAATTTTCAAGTTTTTTGAAATTTTTAATGGTTTTGGAACATGGGGTATTTTAAAGCAAACAAAAAATGCAGAAGTATGATTTAAAAATAACCCAGAGTACAGGGGTCTATTTTACATTTGTTCACACAAAGAAATTTATAAGTAAAGAAATTAAATGCGGAATAAAATATATTTGTATTGATGAATTTGTAATTTATAATTTGACAAAATTTCTCCTTCTACAACATATATATCTTATTAAAATGAAAATGATCGATTTTGTGTTGACTAAGTAGATCGTTTAATTAATTGAGATCACCTGGCAATGGAAAAGTTGCATTCGCAATCACCAAAATTGAAAATAATAATACGAATAATAAAAAGAACGTGATGCTTTTTTGAATTGCAAGGATTTTCATTGTGAATAAAATTCAATTCATGTACTAGACAAGACGCAAACAAGAGAAGGTGCGCTTGATATAATATGTTGGACTTTCAATTGCGGAATGTCATAACCACGACTCTTGGGGGATTTTTTTTTAAAGAAAGATATTGCTCATATATTTGAACTTTAAGGAATCTAATTTTTTATTTCATAAACCAATTCAACTAACGAAATTTTTGTATATGAAAAAAAAAAAACTTACCGAAATTTCAATTCATAACACTATTTTTAAAGTACTTACAAATAGAATAAATCTACATAAACTTTTTATATAAATTATTGATGTAATCGTGAGTCAAACGTTTCTTAAAAATTAAAAATATCATATTCTTGATGATATATCAAACTAATTAATATTTAAAGACTTTTATAAATATAATGTTATTCTAACGAGTTTAAATAATTCATCATTCACAGTAGTAAAATTAAAAGATAATTGTGAATTAAATTTATATAACTCAAACTATTTATTTGAAACCGTGAGAGAAAACTCTTAATTATCATTATAAGAAAAACAATAAAAGGAAAAAAAGAATCTTCAAATAAATCTCCCCCTATCTTTAGGCATTATTATATATAGTTGGTTTGATATTAGTTGGCATGTGCAAGTGTGAATATAGATTATGAAATCATCAGAGAACAGTACAAAGACGATAGAAATTGATAGTTAATAATTAAAAAAAAAAAAAAAAGGACAGCAATTCTATTATTAATATTTTTCTTTAAAAAAGAAATGCCCTCGTTGCAATGGACAACCATGTGATAACTATTTAATTATTTCTATACAATTTCTAACAAGTTTACAAAGCAAATGGTTTCTATAAGTGGTCGAACAACAACAAGCCACGTTATAAATTAAATAAAAACACAAGAAAAATAAAATCGTAGAGTCATAATCTTACAAGTATATTGTCCGGGTGGAAATTGATTGAGTTAGATATCATGAGTCGAGGTTTATTCTATTTTTTTTATTTCTGAGAAATTACAATAAAAACGCATTTTGTTTTTAAAAACAATATTTGTTTTACTTTCACGAAACTATTGAATTTAAGGGTGATTTTTTCAAATTAAAATTTAATAATATTTTAAGTTTTTGTTAGTTTTTACGATTTTGATAAATTTATTTTATAAAGATGTTCGTTTTTTGCTATTTTTGAAATTTAATAAACTTATTTTGCTATTTTTAAAAGAATTAATTACACTAATAACCACTTTAATTAACTTAATTTCAGTTTTAATGGTCATATTAATATCAGATTTACCCATAAAACACCATTTATGGTGGCGATTTTGGTGGATTCCGATTTTAGTGTTTACTTTATTACCCTTTTATCTCTCCTAATTACCATATTAATTACATATCATTTAATTAAGGAAAATTATTAAAGTATATTTCGTCTTTTCAAGATGTAATTTAATTTTTCTAGTGGTGGTTTTGGGTAGTTTTGAAATATATATTAAACAATAATTTTTATAGAACAATAATTTTTATACCATGGCTTTAAGTATATTACATTTATATATTAAAAAAAAGGTCTTCCTCTTGTTTTTTTTCTTTCCACCAAAATCGGCAAGATTCGTGTAAATAATAAAAACAAAAGAAAGAATGCAGTTGAATAGAAGTCATTTAGACTCAACCTCATCTTCACTATCATTGAGATGTTCTTTTAAGCTCTGACTTTGATTTTCCCAATTATCACAACTCCAAGCTGGATCAACTTTAGGCAATTCATACTCCTCTGGTCTTAATGACAATTGGAATTCTGGTAATTCAGGCAATATTTGTAGGGCCCTGTTACATCATGATACTCCATCATTTTAATGTACCTCATTCTTTCATTTACAAATTTTTAACCTATTCCGATTTGATTCTTATACTTCTAAAAGTTTGATTTAAATTCTCTATATTTTCAAATGCAGTACACATTTGATCCTTATGATAGAGACCAAATTACATATTAGTTTTCTGAAGTATAAGAACTGTTTTAATTCAAAAGATAAAACAAGGGTGATTAAAAGATATCTTACTTCTCTTGTTCCAAGAGGTAGCCGTACATCTGAGACTTCCTTGAAGCAATCTCTGGAATTTTTTGATGTAAATGCTCCATAGCACCCCAAAGTGGAGGAGATCTTGCCAAATCAAAACCATGAACAAAAACTGAGTACTCAAGGTTTTGAAATGATAGAGAACTAAAGCAGAAGAAAGTGAGTATTCACATGGAGCAAACAAGGCTGCTCCAGAATATGATAGCAACCTGGTGACAGGAGATGCAAGGCAAAAGCTCAAGCAGGCCCTCTTACTTTCAACCAGAAGCTCTTCTGCAGCCAGAAAACAACACACGGCACTGACATGGCACGATGGTTCAGTACCCTTGTCGAGGATCAGACCGTGGTAGTAGTAAGCTGCAGCCTGATATAATGTCAAAATTCAGACAAGGATATGCATAAGTTGGGGAAGAAACACTTGAAGTTTATTTAGCACACAGATAAATTAACTATGCAAAAACCTTGGCTTCGAGAAATTTCCATTTGATGAATGACATATGCTTCTTTCCATACCCTCGTTCCATGTCACATTGTGACAAGCATTGGTAAGCCTGACCACCAATAAAATAACACATCAAACTTTAAGGAAAAACAAGACTAGGAAGACATCCCGGAATAGGAATGCAATATTTAGAACAGATGTTGTATGGAAAGTTGAAACATAGAGAACAGAAAATTACAATTAGATAATTCCAAATAATTCGAGGATTTTGGGTGCCTCCTCTCTTAAAAAAGCTCAAACAACTAAACAATCGGAGGGATTCAAACCTGGCTGAAATAGATCAATTGTTCACATGCCAATCTCCTTTTGACTGACAAAGTGGCATTTTGACTTTCAACAGCCAAACCAAGTTGAATTTCAGTTCCCTGATTATATAAGTAGATATACTTTTTATTAAATTATTAAATAGATACTTAAAGGTTTTAAAACCTAATAAGAGGCAGAGTAGACAACTTGCAGATTGTTCTATACCTGACCCAGAGTTTGAATTGAAATGGCTTCGAGCACACCATGTTGAAAATCTTTAGGCAATCGTTTCCTAAACACACATTTTAATAATATTAGGAAAGGAAAATTCGAACTAGTCGATTCACAATTCTGCAGTTTACATACTTAATATCAAGTGGAATCCGGTCTAGTATATCCTGGATACAAAAATCTAGATACCCCGATGCTTTAAGAAGTAAATCAATGGCATCCCTTTTACAATCTGAAAAATTTTAAGCCGTGTTTAGTTAATATTGTGTGTTTTGACAATACAAATATTTCAGAATATAGACTTATAAATGTGACCTGAAGATACCACTCTAGCACCAGAACCCGAGTAATCCTTGGGGATCATCAATGAATTAGTTTCTGATAGAGTCAGCATTGCCATCAAGTGAACAACAGAGAGTAATTCAAACCACAAGTTTGCTACACAAATTTCCTGCTCACCTCACCATGTTTGTTATTTGAAAACTCAATTACATTATTGACTGCAAATTTGAAAATGGTGGGAAATCAAATAAGGTAAAGTGCTAAGTCTTACTTGACGTCCATTTTCTAAATTTCTCCATTTGAACTCTATCAATCCATCAAGTAGGTGTTCTGTATGAGAGAGGAATAATAATCCATGAGAGGAAGGGAAGAATAAGAGGAAGGTGAAAGAATAGATAAAGAAACCTTTCTTCACAAGACCAATCAAAACAGATAAATATTCCTCCAGAGCTCGCAGCAATTCTGCTATTGCAGATCCATCTGGAAGAACAAAGTTTCATGTTATTACATTGCAACAAACAGGAATAAAACCAGTTAAATAAAAGGAGAAACCTGTATCTTGAGCCACCAAAACAATCTGATTACGAAGAGAAGAGAGCCTATCAGCGAGATCTTTAGGAATGAAACTTCGAAGAGGTCTATGAAGATCAGAATGAACTGGAATTCGTATGGAAGGAACAAAAACAACCACTTCTGGGATGCTCAATTTCTTCTTCTTCCTCCGTACGGCTTGTAATTGTATAGAAGAAGAGCAACCCATTTTTCTCGGTGGGAATGAGTTCCGAAATTAACATCCTACGTGAAAATCAGAGAAAACCCACATTTGAATTTTCAGCATCGTTTATAAAGATGACAAGAGCTGACTATGGCTGAAGGAATGTGAAGACTTACTGGTTACAGAGAGGAGAGAGGAAGGGAAGCTTCTGGTTCTGGGATCCATTGATTCGGAATCGGAAGGCTAATAACAGGATCGCGATCTCAGAGAGAGAGAGAGAGAGAATGTGGGAATAGGAAGGTCCAGAGACCGAGACATATCTCACATCACATGGCGAAGACGTATAAATCGCCCCGTTGCCTAAGAGGAGAGGAGAGGACAGCCCAGTTGGATTGGAATTGGAACCAATTTTCTTTCTTTTTTAAAATGGCGCCAAATTTCTTTTTTCATTTTTTTTTTATCTATTTGACTTTCAATTTTCGCAGCAAACTATTTACATTGTTAATATAATGAATGAATATGTATTTAAACATAAACAAAAACAAAAAAAAAAAGTTAATCAATTGAGATCGTGGATCGTGATTCGTGAACAAGGCATAAAGGAAGCTCAAATTCAAGAAATGGTTTTTTAAGTATTTAATGATTTTTTATGGGATCAGAAAAAATTACTTGATATATGATAGATTACCTTTTGACCTTTTAATTTTAAGTGATTGATGAAAACTGAAGCATTAATAAAGAACTGATAAATTATTAGTACGGAATCCGATGAGGAGTTGAACAGTTCCCAAATCTCAAGTGGTTTTATCAAATGCATGCATTCCATTCCATTCCATTGCATTGGAGACCCAGCCCTTCCCCATCGCTTGAAATTCAAGGCTGTGACCACCCATTGCACTGGGATCGGGAAAAATCAAGTCTTATTATTATTATTTTAAAAAATTGTACTAAACACTCCCACCTTTTTTAATTAAGTGTTTAACGATTACACCCTACGACATAGCTCAATAGTCAAAGACATATACTATTACTTTCAAGAGGGTGTACTAACCCGCCAACATTATATAAGAAGGAAAACACTCAAATTGAAAAAGTGACCCCATAAATTATGGCAGGTTCAATTTACGTTAATTAACTTTTATTTTGATACATTATCTCCATAAATTATTAAACTACACTCTAAAAATTATAGAGATATCATAAAATAACTCCACTAGAATTTTGGGGATGGAGCCCTTGAGGACTCAATCCAATAGATTTTTTTAAAATTATGATTAGTAAATTAATAATGTAAATAGGGTAATTATCAAACTAAAATTATGTGGGACGATTTTTAACATATTATAAAGTTTAGAGGGTCAATAACTCAAAATAAAAGTTTTTTAGGTTAAATTATTATAATCCATATAGTTTATGAGTGAGTAGTATCTCAAGAAAGGGGAAAAAAAAGTGGGAGTAGTAATGTCTCGGAAATATAGGGCGTAATTAACCACCATGTCAACTTATTGATGGTGATTATAAAGAGATGGGGTGATAAATTGAGTTTGTAATAGGAGAGTAGCGGCCAACCTGAATATATTATAAAAAAAAAAAAACTCTTGAATTGATAAAAAGCAGTTTTTTATGTTAATCAATTGAAATGACTAGATTACCCTGGTGGAATTTTCTCAAATGATACGATCTATCTCTGACTGTTCCACATTTTAGCTGCGTAGCGTAATTTATCAATATCAAATCACAGGGCAATCTTCTTAGCCCCACCCTCAACGACGCCTCTCTTTTGCCCTAATCGCGACGATTCAATGGCGAATCATCCGATCCTTATCCTCATGTCTCTTCTTCTTCTTGTCTCCTCAACAATTGCGAGCTCCGATGTACCTTTCATTGTAGCTCACAAGAAGGCTTCCCTCAATCGGCTCAAATCCGGCGTCGAACGTGTTTCTGTCTCTATAGACATATACAATCAAGGATCTTCGTATGTTTATTTCAATTCATTCAATCTGATTTCGTTTCTGTTTCTTAGATTCAGTTTTTTTTTAGTCTGAGTTATAGATCGAATCAATTCACTCGCATGCGTACTTTGATCCATCGTGTATTTGTTTTAGATCTTAAATTAGATTTCGTCCCGATAAGATCGCTGCTAGTTGCCTTTTTTTAATTAATATCTGTGTATTTGCGATGAAGTACTGTTATTTATCGGGAGATTTAACTGAAATTCACACTGCTGATCCACTTATGATGCTGATGTTAAGCTTAAGATGACTGAGCAATTACTGAAAAATAGAGAAGTTATTTCAGCCAGACTAGTACTGGTACTTGAATCTATCTAACCTAAATGGAGCGAAACATTATTTTTGTGTTGATTATGAATTGTCAACAATCAGTTGAAAGTGCATGCCATGCAAAGTGCCAAAATCATAATTATCTCTTCTTTTTCCAGTAACTTTTTATGCTAAGGGTGCAAGTGTAAACTGATAATTTGTGAATGCAATGATAGCTCAATGAACTTGGTTTGATTGTATGCATTAATGGAACGATGAACACATAGAGGCTGGGAAAGGGTAGTAAATTGGGCTTCTGTTGGGGTATTGGAGAGAGTTAATTATAACTTGGGAATGGAAGAGTTACTTTGTTTGCATATCTTTATTTTTATAAATACATCTCTTTTTTTTTACTTATTCGTATCCTAAGCTATTTGTTGAGCTGGAAGTATTCTTGAAGCTGATTATATTGTTTCAATTTTATACAAGTTGTCTTACCCTTCAGTATCCCACTGCTGTAATTTTTTTTTTGTATCTTGTGTTATCCGCAACGGGATTGGACTACATTTCACTGCTCAGTGATGCTGATTTCTTATCAAAAAATTTTATTTTTTGTATTTAACTTGTAACTATTTCAGGACTGCATATGATGTAAGTCTGAATGATGCAAGCTGGTCAGGAGATATCTTCAATATTATTAGTGGTGACACTTCAAAGTCGTGGGAAAGACTTGATGCGTAAGTGACACCCATATGTTTTGTGTTCTTTGATATATTTTAATTTTTATGGTATTCCTCCATTTGGTTTTGTGCCATTAACTCGAAGTTTTCTGTTTGACAGTGGTGGTCATGTATCACATTCTTTTGAATTAGAAGCAAAAACAAAAGGAATGTTTTATGGTGCCCCTGCTGTAATCACATTCCGCATCCCTACAAAGTCTGCTTTACAGGTCATATATCCACTATGAATGTAGTTATGAATTGATTAATTAAAGGTGCAGACTACTTACATTTTTTTTTGGCTCACCTGTAGGAGGCCTATTCAACCCCAATTCTACCTTTGGATGTCCTTGCTGACAGGCCACCTGAGAAGAAGTTTGAGTGGGTAAGTTTTTACAAGAGTTTGTTGTCACTCAAGGTTACTGATTTAGAGTCTTGCTAATTTGGTTAACTAAAGAGAATTTTTTTTTTGGCATGGAATTTTATCTCACCCGGATGTAATTTTCTCAGGTTAAGGTATGATCCATTTCCTGCTCTTAATTTCTTCTATAACACTTGTAATAACTTGCACTGGATGATTCATTAAGTTGTATGGCTCAATTTAAACAAGATAACATGTCCGTGGAGTAAGAAAACCGAAGGGTGTTAGTATCCATGTATTTCTACTTTGTTTTGGGGGAGGAAAGAGTTGGTGGTTGTGGAGATTTGCATTGATCTGTTTTTTTAACACTGCCTCTTATATTTGATATTAACGTGGATGAAGCACTGCAACTGCCCCTTAAATTGCAGTGCAGATTCTAATGTATTCTGGTTTTTGTGTTTCACATAATCTTTTCTCTCTCTGCAGAAGCTACTAGCAAAATATGGCTCCCTGATTTCGGTGGTCTCCATTGTTTTTCTGTTCATTTATCTGGTCGCGTCCCCATCCAAATCCTCTGCTGCAAAAGGAAGCAAGAAAAAGCGTTAATTTATGTTTTTGAAATTATTCCAATAGTTCAACTATGTTTTGATATCCCAGATTCAGGATGTTCCCCTGGTTGATGGGTTAGCAAGGCTATAGAAACTTTTTGAATTGATAGTTTTCCTTTACCGCTGATGAAGTAGCCCGAGGACAGTTAATCATAGGCACAACTCCTTCAAACCCATGGTACAGTAGTTGAGTTGGTTTAATTTATGCCGGATATGTTCATTACATAACTGAGTAATTGCTTTTTTGGGTATGAATTTGATATTCATTCCATTGTGTTCTTTTTCGCGCATCCTTTATTTGAATTACATAAATTAGGTGACTGAGTGAGATTTTAATCATTACCTCAACCATAAGCGTTACAAATATTTAGGAAGAATTCAGGGGATGAAATAGAGCGTGATCAACTGGTCACCTCTTCCCCCAATGTGAGCTTTGAATAAGGATTTTTGTTATGCCTAATATTTTTGGGCAAACCAGGTTCTTATTTAATCCCTATCATGGGTGTTTACGTCGAAGTTGCCAGAACTCTATCGTACTCAATTTGATTTGCGATCCCTAGAGATGAAATTATGAAAATGTTTAATATCCTTTGGCAAATTAAAACTATGAGAATATATAATTTTGACTTTTCAACATAGCATTTTTTTATTTTTATTTTTATTTTGGTGTCTCGTACCATTTTATAATGTATGTAACATTTTTTTAGAAGTTAAAACTATACATTTAATCCTTAACCAAACATTTAGTCATCGCAGGCATGATGGGTGTATTATTGGTGGAAATAATTGGTGCAATATTATAGGGACAGTGAGCCATTGAAAATTTTCAGTCTTTGAACGAATTGTAGTTAAATATTTTTGTCATTACACATTGCAGTGACTGACAGTGACCGAATGGAAATATGAACACAATATATAAGAGCCTTAATCGTTAAGAAACAATCATGTATTTTAATTTTCACAAAAAAAAAAAAAAGAGCACAATAACCATAGATACTGACTCGAATTATTTAAATGAATCAATAATGCAAATTGAATTTAAAAATCAATCGTGATAAATATTGGACGATTTAAAAAATAAAATAGGTAGAGTATATATCCAGTAACCGCGTGACACGTTTGCTGATGCGTTGGTGAAGATATTATGGGTCACTGAAAGTTGAAACCAATCCACAGATAGAGTTCGCTCGCAGCGGCAGCAACAAAACATAAATCAGATCATTTGAGTTTGGGTTTGGGTTTGGGTTTAATTCGCCATTTTTAGATTTGAGAAGAAGCATGAGTTACCAGCCTGGAACTGGAAACTACCCTCCTCCCGGTGAGAGCTCCTTTCTCAATTTCCTTTATTTTCTAATTTGATTTGTGTTTTTGATCCGTGAACTGTACTCTACATAGGGTATTCACCGCCTTATCCTCCGTCACCACCGACGCAAGGAATTGGATATGTCCAACACCATCATCATCATCATCATCAGCCTCCTCCTCCTCCTGGGCCTGGGGCTGGCTATCAAGAATATTTTTATGACGGATATCAAGCACCTCCTCCCCCTCCTCCTCCTCCTCAGTATTATCATCATCATCATCAACAATACGATGATCGCAATGAATGTGGTTCTTTCCTACATGGATGGTTCGTTTTCCTGTCTAATTCAATATTATGCTTTTTCATTTTTTATATAATTTCACTTGCTTCCTGGTTCCGTTATTTTAATTCGATAGGGTACCTTATTCTTCCATGTTTGCTTTCTAATTCATTATATTATATTGATAAAATCAAAGATAGTTTATGGCCTTGAAGCAACTAAAGGAATTAATCGATGGATCATTTAGTTCTCAATTCTTTCTTCCCCTTTTTCTATCACCTATAGAAAGATATAGCTTTTATAGATCATTGATTTCACAATCACAATCACAATCACGAAGATTCTTCTTCTTTTAGCTTTTACTAACTTTATAGTCATTTATAGAATTAGCCTCAAAACAAAACCTGTATAAATAAATATTAAAGAAATGTGGATTCATGAGATTTAACCTTATCCTAAATAACCTCCAGCAAGTTAATATTTTCTGGCATCCTATAATTCAGGATATGAATTCTTAGTGGTTTCTACAATGAAATGGAAGAAGCACCTTAGAATTTATTTCCTCAAGAAAGTGTTAATTGACATAATTGTTTATTTCAGCTTTTAGATTAAAATACATATATTTTTACTTCTTTGATCATGAAAGCCAGATAAAAATCTCTCCTTTGCTTGTGCAGTTTGGCTACTCTGTGTTGTTGTTGTGTTTTGGAGGAGTGCCTGTCCTGCTTTCAATAGGCAGTGTTTTTGGTCTGTTCAGCCGTTCTGTTGTGAAGCAATGCTGTCTCTCGCACATGAATAAAAGTTGCAGTCCTTGGATCCGTGGTTCTAATTGTCTCGTCCGTGTAGTCTTGTTTACTTCTATTAGCTAGCTTAAACGATTTAAACTAATAGACTTGGAGTCACAATTGTGGTTAACTAGTCTCAACTTGTGAGATTTTGATGCAAAATTTCTAGTGAGGAGACTATATGTAGTAGTATATCACCATTGATGAAGTATTGGAACGGTGTTTGATACTCGTTTATTTTCCCCTTTCTTCACCATCTTCTTCTATTTGCTTGGTAAGCATACCTTTCTGGCTTTGTGAGAGGTAGAATTGATGTGCCGACTCACACTCTGTTATCATTGCACAAGACCCTTTGATCATATGATGCTAAAACATCTGATTTTTTCCTTCTCAATTTCTTTCTTCAAATTAAATATATTCCAAAGAAATTAGTAATCAACAAGGAATTTATACGTAATAGTGAAGAATTTTATATAATTACTTTTGAGGGCAGTGTTAAAGAGTCAATTGCAAGGGTTACAAATTAAGTAATTGCTGCGGAGAGACACCTTACGCCACTGTCTATAGTAGAAAGTGGAGCATTTATAGAATAGATCCACAAACATTTTGAGAAATGAGAAAATTGAAATTTTAACGTCTGTCTACAACATTAATGCAAAATACATATTAAAATAAACTCCAAATAATTACAACAATACACTAAACTCACATAAATAAAAATCCACCGGTCAGTTACCCTAAACGAAGTACAAAAGCCAGAAGGAAAGGAAGGATGGTTTATCCTTCTACAGAGTCCACACAAACTTGGGTGCATCTTTCCTTGGCCCTACTAATGTACGATACAGATACATTTTCCCTACTTTATTCCCATCACCAGGGCTGAATTCATCTTGATCATTTTCGTCAATGATCTCCACATTAAGCCACGGCATCTTCTTCGCAAGGGTCTTGCAGCCACCTAGAGTTATTTCACAGGACGACATCCAAAGGGATCGCATTGTTTCATACTTCCCGACGTCCTGTAGAAGAGCCATATCACCAAACGGGCTGTCCATGATTTCAAGCTTGCGAAGTTTCTTGCAGCCATTCAGCACGTGAATCATTCCCTTGTCACTGTCTCCTGCAAACGCTAAAGAAAGCATTTCAAGTTGCTTTGCGTATTCGCCAATGTAGTAGAAGACCTGATCCGTAAGATGGCCGGAGAGGGATAATCGTCTGAGACCTTTACATGCTTGCACGATCGCCCCGAAACCTTCATCCAGTGGCTGCATGGTGACAGGGTCTGGTTTCGTGGGGTCGAGAATGCACAACCTAAAGCGGATAAAGTTTGGAAGGTTCTTTGCTACAGTTATGAGGGCAGCATTGGTCATCTGATGGCAGAAGTATAATATTGAATGAAGCTTTGAGCAACCCATTGATATGGCGACCAGGCCTTCTTCTGTGACAGCAACATTACCAGCACCAGAGAGATCAGAAGGAAAAACCCTCAATTCCTGCAATTGTTTACAAGTTGAGGCAACAACTTCTAGTCCTTTGTCTCCAATACCATCCAATATCTGAAAGCATCAGAGAGAACATTTCTTATATCAATAAAAAAAACATACATATGAAAGCAAATATGTGTGTGTTACTATTGTAGTTCGGTTGGCATATCATACCCACAAGCGTTGAAGCTTCTCGCAATGGCAAATGACCTTAACAAGTTCATTGCCATGAAGCCCTGGAGCATAACTCAGGTTCAAGGATGTCAAATTTGAGCAAATTGGATAAATTGAGGACAAGCAGCGAGGAGAAACATCTAAAAATCCAGATAAACTCCTGATTGATTTGCATTTCCGAATGGTGTTCTCCAGATTGCTAAAGGTCTCAGAATCTCGATCGTGGATATAAGACCCAGTCCCTAAGTCGACTAATTGAGGAGCACGCATTAATATGTTTTGCAAAGTTTCAAGAGGCACAGCACGGTTCAACCTTAAACTCTTGAGATGAGGAGATCTTGCCACAAGCCTCTCAAGAGCACCAAGATTTACTTCTCCTCTGAGGCAAGCAAAATTCAGAGAGACAAGTGATGTGCAGTTTTCAGGAAAGCAGCTAAGCCAGTAATTGCTATGCTCATCAATTTCATTCTCTTGCAGGTCCAGCTCCCTCAGAACCCTAATTCAGAATATTACAAGGAAAAAAAAATGGATCTCAATACAATAATATCATCACCACAATACTCTCAGTCAATCATCTACTGACCTAGCCATCATCGGACTTCTTAATCAGTAGACACAAATATGAAGAACAAGCACAGCAGCTAAATAAAACACCCTCAGGAATTGAAAATAACAATCTTTAAACTGGAAAATCTAGTTTTGAAGAAGCAAACAGCAAGAAAAAAGGGATGGATAAACTGTATTACTTACCTACAATTGGAAGCAATTGCAGCAAGGCCATTAGTGGTAAATCCTTCACAGCTGAAAAGAAAGAGAGACTTGAAATTGGGGAAAGAACGTGAGAGAAGCTCAAGACTGTCATCAGTGACAACCATTCTCTTCAAGCGAAGCTCTTCAAGGGCAATCCTTGTCTTTGCAAAGTATTGGATCCATGGATAAACAAAGCCACCCCATTCATGAGGGACCAAATTGAAATCAGCAAAATGGGGCTTCCCCTTCAAAGTTAGGGACTTTACCCCTGGAAATCTAGCTAATACCCTTTCAGGACTAATGGCATAGCAATTTCCAACGAATACTTTCTGCCTGCTATATCTTTCTACCCTGTACCATAATTTGCATACCAACGATACTGCGTTTCTGTCCCTGTGAGATGTTACATAGTCGAATACATGTTCTAATACCTCGTCTGGAAAATAATTCATTCTTTCTCAGCATCCAAACGGAAAAAATTCCCAAACTTTCTTTCTTTACTTTCCCCAGGGGAAGGAAAAAGGAACAACTTTCTGAGCAAAAACAAAAAATAAAAAAGTTTAGCTAGCAGAAGAGCAGCACTCCTTACATACCAGAAAAGAAAAGGCACCTCAAGCCCTGAATAAAGAAACTTAAAAACTGAAGATTTATGATTCTACCGTAAATTAGAAAACTAGAAGGAATTTAAGCAGATCTTCTTTAGATTCTCCAAGGGATTTGAAATCCAGAACAAAGTTAACAGATCCAAGGAACTGAATAGAATATAAGCAGAAATCAAACATACCCACCAGTTAAAAAACCTAGATCTGCAACAAATTGAAACTGAGAAAGCTTGAGAGAGAGAGAAAAAGCGGAATATTCTAGAGAATCCAAAGAAGAAGGAAAAAAAAATGCCGCAGTAGTAGCAAAAAGAAAAAGGGAGAAGAAATCCAAGGGATTGATTGTTTAGAAACAAAAATGAGGATGATTGATTACCTTAGTTTAGCTACAGAGAAAAGAAAGTAAAGGAATTTGAAATGGAAACGATTAGATCTCAGAAGAAGGAGAGTGGGTATGTACAGAAATTATTGAATAAACTGAAAGAAAAAAAAACTTGAAAGATTCTAATGATGGATATGAGATGAGATGAGATGAGAGAGAGAGATGGGAAAATAATAGAAAAGCAAATCCTTCAGCTAAAGCTGTGCTGTGCTGTGCTGTGCTGAGCAAAGCAGTCTCGTCTCTCCCAAACTCATTCTCCTCACAATTACATGAACCCATCCATTAACCAAAAACAGAGCTTGAAAAAGCTAACCATGGTTAGTTTTTAACTAGGGTTAACCATGCATGTGTCCTTATCTCTAATTTCGAAGAGAGGAGAGGCTGTGGCTGAGGTTGAGGTCCCACTCTCTCTCTCTCTCTGACTATGAATACGAAGAATATGACTTGTTTAAAACAAGTGTAAGAGAAATGACACTGGTTTTAAGTGAAAATTACGAAGAAATGCCATAGGAAGATTGATAAGATTATAATATAATATTAATATAATAGAGTGGTTTTCTTTTGGTTAGTGAGTAAGGGAAAGCGTATTGGCGGAAACTCGCTGTCGTTGACGGAGACATGACCATGTGCGGCTTCTGTTGGTATTAGTATTAGTATTAGTATTAGTATTAGTATTAGTATTAGTATTAGTATTAGTAATTAAATAACTTACGTTTCTTTTCTTTTCTTTCTCTAATACGCATTACTGCTCAATTTCATTCTAACTATTACTTTTACTTTTACTATTACTCACGTCTAGTCTAGTCTATTCTATTCTATTTCATTTTTTAATGAAATTAATAATGTTTTAACAACACAAATAAAATCCAATCCTATTCAAGTTTGGAGAAAACCCAACAACTAATTTCTCTCATTGAAATTTTTTAGAGGACGGTTTGATCTAGTAATAATGAGGAGTTAGAAAATCTCAAGATAATGAAATCTTAAATCTTTGTCCATGATTAGTTGAATCCCTAATCTTAAAAATATGAAGAGAAAGGCATATCATATCATATTTTTGTTTTTGTTGGGGCAGAATTGCTTTTTACTGGTAAGTAAAAATGATGAGATTTTAATTGACAAAAAAAAAAGAGAGAGAGAGATAAGGATAAGAAATGATTCGGACAAAATCTAAGACTAAAAAAAAACTTTAAAAATGCGTTGAAATACCACAAGGAAAAAAAAAAGGTCTGTTACTTACTTACACACAACTCATTAAAGGTCTTTACTTTTTTTTTTTTTTTACTTTTTTACACATTGAGAAAGAGAGAGATATAGGAAGGAGGATGTTGATGTTGATGATGATAATGATGAATGATTCAGTGTGATACGGTGCACCGTACTGTGCACTAATAGTCCAACTTTATTGGTCGCATCACTTGGTTTTTATCCAAATCCATCGGTACTGTGTTGCTTACAAGAATGCCACGTCATGCCTCTCCCCTCTCTTCCCCTAACCATAACCACACCCGAACAGTACTCTCTCATCTGCCCTCCATTCTTTTTTTTTTCTTCTGTGGTGCTTATTGGCAGTATCTACTATCTTAGAGTTTTTTTTCCTTTCTTTTTTACAAATCAAATTTAATCATGTTTGTTATGTTTTCCCTCAGATAATAATTTAATATGATTTTTATGAAAATATAATGTTGTTGTTTATTAATTTGTCAAGGTATTTAAAAAAGTGAAAGTACAAACAAAAAAAAAAATTCAGTAAGAGAGATTGTTGGAAAAAAATAGGGTAATAAAAAAAATGATATATTAGAAAATTCAACAAAATATTAGTTTTGTATTAAAGGAGGGAGTTAATTTAAACTTTATTGGCAAGAAAAAAGGGGTGGAGATTGGAATAGGAGGGTATGGTATGGTATGTGTTTCCGATTCCAATGATGAAAGAGGTTTGACTAAGTAAGTGCATCCTTTCCTTGGGCATTAATCCTTACCTTTATCTCTAATTATATGCCAAACACTTTCATCCCCCTTTTGAGATCTCCTCCACACTCCAAATCAGGGTCGGTATTAAGAAAATTGGGCCCAATATAAAAATTAAAAAAAAAATGCAAAAAAAATTACAAAAAAACCTATTTTTATATAAAAATGCAATAACAATAAAATTATAGAGTATAAAGATTTTAGAAAATATATTTTTCTTAGTCCACATAAATAAAAACAGATTTTTTTTTCAAACATATATATATAATATTTTTCTATTTATTTAATAAAACTCTATTATTGAGTATTAACAAATATATGATTTAAGTTTAAGAGCATAATGATAGATGATTTTACATATATAATTAAGTATAATTATACTACTGACATTTTAAATGATAATTTTTTCAAAGTATATTTCAAATAATAACATAATATTTTAGAATGTTATAAAATGATATTTTGTGAACGTTCAATGAATAAAAGAAAATCAATAAATTTATAACAACAAATCAAACTAACAAACTTAAAAAAAAACAATTAATTCAATTTCAAAATATACCAACAATGTGATAGGTAAATCTATAATATTAGAGAAAAAATTTTGTTTTGAAAAAAAATATAAGTTTAGTTAAATTATAAATTAAGATTAAAAATTTATTGGGCTATATTTTTCATTGTATAAGATAAATTTGAAATAGATAAAATGAGAGGTAAATTTTTTAATCATATTTAAAATTTTATTTTCTAAAATCTATAAATAAACAATGTATAACAAATAAATAATAAATAACTAGCATAATAAAAATCTAAAAAAACACAGCAAATTACCTCCAACTAGGATCAAACTCAAAAGCTGAGGCGGGGCATCTCAAAGGGGGAGGATAGGAAGCCAACACGCCAACTATTTTTTATTGTGATTATTCCGCATTTTTATATTATATCTAATAACATAATAATTTTAGATTCTATATATACCCGTCCCTTATTTTGGGCCCTCGATATTTGAGGCCCTGTTCTGTTGCACATGTTGAACATGCTCAGGGCCAACCGTGCTCCAAATTCACCTTTTTTAAGTCTACTTCTTGAATTTTTGTTAAGGATCACACATGAAAGATCATTATTTATAAAATCTAAAGTCACTCATCTCATAAAATCGAGATAATATCATATCTCATCAAGCGTAAAAAAGACATCATTTTGAAGGAACATGTTGGGAATCTCATATCAAAAATTTGGAGAGAACTCACAATTTGTATATGATACACAGACTTCCATCTCAAAATCAATAAGAGAATATCATAACCCAATTAACTCATACTAGTATCCAGTCTAAAAATTAAATTCGTTCAAAATTGGTGAGTAAAAAATATACACCATCTTAAAAGTGTATATTGATCCCACATCGAAAAAGATGAAGGGCCGTACCATTATTTATAAAATCTAAGGTTTTTGTTTTCATTTTCAATGTTTTCAATTATCCATCAAATAGGAAGTTGAAACTTAGAAATTTGAAAAAAAAAATAAAGAACATTCACGATTTTATAATAATTTAAAAAATATATGAAGTCGATCGACCATTACTTCATGGGTGGATGGATGCTAGTATTGAAAAGACTTGAATAAGAATTATTTATGCCCATCCATAATTATAAGATTTTTAATGTCGTTAGTAGATGTGATTCATGCAGGCACACGAGAAGGGGGGAAAAACTTTAGAAGTAAGATGCATTGAAAAGAAGGAAGAAAAAACAATATTATTCTTTAGGATTTGGGGTACATGTGACAGCCTAATTGGTTTGGTGGATACTTTGTTTTATACGGCATAACATAACGTGATCACATTCATATTATATATATAATCTTGAAAAGATAGAAACCTAATTCGTTTGGAATAACAATAAACACTGTTGTAGTCAAATATTGACAACACTTAATTACTTTTCCACCTTTTTTCTGTTTGGAACGACGTTATGCTATTTTGCATTTGGATTTTGTAAAGTAAAGAAGTCATTTATGACTTTTCTTTTTATTTACTTTTTTTAAAAAAAAATAAAAATAAATCTGAATATTGTTTTTTCTGTCACATCTTTTGACATTAATCCGTGAATTATTTCAATTTGTTAGGTATTCTTTATTCTTATCCTGTTTTAATAGATTTTTAACAACAACATTTAGAAATCTTAGTCTATTTTATCTAATTCAATTGTCATACTAATTCACTCCTGTATTTCAATAGATTCATTAAAAAAAAACAATTAATGATTGTATTTGAACATATATTTAAAAGGAAAATAATAATACTTTTGAAATGGTTGATGAGTTAATAAAAAAAAAAAAAAAAATGGTTGATGAGAATGAGCAGAATAGAAATGAGGTGGCATCATGTGAATATTGAAATGGTGGGTAACCCAACTACCCTTTGGAAACCTTGGTGGCCCAATCATTGTTCAACGTCTCTTCTTGGCCCACAATCCCCTTCTCTTTCGTTTCGTTACTATCCTATCCTCGTTTCATTTCCAATATTTTGAGTAGAGAATCGTAATTAACTTTTTTTTTAAAAACATATACAAGTTGAATGAAAAATACGAATTAACAAAATTTATTGATTAAATTACCATGTTTGATATTTCAAGTTTTCTTATTCTATTTAATTTCCACTAGGCAGATGTGATTAACATCTATAATAATTTTGTAGAGAAATTTCATTAGATGATATTTTTAGAGTAAATATTTTGAAAATTTTTAAAAATTGTAATTTTTTTCCTAAAGGTATTGTGTGGATTGCATTGCAACTCCATGTTTATTTGCTTGCTTTCAATCAATTAAAGAAAAAAAAATATTATTTTTGATTTTTTTTTTTTTTTAATATAATATTTTTATTAGTAGGACATACAACCTATATTATGTAATCTTATTATTGTTATTTTTAAATTGACTCTCAAATAATTTCAAAATTTTGGATAATATATCTTCTTTATAAATTTGAAAATTCCATTTAGATTATAAAGCTAAACATGAAAATTAAGATTGGCCCAAATGGAAAACAGTAAGGCCCCGTTTGGTAATCTTCCTAGTTTATGTTTCTTATTTTTCATTTCTATTTCTTATTTTTTGTTTTTTTTTCTTAAATAAAAAGAAAAATATGTTTGATAACTATTTATTGTTTCCTGTTTTGTGGAAGGAAAAAAAAACATGTTTGGTAAATGTTTCTTATTTCTGTTTATCATTTAAAAAAAATTATGTGAAAATTAATTTTTAAATAAATTATTCATAAATATTATATCAATTTTCATTTTTTGATATGTATATTATATTTAAAGTCAAAACGAGACAAAATAACGATATATTAATCTATTGAAAAAATAGGAAACAATAAATTAAAATTTCTACACAATTTTAAAAAAAGTTTCTAAACAAAGAAACAAATGAGAAAAAAGAAATAAGAACAGAAATTGAAAATGTTACCAAACAACCTCTAATTAACTCACATGTTAGATCTCATATGATAAGCAAACGGGATGGAATGGATGGTAACATCTGTTTAAAATAATAAGTTAACAACAAATTAAGAACTAATATTTGCACCATCTCATCTCGTCTCCTCTTTTTTGCTTTCAATTATCTCTCTTTCTCTACATAATCCCATCCAAGTGGGAGGGCGAATATATATATACATATATTTAAGAAAAACTGGTCAAGCAAAGGCTAAAAGGCCAGTGGGGGCATAGTTAAGTTTCGATTTGAAGTTGAATTTATAATTCATCTTTCCATTATCTTGCTTCAATTACCGTCGTCTATTTCATGAATTCCTTCTTATTTTTAAACTTTGGGTTTTTATTATATATTTGATTTGATTCGGTGGTGGTGGTACGTCGCCTAATACGGGACAAAATTTGCCAGCCTAACCTAATAACAACTTTCCCACTCTATATTTCTAATTAAATCCGGTTTTTGTCCTTTAGTACACAATCATCCACTTCCTTCCATCCTTCAAAGGAAAGGGCATCATTTCATTTTATTGGTTACCGGCGACCAACCCAATCTAATTCCAACTAACTCCAACCTTCTTCTCCATACTCATTTTACCTTTTCCAAGTTTTAAGATTCAATTTGATATTTTCACCCTCAAATTCTATTATTTTAGGTTGAAAATTTTCTCTCTTTTTAATATTTTTTATTTGATATTCTTAGATTTTTTTTAATGATATCGAGTATCATTTCAAATCAAGAAAAAAAATTAAATTATAATTTTAGGCATTTTTCTTACGTTTTATGTGGGTCAAATTTCAACTCTTCATATTTGTGATTTTAATTTTGTTTGATACTATAACATTTAATTATTGAAAAGTTTCTTTATAATAAATGACAAATTAAAATCTAGAATCATTGAATAGCGACTTAGTATCTTTTTTTTATTTTTTTATATATATATATATATATATATATATATACATATATAATATAAAAACAAAAATATGAATTGATGTTAAAAAAGAGGAAACAAATAATAGAAAGGAAGAGGAAGAGGAATAAAATGGAAGAGTTATATAGCATGCGGCATGATAGCGCATGGGATTGGTACGTGGTCCTAAAAGATTGGGCAGTTGTTTGTTTGATTAATTGACATAGGATGAGAATGGAAATGAAAGATGTAGTCCAGTAGTAGTAACTAGTAACTAGTAAGGAAGGGAAGGGAAGGGAAGAGAGAGATATATATATGTAATGTAATTGTGGTCCATTCCCTTCTTATAAGTTATAAGAGGGCAAGTCTTTTAGCATTACCAGCTTTCTCATATTTAAATATAATATTTAATAAAATAAAATAGCATATATGGACCACCACATTGTAATTGGGTTGGGTACCCGTAATGAAAGAAGAGGGGAAAAGGGACATTTGGCATTTCAACCACGTAATTGGTCGGTTCTACTTCTTATCCTCACTCATATATGATATGATAAAATTCGGATAGAATTAGAGATAGAGAAAATAATAATTTTTCTTTTTAATATTTGTGGTAGGGGAGGAGGGGGATAACTGATATGGACTTTGTTGGAAAATAGAAAGGCCGCCACACGAAAACTAGTATTAAATAATGGGCCAGCCCGTGAGGATGACCTAAAACTAGACTGCTTGGCCCGGCCCGGCTCATTTGCCTTTTCCTTTTGAAGGAAAAACTAGAACTAGAAGGGAGCAGTTTGTCTGTCTCTCTCTCTCGTGAGTTTCAGCTTCGGAGTGAGATAAACAACAAACAATGGCGGACGTACGGAGACGATCTATCATTCTCGCATTTCATGTTTTCTCCTTTCTTTCCAAAAGTTGTTTATGCTTTTTTTTATGTGCATCCGTTTTCTCCTTCAAACTGCTTTATTTGTTTTCTCTTTTCCATATATTTTACATCAACACTTGAAGCAATAGGTTTTCATGTTGTAAGAATGTTACACACTTCCATTTTTGCCCACAAACTTTAAATCATATTATTTCTGAAAAGAAGCTCCTACCAACTTAAATGCAGTGTTAGATTTTTTTATTCATTATCTCTGAATGATTGGCTTTATTTCATTCCTGTTTAAATTTATAATACTTCATGTGGTTGTATTCAATTATTTTATTCTATGATGTTTAAAAGATATTCATATTTTTCATAAAGATGACGGTTATTCAATATTCATATATTAATACAATATGTTGTTGCCATTTATGATGTTTAGTCATCATTATGTGAAATTTTGGCATTTTTCCGGCTCGTGAGTTTAATCAGCTGTCTTTATTTCTGAAACAATTTTTCTGCCGTCTATTTGAGATGACTTTTGGAAGTGTTTTTGAATAAAGAAAGAGTTTTTTATAATTATTAAAAAACACTTTCAAAAGCTATCCCAAACAGGCTCTAAGTATCAAGATGTTCTCGTGGCCTCAATTGAGGTTCTTAAAGCTTTAGTTACGACAAACACAAGTATGTTGATTTTCTTATAAAAAAAAAAAAAACAAGTATCTTGATTTTCAACTATAGATTTTCTATACTGATAACCAAATGTCGGTTATTTTCCTCAAGTTACTTACTTCTATATTTGTTAATATTTTAATTTCTTCATGGTTTTGTGATAGATCTCTTTTATACAGGTGATCATGCATTGGCAATGGCTTCTGTACATACATATATTTGTACGATCTTCATTTTTTACTTGTTTCAATCAAATTTTATTATTGATTACTACAGGGCAGGGTGAGGGTCTTGATGTGCCAGAGGTACGTAGCTCTATCTTTGAACAGATGTCCCCCAAAATTAGTGTAGTAGGTAGCCAGGCTGGGAAAAGGAGCAGACCAGCCAAGTAAGGGATTCCAAAATTGGAGAGTGACATTGAGTTCTTCGTAGCAGTGTGGGATATTGGGATTTCTCTTTGTTATTTATGCTTCAACAGCTCTCAAAGGAACTCATAGCATATTTTGGATGTCTGTCCTTCCACACCCATTCTCAATGGTCGGAATTAAGAATTCGAGTATCATAAGTGATGCCATCAAGAAAGGATTTGCTAATGATCAAGGGGTATAAGTTACTAAATTAGGTGCATGGTTAGTTTCGGATAAATTTTGAGGTAAGTATTTTTTAATTAAACACTTTTACATAAAACACCAATTTTTAGATTTTTTTTTTCAAACATCATTAATAAAATTGAAAAATACCAAAGTTATTCCAAACTCACTAATAGTATTATTTTCTACGGTAGAGTTGTAGGTTGACACTTTAGCCTTAAAAGTTCAGATTGTACTTTAACGTTTAAAGATTTTTATTTTATTCATTTATTTATGTGATTGTTTAAGGTTCATTTATTACAAATTTCACTTTTTTTTTTCTATATTGAAAAATAAAATCTTTTAATAATAATTTCCAATAAAAATGTTTTTGAACTATTTGTATAATTAAAAAAAAAAACTATTTGTATGTTATATCTATTTGTCAAATAGTTAAGATTGTCCGTTTCAACAACATTTTAAAATCCAAAACATGTTATTTGGAGAGCACTTCTTTTAAACATTATAAAATAATAATTGAAATCATTATTAATTGGCTCATAATTTTTTATTTGAATGTTTAATCCATTAATGACAACATTTATAGCATATCAAATTGAAGAACTCTACTCCAAGACGAATAGTATTAGTTTCAGGGAGAAACGATTCATCGCTCCACTAACGGAAGAATTTCAAATGTATAGTGTTGAACTTGACATTTCCGCCATAGACTTTCGCTTCTTAGTTATCCTTAAAAAATATGTACTAACACTAGCCCAGTACTGTTTTATTTATATCAATGCTTAGTTTTTTCTGAATACTACATGTAGTTCGTTTGATTCAGTACATTGCCGGGAAAACGTACATCTCAAAATTACTAGTGTACTGTAGTTGACAACAGTAAAAAATGTCAGCATACAACTGCACTTAAAATTAATATATATGAAGGGTCCGTTTGTATAGGTTTTCCTAAAAATGTTTTGAGTGAAAGATTTTAAAAGACAGTAATTAAGTGTTTCATCTAAAAACACTTGAGTAAAGTAGTTTAAAGTGAAATACTTGTTTATAAACATTTTTGGAAGAATCACAAATCAAGTATTTTCTCAAAAAACACATTGTAGTATACTCAAGTGGTCTTAGAAGAAACACTTAATTAGTATTTCTTTTAAAAACTTTACCTCAAAATATTTTTAGGAGAAACTATGCTACAAACCATAAAGTTGTAAAGTGATATTGCAAATGGAATATTTTTTCCTCAAATACTAGTTACATTTGAATACCAAAGAATAAACCGGTATACCACTCCAACAGCCGTGAGGTTCTTTTTGGGCTGCCTTTTTCAGACAGAAAATACAAGTAACCCCCAAACTTCAAATTCGAATTCATCTACAAAACGTCGTTAACAACTTCCAGATCTAATCCTATTAGCAATAGCAGTATCACCCCACATCCTAAGTTCAACAGCTCTCAATTCATTTTACAATTTTGTCTACATAATTAAACGCAAGTTTTTTCTCCCAATCTAGTATATTTAATCCTATAAAGACGGGCTTCTCCCCAATTTAACGATAATAAAAGTTACCACGGTGTATTGTTAAAAAACTTACGCCTTTGCAAGCTCTGAAGATGCAGCAACAGTGGAAGGGGCAACCCCACCAGTAGTTGGCCTAAAAAGAAGTTAGCCAATGACCCATTAGTAAAGTTAACAAAAAGTATAATAAGTTGAAGTAGAAGCTTCATGGTTCCAGATATAAACTTACAGTCCAACAGAGACTTTGAATGCATCGTAGATGACCCACTGTACTCCAGTGAGGCTTCCAATCATGACTATACGGAGAGGCAACCCTCGTGTGAAGAGACCCCACAGTCCAAGCTTCTTCACCGCCTGCACACATTTAACATAAATATAGTAAGGAACACGAGAAATGAGAATTTCCGACACTTTTCCAAGTATAACACTTACATCACCAACGCTTGCCCCTTTAGCATTATTGAGAAAAGATACCAAATTATCAGCGGGATGAGATACAATAGCACAAAAAACACCGGCGATATATCCACTAGTGAAGCTGACGCCGAGCTGTAAACTACTGCTGCATTCATTCTTTGGTGTGGGAATGACATGCTTGTACGCGAGTTCAACGATGTTCTCAAATGTTGCAAACTTCATCATCGTGTCTGGAAAAATAATGGTATTGACTATTATATAAATGAGAATTGTTGGCAATGGGTATAGAAGCTAATGCAAACTCCAAATTTTTTTACGTCAATCTATTTTATAAATGGAAGTCTATAAAAAGAAACTTACACATTTTACTGTTTTAAACCCATAATGATTGTACACATCTACCAAATATATGGATTGGGTTAAAGTAGCCAAATCCATCCAACCTTAATTTATCTACAAAACAACCTTATTAAATAAGGGGAATGTGCCCTAATCTATACAAGAGAACTAGATGAGAGATATAATCCAGGTGTTAGAAAATTTATTACACATTTCCCTAATTAAATTAGGGTCAATTGTGTTTTCAATATATAACTACAACTACATATTATGAGATCGTGTACTAAGTTTGACTAGCATTTTGGACTTTGATGTTAGAAAACTCTGAGGTTCTTCCCCTTCCCCCGACTCTCTCACACTAACAATCATCGAGAAAAACTAGAATTCTCTCCTGAATTCTACTCTAAATACTCTAATAACCCCCTCAGGTTAAAAAGAAACAGAAATTTTGAAGAAAAGTTAAAATGTTAAAAAACTATTCAACATCATGGATGAAAGCGATGAAAGCAATATGCAGAGGAATATGGCTGGAAAGGAGTGTTCAACAGGAATGATGGGCATTGGGATGAGGTCTTGGACTTGGCATAGTTTTCCTCATGGTGTTCATGAATTGGGGTGCTCAATAGAATATTTTTGTTTCCCCTCCAAAAAAAAAGCCCTTTTCAGCATCTTACCCTTAGGAAGGCAATCTGAGAGTTTCGGTAAATAGTATGTGGTATAGATGTGCCACTTATTAAAGGTCAAATAAAAATTACCTTATCTTCTATAGCTATGACCTGTATATTTTTTATAAAATAAAATTTTACATATTCTAAAGAACAAAGTATTCATATAGTTTGACCTCCTAAAATAAAACTAAACATAAACCAAAAACTTCTACAAAAAATTAATAATAATTGAATTTAAAAGAAATGAGGATAACATCAGTATACTGCATCCAAGGTGTTCATGACATATAGAGACCGTTTGGAGTAAGTTTTAGGAGTGCCTAAAAATATTTTTGGACTAAAAAAGTTAAAGATTTTTAACCCCAAAACACTTTTGGACCTCCTTAAAGTTATTCCAAACGGTCTCAATTGATGTAGAAAACATTTTTGAAAATTTAATAAAATTATAGTTTTTTCAAAAGTGCTAAAGAAAAAGTATTTCAATTAAAAACAAAAGTCCCAGAACTTCCAAACTCACTCTAAGTCTCAACAATAGGTAAAGCCGTCTTTACTTACATGGGATCTGACGTCCCCACAGAGGAACAATACCCTTATACAACCTGCAAGAATAAATTTGTTAATACAGGAACGGAAATTTGTACAAGTAGCAGCCTTTCAACTTACATATCTAAGACAAGCAATCGAATAGAGAAGATCATATGATGAGCTTACCCTAGGGCACCTTCAGACCTAACAAACTTAGGAAGGCCATCCGAAAAACCTCTGGCGAAACCTGGCTGGGTTTGAACTCTAACTTTAACAGCTTCAAAAGGGCAAAGTGCAACATCTGCAATCACCTCAGCAGATGCAGAGCCAGCAAGATAGATCAGAGTCTTGTACTTGGCTGCATACTCTGGTCCAGCGATATCAGAATAGTATTTCTTAAAGAATTCATAGAATCCATACTTGCAGGCACCCTGAGCACTGTAACCAAACAGAGTTGGCACCCAACCCCTAAAGAAGCCTCTGATTCCTTGCTCCCTAAGCAGAACTCCGAAACCAGATTGAATGCTCTTGTATTTCACGGGGTCAATCTGAATGGTTAACAATAATGTTGACATTATCATACAATTCAAACAATGATTTTTTTTTTTTATTGACGATGAATGCAAAGTTAAAGGAAAATTTGGAAACACAGTATTGTTTAGTCAAGCCACGTGATTCGAACTTCCAAGCATTCAATCTACAAGAATTCATGAGAAGAAAACATATCCTAATCAGATCACCTACTTCATTGGAAAAAATGAAAATCAAGGAGAATGTAAATATGAATGATAGCATCCACAAATGATGATATTGTAAGCCCTTGATGAGTACAATCGAGCAATACTTGAGCTAAAATACACCTTGCTCACTGACATGAAAATGAAGTTTCAGAAGTCACA
The DNA here is from genome assembly GCA_028015215.1 of Gynostemma pentaphyllum. Taxonomy (NCBI): domain Eukaryota; kingdom Viridiplantae; phylum Streptophyta; class Magnoliopsida; order Cucurbitales; family Cucurbitaceae; genus Gynostemma; species Gynostemma pentaphyllum. The sequence goes on along the minus strand of CM051349.1, from coordinate 41,057,365 downwards.
TGTGAAGCATCATACTAATGGTTGGAATCCAGAAGGGAATATTAAAATACAGTTGAAATTTGAAGCGAACATGATTTCAAGGCTAATGATAAGGCTTTACATCCAAAATGACTGCAGTAAAAAAGCAACAGAAAAATCAACAATAAATTTCCGTTGCAGTTATATAAGAATATCAAGAATATGTAATGGATCTTTAACAGATGTATGTCACAAACTAAAGTTAGTTAAATCGCAGCATAATCTGGTATATGTTCGAGAACAAATAATATAAAGGTGAAGTACATAAAAAGCTAAGTAATAGATGAATAAAACTCGATCAGAATTGTTAGATTAGTTTTTAGGCGAGGTTTATTCATACAAGAAACGACAGACAGAAGTTGTAAAGATTTTGCAACAGGTTGAATAAAAAATCAACAGCGAAACTAATAGATATAGCTTCTGCAAGAGTTGTCAAAAAGTGGATTTATATTAAGATTAACAAACAGATCGGTGAATAGGATCAATCGAAGGAACTGAATAGTAACAGAGAGTAATGAGGAGAAATTGAAGCGATAGTAAATGATGGAGTATAGGAGGTATGAGAAACCTGCATATTGCATTTAACGAGATCGAGAGGAGTGACAGCCATGTGAGTGAGACCACAGCAAAGCATTCCACCAACGGTGCAGGCGGCGTAGAAAGCCGGAGAGTACAACTCGATCGCCTTGTTTGGCTCACTCGGGGAAGGAATGGGAAAAATCTTTCTGGAACTTGAACTGGAACTTGAAGGAGATGGCCTCTGCCTGGAGTAGAGCATTTTGTCGACTGCAGAGCTGGCGGAGTTAGTCTTAGAGAAGTAGAGGAAGCTCGGGATCAGCGACTGACTGGACGGATTTTCAGCGACGGCCATGGTTGGAGCTTCTGAAGTTAACAAGAGAGAGAGAGAGAGAAAAGGGTCGTACCCGTACGGTTGGCGCCAAATGAAGAAGCCCGGTCTCACTGCCAAATGAAATGATTGGTTACAAAACAAAAAATATTTAAAAAATGGTCAATTCCTTATTTCCCCAACCATTAATAGAATAATATTCAACTTTTTTTTTTTTGATTTATAATTATTAAAGTTCTGAAGTTAAAATAGGGAGGAATACTGGAATAATTCAAAGTTAAAACTAGAGGGAGGGGAGAGAGAGCAGCCGCCAGCGCCATAGAAGATCTGAATGCGAATTTTGTTAGGGAAATTCAACTTGTTCTCTTCTCTTACTATCATTATTATTAGTCAAGAATCAAAATCATATGCTATGCTATGCTATTTTACACAAACGGTCAAATATATCACATCTTCTATTTCCTAATTCCTAATTCCTCTATCAAATTAGACTTCAAATCCACCTCTCACATTTTGTCTTTAAAAAAAAAACCTATCATTCAATGCTTTAAAAACAAAAAAAAAACAAAAAATGTTTAAAACTGAAAACATTTATTTGTTTTTAAAGAAACAAAAAAAAATAAAAAAATACAACGGTTGTGTAGTTATTAGTATCCGTAATATACAATAAAGTGCTATAAATACTGCATATTTTACTTTTTTTAATAATACGATCAATATTTACACTTTTAAGATTCGCAAAGGTTTATACATAATCTTTTACCAACAAAGATGATAATTCAAATAATATTAATACCAGCAAACATAATAAGCTAATAAATAAGTTTTAAGTAAAAAATAATAATAAGATATAAAAAATTGAATGAGACGTATTTAAAATTTCGGAATAAAAAAATTGATAAAATGATAAAGTACTTAAATTGTCACCAATGGACAACATTTAAATTTTTAAAATAAAAGAGGCTGGCAAATGAAATTATGTTCTTGAGTGTAATTTTCAAAACTTTTTATTTAAAAAACTTGTCGGAAGGTGGTTCTTTCTCATGTTTTCATTTGCAATACATGTTAAAATTATTACAATGGATATTTTTTTATTTAAAATTATTTGAAGAAATCATCCGTTTCAAGGTTAAAAAACTGTTTTTTGTTCAAAAATTAAATTAAAAAGAAAAAAAAATGCACATTCTTCAGTTAAACGCAATAACTTTCTCATTTAAAGTTGCATTTGAAATGATATTCAGAGAAATCTTTCGTAAGGAAATGAATGAGATGCATTACCTCCATTTTCAGCTATCTATATTCTAAAACTGCTGCCCCTTCCTTCTGCCTTTTGTCTGTTGTTTTTTACTGTCAACTTCAGCTCTCTGTTAACGTTCCAGAAAACCTTGGCCATGGAAACATCGAGCTTCATTTGCTTAACAGATTCAAGCAGCTTCCATAGTCCTCTTCACACGACTGAATCAGGTCTTTCACTTCCTTCTTTTTTTAATGCAAAACAACGAAGTTGCCAGAATAATACACTAATCCCATACAGTATGTGATTCTTCCATTCATGGAATTATCAACTTGACCTCAAATCATACAATTGAGTAATTAAAAATGTAGACTTGGCCATTTATCTTGCCAGCTTTCTTTTTCTTTGCTTCTGATTTATTTAAAATACTATTTTTTTCCTTTCTAAATAAGTCTTAAACTAAAATATCTTCACTTGGTTATCAATTTAACTAGTTCCTATAATCTCAGACTTGGACCAGAAAATGAAGGCTATAATGATCCTTTTAGAAGAAGACGGGCTTATTCCAGCACGTAGAGGAGGAAAACAGCAGATCATATATATGCTTGAAGACTACTGCAGATCTTACCAATCCTTGGCTGAAAAATATGACTACTTAAGGTCCATATTTGTCAACATTCTCCATTCTGAGTCTTCATCTTCTTCTGACGCTGAGAAATTCCAGTCCAAAAGCAACAGTAGTTGCAAACCACTTGAAGAAACAACACATGATCATTCTAAGATGAAGACTATGGGCCCAGATTTACAATCCATTGCCACCGATGGCAGTGTCAAATGTAACAATGACTACTTTGATGTAGAACATCTTATCAAGCTAAGAGATGAATTGATGTCTAGTAAGTTATGCAGTCAGAATTTTGAGAAAATAGTACAAGTCAGAGACAGTAAAACGTATGGAAGAACCACATGTCATGCTGACATAGATGATACTGCTTTAAAGATGAATGAACTTGAATTACATCAGGTTACAGAAGCGCATCCACCAGTTACAAGGTGGAAGAAATGGAATGAACTCAACTCACGAGTGACAAGGCTCACGGAGGAAAATTTGCAGCATCATGAGGAGTTAGCTAGAAGAAATAATGAAAAGAGAGAAGCCATTAGAGAGCTCCAGAAACAGATAGACCACCTGAAGAGTGAGAATAGGGCCCTCCAGATTTCTCTCAGATTCTCCAGAGAGGAGTTAAAGCCCCATCGTTCTCCAATATCACGACTGACAGAAATTATTTCAAACAGAATTTTTGGGCGCGGTCATTCTTGATCTGAACTTCACTCACTTCACCATGGACACCTTCCACAAACTCAATCCAGTAAACTTAACCAAAGCTTTGCTATGAAATTAGAATTTATTGTCTGTTATTAATATATGAGTTGGGGCCTTTATTCAAACAATTGAAGTCAATGGAGCTGGCTCCTGTCCTTTCTGACTTCTTTTGAGCATCTCTTGTTTTTAATAGGATAAGGTTCAAGCACAGGCTCTGCTACCAGCAAACGGGAGTCCATTGCTAGCACAAGCTACCGCTCAGATCATTTCTCGTCGTATTTGTTCCATAAGTTCAATAAAATTAAGCAAATAATGAGATGAAATGTAATTTTCAGCTGTGTATAAGCTTCTGGAAAAACAAATTTTAGATGCACACGGAAACCTATAGGCCAAGTTTGAGCTTCCACCAAATAAACAGTCAAGGAAAGCCAGTCTCCTTCTCATTGCCTAGACAACTAATTTACATTCTTCCCTTCAGACCATTGACATTCAGTTCCCATAATTGAACATAATGAGGAATCCCTCTGAATAGTCATTAAAATGGATCTTCAGCAAATAATCTGATTAATCAAATTCCAAATGCTTAACGAAGTCGGACTTATCTTTCCAGCATAAGTCTCACCAATAATCACCACATGAACACAGCCCGTCCTTAAAATGATGAAATCTCTTTGAATCTCTGACCACAAAATCTCGATGAACGACTTTAGAAATCAACTTAATAGCAGTATGACAATCCCCACAAACCCTAAGATTTTTAATAATGTTTATAGTCATCCCAGGTACCGAATTCATTATTCCAAAAGCAACAGCAAGTTTCTCACTATGAACTCTAAGAATTATTTCTTTCTCCTCTTCATCAACATCATGAAGAACTGATGTCATGTTTGGCACGTAGCCAATTTTTTGAAGCTCCAAAGTCAATTTCTCCAAATACTTGTATATCTTTTCATGCTCAGGATGCTCTTTATCTCCAACCAAGAAAACATGAACTCTACCCTTCAGTTCAACCAAACTGAAGCCAGGTGGTTTAGCGAGTTGACGGTTCTTCATTAGTGTCCTCATTCTTTCTACATCTGCCCACCTTCCAGTGTCTGCATAGAGGTTTGAAAGTAACACATAATACCCACAATTATTTGGATCTAGTTCAAATAACTTTTGAGCGGCAATTTCCCCAAGTTCCACGTTCTTGTGAGTTCTACAAGCCCCGAGAAGAGAGCCCCATACAACAAAATCAGGCTTTATCTTCATTCCCTTGATTAGATTATAAGCCTCATGAAGGCATCCTGCACGTCCAAAGAGATCAACCATGCAACCATAATGCTCAACACCTGGTTCTATATCATACTTATGTTTCATGGCACTAAACCAGTGCCGACCTTCTTTGAGAAAACCAGCATGGCTACAGGCAGCAAGAACAGATACAAAAGTAATATAATTTGGTTTCACTCCAGCCCTAATCATCTTGTAGAAGATCTCCAGAGCTTCTCTTGCACAGCCATGCATGCCATAACCAGCAATCATGGCTGTCCAAGATTTAACATTCTTCTCCTTCATCCGATAGAAAGCTTTCTTTGCCATTTCAACTCTCCCACATTTGCAATACATGTCAATTATAGAGGTTCCCACACACACATTTTCCTCCAAATCCATCTTTATAACCTACGAGGAAAAGTAGACATCAGTTAGAGAGCATTATTACTTGTTCATTTGTACAGGAAAAAAAAAAATATTGAGATAGTTCACTCACCTGATCATGTATGCACTTGCCCATCCTCAGGGCCCCCGAATGCGCACAAGCTAACAAAACAGCCGATAATGTCACTGCATTGTAGGGAACAACATAATTACTTACCATTCTATGAAAAACTTGTAAAGACTCCTCAGAATATCCACTTTGAGCATAAACAGCAATCATCGAATTCCAAGAAATGACATCCTTTTCTTCAATCCAATCAAAGACCTTCCTAGAAATATCAAGCTGCCCACATTTTGCATAAGCATCCATCAAGGTATTACCAACTCCAACGTTCCCGTCAAAGCCTTTCTTTATCACAGAGCCATGAACGCCTTCCGTAATTCCTTTCCCTGACACACGAGAACAAGCCGACAATACTGAAACCATGACAACTGAATCAATAGGAATATTGTCGGCAGCATCATTATGTGTCTCCTCCAATAGAAAATCTTTAAAAAGCAACAATGCATTGCCTGGTAGGTCATTTTGGACATACCCAGTAATCATTGAGGTCCAAGAGACAACATTTCGAAGAGGAATTTCGTCGAACAGTGATCGTGCATCATTTAGTTCACCACACTTGGAGTACATGTCGATAAGAGCAGAGGAAACAAAAAGATCAGTCTGAAGGCCAAAGACAAAAGCTTGCTGGTGAGTTTGCTTGCCTGAGAGAAGATCGAACAAAGCAGAGCAGGATTTGATGGCACAAGGAAAAGTGGAACGGTTTGGAGTAAGGGATAACCTTCGCATGGAGGAAAAGGCACGAAGAGATTCAACTGAATCGCCGCTGCGAGCCAAGTCAGCAATAACTGAATTCCAGGAATTGACATTGTTTTTGTCAACGTATTTATTAAACCATGTCGCAAGGTTGGGATTGGCTATTGTTGAATAATGGCGCCAATGGTTTTTCCAAGGAAACATTAATAATAAAAATTCAGTTGAAATTCCCACCCATACGAAAACGTTTCCCAGTTTTGTCTCTGATTCTGAAAATTGATGTGATATCTCTATCTATCTATCTATCTGTCTCTGTATCGTAGTAAAGTAAATGATGTAACCTTAAATAACGTGCTTTCTTTTCCCTTCTCTTCTCGTATTGATCTAAACTTTGACCTCCGTTTCTTCTATAATTCTTTTTTTGGTCCAATGCTAAAGCCTCTCTGCTACTATATTGTTAGTGTTAAGTCTTCTCGTGGATCCATCTGAAACTATATCATCACTTTTTACAATTTACAAATGATTTTTTTAAGGTTAAATTTTATAATTAGTGATGTATTTTGGTTGATTTAGTCCATATACTTTTAAGGTTTTAATTACATTCTTATATTTTATTATTTGTGTCAATTTAACGTGTTATATTAACTTTTAAATATTTATATTTAATCTATGCAATCAAGTTAAATATTTTTTTAAAAAAATATTCAAAAGAAATTCTGAGTTTTTGAGCAATTTTTCATCTAAATTTGAAAAAAAAAAAAAACTTATTTTGGTGATTACCACAATCTGAATGCAAAGAGATAAAAAGGATCTAAAAATCACAAAGATTGATTAAATGCTCAACAGTCACTAGGTACATGGAAATAACGAAGCATCACTGTTAGATGAAATCAAACATTGAGGATTGGTCTTAAAGTAGATGAGATACAAAGACTAAGACCAAAAACTGAGAGGCCAAAGTTGAGCTTCACAGAATTGGACCAACTCTTCCCCATGAACTCGCCGGAGCCGGACATTGGACCCATTGACTCTGAACTAATAAGAGGAGCTGCAGAAGTGGTACTGGGAGGGTGTTCAGTACTTGGAGAAGGGAAAAAGGAAGACATATTGGGTGAAGTTATATAAGGTGAAACAGCCGGAGACGCCAAGATTGAAGAAGGCTCAACTTCAGCATCGATTGCAGCGGAAGCAGCCTGCGAGTTGGCAACCAACATGGCTAAGGATAAGGCAACACAGAAGCCAGGGATGGAAGCCATTGATGTCAGACTCAGAGATGAAACTCTTTAAGAAATGCTGGCGAGGCGACTATAGATAGAGAATATAAGCTGGCACATATATATATTAATGGGAATTGGAAGTGAAAAAGAGGGGATAATTCGGTAAAGAAGAGCAAAGTTGGTGTTGTGGGTAATTAATATTTCGGAGTGGTGAGGTAAATATTCACGGGATAAGCAGTGTATGCATTAATTCATGATGTCCTTGTATGTTTTCTTATATAAAACCTTCGCTTCTCATGATCTGTCATCTTTGTCTGTTCCCGTTGGTCAAAAGGACAAAGGGTACCACTTTTTATGTGCAGTCAGAATGGGCAGCGGAGCCATGTTAACAGTGTAGTGTCTGGGGCAAAAGAGAGGCAAGCTTCCAGAACCCATGTTACAGCACAGCAGTGTAGACATCTTCAAGGACAGTAATTGAAAAGTTTAGTTCTAATTGATTGTCCATGCCCACCCCCAGCAATTCTTCAAGGACAGTGATTAACAACACAAGGTTTCACTTAGCCCTGTCTGCAGTGCACTTAATAATACTGAAAAAACAAACATTTCTGATCAGTCTAATCGGTCTTCCCATCATTCAATTTCAAGTCAATGGTCTTGAATAGTGACATAGATCTGAATTTTCGAAAGATTGTGCACATATCAAGTTTTTCCATTACATATAAGATCATTGATAGATGCTACAGACCAAAAGAATTACTTGATACATCAACTTTCCTTTTGCCATAATTCTGTGTGTGGTGGGGAATGAATCTATCATATCATAAATACTAAAAGTTTACAACAGGGTGCAGGAGCAGGAATATTGCCTGCTAGTGCGAAAAAACATGAGGTAAGAAGAAGGGGAAAAAAGGTCCATTCCAAAAAGTATATAAATGGCAGATTTGGCCATTATGTAATAAATCAGTCTCCCACGGTGGAATCTGCAGCGAAGTATATTCCTTTCACTAGAGAAGCCGGAGATGTGCTGTATCATTCAGTCTCTTAATCTGCCATCCTGATTTTAGTGAATGCTGTAGAACAGTCACTGATGAATCTTCAATGCAAAATTTATGTAGCATTACTAAGCTGCATTCCAGGAGGCCTGTGAGGAGACATTTAATTGGCATTGAATGTGTGAAGACGCCAATACAGGTGGTACACGAGGAAGAGCTTCTGACGCCTAAATCATTTAGAGCACTTTGATGACTGGAATCCCGAGGGGAGACCTCGTCTTCAGCCTCGTGTTCACCATTGGAAGTCACAGTTTGTAGTCTGCTTTTACCAGACTTTTTCCTCATTAACCCATGTCGCTGCCTATGAAGCAAATCCCAATGTGGTGGTGGGAGAGAATGCCCATCTCGGTCATGAATTGAGTTGGTTAGTTCATGTGAGATTAACCCTTGATTCTCATTAGGACGGTGTGACGAAATGTCTGACCTCAAATTTTCGGGAAGTTCCAGGATGGTTCTATTCAGAAAATGAACCATACGGAATTCCACCTGCCTTAGTGATTCTCCAGATGGTGCAGAGAAGTCAGGTTGGATTCTATCAATGAAGCTCAGTGTTTCAGGTGTATATATTTCAGATCGAAGGCAACGCTCCCAGTGTCCCTGACTCATCTCCGTGAGTGCATCTGAATTTTGAATTTGTTCTTCCGAAAAATTCATTTCCTGCAAGTTCATTGCATCGGTGGTTTACTCAATACAATTCAATAAATTACGCAGAGATAAGAATCAAGGACCAAATGGAGACCTAGCTTCTTAACCCTTAGCAGTTGAGCTATCAAGTTTCTTACTTTTGTCAGAGTGCAATATGCAAGTGATCGTTTAAGAGGTGCAGTGTGGCCCAAATTTACAACCATTTTAATCAGCATAATAAATCAGTCATTATTCTCCTCTCCTAATTTGACAAAGAACATTGACATTGGCATTTACCCTAAATCACATTCCTCTTTACCTATAACAGGCCCATAAAAGTCGAAGCACAAATATCCCCATTCCCTCGACATCTATGATTTTTTACTACAAACAAATATAGCCTATCTACTCTAAAAACTTATGAGGTTCTGAATTGGCTCTTTTAAATGAAACATAGCATGAAGTTGAGAGACTTCACAAACAAAATAGCTCGATTTGTAAAGCTTTCCAAACAGATGCTACCAGTGAAAGGATAAATCATACAATAAAATAAGCCGCTTAGATTAGAAAAGTGTAAATGAAATGCCTGAAAGCAGAAAAGATGAATAAGTAAAAGAAGTTAATACCTGGCAAACAGAAAGTGCCATGGATCGAGCCCGTTCCAATGGAGAAGAATAAACGGCATTGAAACGAACACCTTGAGATTTGAGGAACACTGCCAAAGCTCTGGATTGCCTCTTACCTTTAGGTGTTAAAGCGGAATCAGGGCATCGTCCACCCACCAAATCAGGCCTCAAATTCAACTCAGACTCCCCATGGCTAATCAAAAACACCTCCATTACCACCCTATCATCATCAATCGCATTAGAAGAGAAGCTACGCGCGAATACTGGAGGCGGAGGAAGCTGGGGCGGTGGGGCTAACACATTATACGGATCCCAAACTTTGATTGCTGGACCTAATCGAGGTGTTCCCAGAGACGAAAGCTGAGGAGATAGCGGTGATGCTGATGCGTGGCACGGTAGCATTTCCGGCTCCTGTTCTAGAACCTTCTTTACCAGATAATTATCCAATTCAGTCCGAACCGGCTCCACATTATCGTCTCCTTCTTCATCGTCTTCTTCTTCTTCCTCCTCCTCCTCTTCTTCTTCTTCTGCTCTTTCTTCAGCTACTTGTACGGACTGGGTTGATCCCATTGTAGCAGGGCACAAATTTTATAGATCTGAGCGATCCGATCAGGGAAAATGTTCATGATTGAACATTGGGAAGTAAGAATTCTGCATAATGTGACATAGAATTAGGTATAGAGATAAAATGAAATCGAGATCTGGAGAAATAAGATCGTACAAAAAGGCTTTTGGTGTTGTGTTGTTTCTTCGATAGATAGAAAGATTCAATCGATTCCTATTCCTTGAAAAATGATCTTTCTGCGTTTGGTTTCGGTTTCACGTGATCCGATCCGATCCGTTTCGTACAAAAACAAATGAAAACGTCACGCTTCCTATTATATACTTACAATAGCAAGAGTCAGGTTTCTTATTAGTTTGATTTCATCGAAGGGAATTATTTGAATTAATTTCTAGAAAAATATTATTTGGTTCTCAATCAGCGTAACCATGTTAATGTTATCCCAATCCCCAATTACCAAATTCATTCATCCTATAAAATAGTGTAGTGTATGTATGTTTTGTATATACATTTAATTTCACATTAAATTTTCCTATAAAATTGTATAGTGCATGTACATTATGTATATACATCTACTTCACAATCAATTTCTCGCCGAATTTATTCCCTCAAAAAATAAAAGAAATAAAGAAAACTCATTCATTAAAAAAAAAAACTTAAATATAAATTAATATCATAGAGAAGGTCAAAAGATAAAATAAAAAAAATATGTCCCCCTTAAACTCCTTTTAGAGGTAGTATAGATAGATTTTGTTAATTGGGTTTTATGGATTCAATCTTCTTAAAAACGAATAAAACAACTAACCTTATGTTTATTATTAGTTATTTGTTTGATGTTTTTCTATCAACTTTTTCTCTTTCATATTTTAGATTATATTGATATTATTGACATTTCTAGCTAAATGATCAAAATACATATTACATTACATATGAAAAATTACATACATGGAGAAATCTTGTTCCCACCCTTGTCTCTTCTTAACAGGAATATAGTTTTATTAATTTAATAAAAAAATAAAAAATTGAATTGCCAATAATTAATTAAAATCAATTAAATTAAAAGTTTTAGATTAATTCGAAAAAAGTTAAAATTTTTAAATAATCATTTTCAAATACCATATCAATATCAATATATAACAAAACTTACAAAAATAATGAAATCAGTTGAAGAAAGCAAACCAAATTTTACAGTTAAAAAGGAAAGTTTCACATTCCAATTCCTCTCTCATTATTGACATAGATAGATAGATATAGATTTTATTTTTTTTAATTTAGTACTACAGCTGGATTTATATTGTTAACCACATTTTACTATATCTATCAATAATTAAATTTGACTTTGCATTACCTAATACCCTACACTTTCACCCACATATATATATATATATTTTTTTAATATATATATTTGATTTAAAAAAAAAAAAAAAACTTCTCTTCCACTTATTTTTTATGGAGATTAGAGAAATGAATGCCCTTTTCCAAGATGACAAATTCAATTATTTTATAATTGGAGGAACATGTTAATGGGGTTCTCTCTCCTTGAATTCAGGCAGGAAATAATTATCTGTATGGTTGGTAATTAGATAGATGTTTTGTCCTTATTATAAAACTTGAATGAAGAAAGAAACATTTGAATGATTTGCAGTACATATATATACCTTGGAAGTGTGTTAGTTTCCCCTTTACTTTTTCAGCGCCAGCTTAATTATAAGATAATTAAATCCAAACCAAATTCCCTACTGAAAAGGAAATATTATAAGACATCATTTTATTTTTTTAAATAGGACAGGTCAGAGGTTCTTGAATATATAATATAATATAAGCCCCTCTTTCTTTCTTTCTGTCTCTTATCTGTGTGTGTGTTGTTGATTACATTACATGAGATACAGTTAAATGTTTTTCTTTTCTTCTCTACCATATATATATAATAAATTGTTTGAATCTGTTTTATTACATACACAGTTACAGCTGCTAAAAGGAAATTTGAGTCCCAAAAGTCAAAAGTGTATAGAGACGAGATCCGGCGTCTGCATCTTCCCTAATCAACCATGCTTAGATTCTTGGCAAGGTCAGCTCTCCATTTTTTTTTTATTTATGAAAGATCGTTTCTTTATTTTATCATATTAAAATTAATGTTATCCTGTACTTTCAGAGATCTCTTCTTTAGTAATCGAACGAGGTCCTTTTCTTCGAGCTGCAGCACTAGAAAGTAAATACAATTCTTCTTCTTCTTCTTCCTTCATGATCCTCTGTTTGATTTCATTATTATTCTCTCTCTTTCTAACCCAATTCTACTCGGGAAAGAACAAGGCTTTCTTTTTAATATTTATTATATGAATGATATTGCATTTTCGGACTAGCATGCAACATATATATGTCATTTCTTAATATATTACGAAAAATTAAAAAGATTATTGTTTTCTAGAAGGCAAAAATAGAAATTTTAAGAATAGAATGAGAGTGGAAGGGATAATCAAATCATTATGATTTATTATCATAATGGCAAGAATGAATCGTAAATGATTTTAATTGTAAAGAGGTTTAGTTTTTTGGAGGGAAAAGAAAAAGAAAAGGCAGGCAACCAGAACAAGAACAATCACGCGCAATAATTTATCTTTCTTTTTGTTTTTTTCCGCGTCATTCCATATCTGTGATCTGTTTTTCTTTTTAATAAATATACGTTGAGTTTCAATGTAGCTGGGCTGATGATGTTATATTTTTATAAATAAAGGTATAAATATGACTAGTTGTCCATTTCCGCGTACTTGTTCTTGGTTTGGTTTGGTATGGTAGGGTGCCAAAATAATTATATAGAGTAATCAGGCTTTTATGTTGTTTTGATTGAATCACCAAAAAAAAAAAAAAGGCTGGAAGGTAAGGTGGCATTGATAACTGGAGCAGCAAATGGACTCGGTAAGGCTACGGCCCAAGAATTCATCCAGCATGGGGCCCATGTTATCATTGCCGACATTGACCCAATTCAAGGCCCACACGCCGCCGAGCAATTGGGCCCCACCGCTACGTTTGTCCAATGCGATGTTTCAGTAGAGTCCCAGGTTGAAGAAGCGGTCAACTTTGCCGTATCCGAATACGGAAAACTGGATATATTATACAACAATGCAGGAATAACAGGGGCAGCTATCCCCGGAAGCATCGCCGATCTGGATCTGATGGAATTTGACCGTGTGATGAACATTAACGTTCGTGGAGTGATAGCTGGGATAAAGCACGCGAGCCGAGTAATGGTCCCAATGGGGTCGGGGTCCATTCTATGCACGTCAAGTATAAGTGGGCTTATGGGTGGGATTGGGCCACATCCATATTCGATATCGAAATATACAATAGCGGGGATAGTGAGATGTGTAGCGAGTGAGGTATGCGGGAGTGGGGTTCGAGTGAATTGTATATCGCCAGGACCAGTGGCAACGGCAATGTCGGTGGCTGGAATTGGTCAAATATACAGAGGCGCCACTACAGAACGAGTGGTGGAGATAATCAATGGGCTTAGTGTTCTAAAAGGTGCTAAATGTGAGGAGATTGATGTGGCCAGAGCTGCTTTGTTTTTGGCTTCCGATGACTCCAAATACATTACGGGTCATAATCTGGTGGTGGATGGAGGATTCACTTGCTTTAAAAATCTCAACTTTCCTAATCCTTAAAATTAATCTCCACTGTTTTTTTATTTTGTTTTGTTTTGCTGTAAATGAATTCGTTAAATAATGTGTTTGATTTGCCGTGTGTGTTTGTTATCAAATTCCCAGATTGGAAGGGCTTGTGTAGAATTTCGACACATTTTTTTATTTTTATTTTACTACAGGCTTAGGTAGACTATGATATTCATATTCTGATTCATTAGAATTGGAGTGCAAATATAATTTAATTATAGAGTCACGGGAGGTAGATGCATTGCAATTGCAATTATGCAAAACCATAACCAATTTTACTTTCATCTGGAGATGGAAATCCATCCTTTCATAATTTCCACACTCCCAAGGAAAGGAATAATTTTTATTTAAAAAATCAAATAAAAGAAAGGAAATGGTCCCCCTTTAAAATTAAAAAGATTGGTTTGAAATTTTGTTTCGAGGCGAGGCAAGGGAAGGGAAGGGAAGGGAGGGCAGTGCACATGGGGGATATCCATCCATACAGCTTTTGAAGCATGTCGGGGTGGGTTGGCAGACCAGACTTTGATTTTGCTTTGAAATTGCATGTTCGCCAAGTGTTCCTTATCCAAACATTATACAATCCAACATTGTATCTTCTTTCAAAGAGATAATTCGTATTACTATTAATGGACTTCCTTCCTTCCCCCCATCTCTTGTCATTTCTAAATCTCTCCCTCTTTCTTTTTTTACTTTTGCTTTTAAAAGGATTTATTAATTATTATCACGTTAACATAGTTAAAATTTAAAAAAAAAAAAAAAAAAAAAAAAAAAGGTGTTATGAAGCTTAAAATTCCTTAATTTTTGTCAAACACGTTTTAAATCTACTTAACTTTTAATGGAATCCAAGTGTGCTTTGAATTTAAGTCGGCCACGCCTCGCCTCCGGAGCAAGAAGCGCAGCCTGTTTGAATTCAAACTTTAATCCAAACCAAATGGCATGCAATGCAGCTCTAATTTATTAAATTTATATTTTGAAGGGTGGTTAGGTTAAAGAAGATACATTTGAACGAAGGAAGGGGGAAATGAACAGTGAATAGATTAGAGAAAGAGAGTTGAATTAGGGAATGAATGAATGGATGGTAGTCAAGCCTAGCCAGTGGTTGGCGGTGAAATAAAAATCACGAGATACTTGGCTTTCGTTTTTGCTTTTCTTCTCCTAAATTTATTCTTAACTTTGCCTTTGCCGCCTTTGCCCTCCAGATATTATTTTCTTTTGCAAATCGCAATTAATGTGGCCTGCTTCCAATGGCAAATTCCCTCCTCAACAATTATTTCTTTTAATCATATATTATTGTATTCTATTATGCTATCCGTATCTATTACTATATTATTGACTAGTATACGTATATTTAGGAGGAAAATTTGTAAACCGTAGAAGTTATAACCATTACATCTTTAAAATTTTTAATTTAAAAGATTTTATAAATATGATTAAAATCAAACCTATGAAAAACTTATTTTGACAAAGAAAAATACTTATATCCTCACTGGTTAAGAGGAGCTCCTCCTTACTTTATTACGTGTCTCATTTCTATTGGATAAAATATTGTAAATGAGTCCCATGTAATTATTCAAAAATCATATATTTATTATCCATTAATATAATTTATCAAATAGAAATAAGACACCGGGAGAAGCTCTCCTTACCTGGTGAAAAGGTAAGTATTGTCTTTTGACAAAAGGTCTCCTCAAGATATTAAAATTAGACCATGAAAAATCATCATATGGTCAAAAAAAAAAAATAAAAATACAAACATAATATCAACGGGTTGAGGAGGGGTGAGATCGGAGAAATCCCCATCCTAGTTCCCATCAGGATTTTGAAGTCGGGTCAAGAATAGAGTTAGGGCAAGACATACTAGATTTTATTATAATTATTAGTAAATTTATAATTTATAATTGAGGGAATTTTGTGGTCCAATTTTAACACTTTATAAAGTTTAGGAAGTCAATTGTTCAAATTAAAAGTGTAAGGATGCAATGGTTACAACATCTACAATTACAATTCAAAGGTAGTTTATGTATTTTTTTCCTATCTATAACAATATTGTATAATCGAAACGTCCCTCATTAATTGCAAGTTGAAAAGGTATCTCGATATATTTAGAAACGTAATGACACTATAAAAAAATAAAAAGAAACATAATGACAGAAAACGATCGAGATTTATGGACATTTGTATTCTTACTATTAAATCAAATGTTTGAATCCTCCCTTCACATATTTTATATATGTATTTCAATTTATGTCATTATTTTTTATTAAAAAAAAAAGAGATATTTTTTTAAAAATATTATATCAAATTGAGGGAGAGCGGAATTGATGGTTCAAACTCTAACTAGTTGCTTTGTTCAGGTTGACAAATATTTTTAAATAAAAAATTATTAACTTAAAAAAATATTAAATTAATAATTAATTATATTATGGTGGTGGGTAGTTTGTTTTATAATTCGCAATTTATAATAAAATAAAATGCATAATGGAACGTAACGTTCAAAGTTAAGGAATATATTTGAGTTGCAATGTTGAACTTGAGACTCGAAGACAGAAAGGAAAGAAAGAAGGCTCTCTATCTATCTATCTATCTATATCTGTTAAAAAGCCACTTACCTTTTCTTTTCTTTTCTTCTGTAACAGACTGACGCAAAGCAAAGTTGCTTTTCTTTTTTTTTTAATTTTTCTTTGTTGAACTTGAGACTCGAAGATAGAAATGCTTCCTAATCCTAAGTCCAACGGCATCCTTTGGATGAACGGACAAGAAGAAGATGCAGCAGCAGCCTTCGTCATTGTGTTGGACAAGGAATATGAATATGAATAATAACAATGAGGAATCTTACAATATCCCCACTCATTCTGCTTCTTTCAAATCCATGCTCGAATCTGACTGGTTCATCAACACTCCTCCTTCTTCTAACCAAAATGTTCCCTTTCCTTCAATTCCAAATGATGACTTCCTCTTACACCCAATAGACTCTCAGAAATCATGTTTCTCCTCTCTCTTAAACTTTGACAATGCCTTTGATTTGGGCTGCGACACTGCCAATCTCAATGTCAATACCCTTCTTGCTTCTAATTCTAATTCTAATTCCCCCCTTTTTATGGGTTTCACTTCTCTTCCTCAGTCTCAGTCTCTATCTCAAATGGGTAATCACGAACTCAGCTTAATCAATTCAGAGCTTCACCCTTCATTCGGAACTGGATTCAATGAGCCGCCTTTTCATAGTTTCGATGTCTCCGGGAATGTTCATGCTCATGCTCATGCTCATGCTCATTCTCATTCTAAAGTCTTGAGACCTCTTCAAGTGCTCCCACAGATTGGTGCTCAACCAACTTTGTTTCAGAAACGAGCTGCTTCTTCTCATCGAGTTGGGGTTGGAGTTGGAGTTGGAGTTGGAGTTGATAAGTTAGAAGAACAAGGCACAATGTGGATGGATAAGGATAAGGAGAAGGATGAGGTTGTTGATGATGATGAGATTGAGATTGAGATTGAGGATGATGATGATGTTTCTCTTTCTCGTTTGAATTATGATTCTGATGAATTTAATGAGTATAGTAAGCTCAATCTCAATGGAACCAACACTGCTTCTGCTTCTGCTTCTGCTTCTGGAGACCACAAGGGAAAGAAGAAGGGTGGTCTTCCTGCTAAAAATCTAATGGCTGAGAGGCGCCGCAGAAAAAAGCTCAATGATAGGCTTTACATGCTTAGGTCTGTCGTTCCCAAAATCAGCAAGGTATTCATTCCTGTTTCTCGTGAAAACAAAAACCACTTCCCTTCCCTTTCTCTACTTCAATTCCTTTTTCTTTTCTTTTTTTAATTTATTTCACGGATGATAATCATAAACGACTCAACCACAGATCTTTAACCATTCTTCTCAATATGAGATGAGAATACCAACAAAAGTTTCCCCCCTTTTTTTTTTCCTTACAATTCTAAAATTTTGCTTGGATTTGAGGCACAATTGTATCTACTTAATTTGTTTGTTCCTTAATCTTTGACTCAATTCAGATGGATAGAGCTTCAATACTTGGAGATGCCATTGACTACTTGAAGGAACTTCTTCAAAGGATCAATGATCTCCATACTGAACTTGAGTCAACTCCTCCTGCTTCTTTGTTGCAGCCTTCTGCTACCTTTCACCCTTTGACACCGACGCCTCCTACCCTTCCCTCTCGTGTCAAAGAAGAGCTGTGTCCGATTTCTTTGTCAAGTCCTAAAAGCCAGCCTGCCAGGGTAAATATGATTCCGCTTCATCTTTTCTCTTCTTATTTTTTGAACTATTGATTATTTCAGTCTATTTGTTGGTTGTTAACCTCCCAAGTAAGAAAATGTATCAAGCGTTGAGATTTGATTTCGATGAGTAAAATTCTGAAGAGCTAAGGCATATAATTCTCTAGTTCAAATTTCTTATGTTGGCACTTTAAAATATCGCCAGATGATTTTAGAAGTAAGTTCTGAAACAACTATTGAGGTTCAAGATCAATCTGATATTTGCATGGCATATGTGCTTATCAAGGAGCAACATGTGATTAAAAAAGGTTGTCGGAATTCTCATATTTTGTTTATTGATCAATAAGCAAAATATTATACCATACTTTTTAATATGTTTTAGAAAATAAGATCAATTTTGAGGCTAATGCTTAGTAGATGCATCCATATTGTGTTGCGTTCTTGTCTTAGTAGTGTGTCCTGTTGTAGTATCATTTTCTGGGACTGAATATAAAACCGCAGTTATTGTAACTATATTACCCAGGATACATTTACTTTCACTTTCCATACAGAGTGTGTTTCGTTTTTGTTTTATCTCTATTCTCACATGCATACTGGAATCATAAAATTCTGCTTCGAATCATGGATGGTTTTTGGTTTGGTATAACAGGTGGAAGTCAGGATGAGGGAAGGCAGAGCTGTCAATATTCACATGTTTTGTTCCCGCAAACCGGGTCTCTTGCTATCCACCATGAGGGCGTTGGATAATCTTGGTTTGGACATCCAACAAGCGGTTATCAGCTGTTTTAATGGATTTGCTTTAGATGTGTTTCGAGCTGAGGTCTGCTCTTTTTTTCCTTTTCTTTCTCCTCTCCACTCCTTTGGATAGATACATATCCTGCATTTGGTGCTTGCCATTTGAATCTCAAGATGTTTAATGGTTGAAACATCTCTGATTTACTGTTTAGTACACCGTTTAAAGATGACATATCTCTCTTCTAGCTACTTGATTTGTTCTATCCTGCAAAGATTTACTTCTTTTTTTCTTTCCTTTTCTGTCAGCAATCCAAGGAAGGTCAGGAAATCTTGCCGGAGCAAATTAAAGCAGTACTGTTGGATTCAGCTGGTTTGCATGGCGTTATATAGCCCTTCATTGTTCTCAAATGCAGCCCTTCATTGATTGATGTAATGATGGATATGATATTATATGGCATCATAATCAGTAAATCCATGTGCATAGGG
Source organism: Gynostemma pentaphyllum (assembly GCA_028015215.1). Lineage (NCBI taxonomy): Eukaryota > Viridiplantae > Streptophyta > Magnoliopsida > Cucurbitales > Cucurbitaceae > Gynostemma > Gynostemma pentaphyllum. The sequence continues at coordinate 41,038,293 of CM051349.1, read as the reverse complement.
TTCCATCTTATTCTTGATGATTCTGCAATGGAGAAGTAGGTCGGCAAGTAATCAGTGGTTGAATTAGCATGTTTTTATTGATTTTACCAATCTTGCTTTGAGAACATAGTGCAAGAGAATCTTAGAAATGTTGACAGAAAATGGTTGAGATTTTGAAATAAATTATTCTCCTGAATTGTAGTTCTCTTCCTTAAAATCTTTATGGAAATGATCAAATTGAAGGTACCTTTATCATTCTTGCATTCACTTCATATGATATGATGATTTAACAATACAGACTCAGAACGAGTGTTGTGGACAGGGCTTGTTGATCTGTAAAGCCTTGTATTGTTTATACATATTCTGAATAACTATATTTACTACATTAAATACTATACTAATGGAAGGTTGAAAGGTGGGGTCTGTCATATTTTACGATATGAAATGACTTCGTCCTCTGGAGTGGGCCATCTCCCCTAGGGCCAGAGTTAGCAAAGCAAATAGAAAACATCACTTTGAAACTCGATTCCACCACCAAGATCATCGCAAGCCTTTTCTGCAGAGGATGTTGTTTTAATATACATAACCAGTTCCGAATAATTTTCTCATATGCTCCCACTCCCATCATCTCGGAGCGAGATATTTGTGGATACTTATCATCGAAGTATCAAGGTCATTTATATCTAACCTAATCCGATTCAATTCACAAACCCAATGCCAAATTGCCAATCCACTGAAATAATATTAATAATGAGGGAATTGAGTAATTTGGTTTGGGTCCAGGACCTCCCTTAGCATCAGGTTCTCTAACTCGATTAATCAAAAAGTACGTTCGAGATTTTTCGTTGCATCAAGCAAATTAACTTTAGCTTGGAGTTCATGCATTAAAAAAAATTATAAGAAATGACGGAAAACTCCCTTGAAGGCTAAAATACAGGTTGTATAGTAACAAAGCTCAACACTGAGTGAACTCAATTTCCTTTTTGTGAAAAAACTAATTTACTACATCAATTTTCAAATCCAAACAATACAGAACCTCGTATGACCTTTGTAATTTGTTCAGCTCGCAATCCTCTGATGTTTAGACATAACCTATGTAGGATGAATCATCTATTGTCGATTGCACACCTCATCTGCATACTTTCCCAGAAAGAATTGATGTTTCCATTTCCACGATGCCTCTATAGCTTTTGCCTAACCTTGGTCAGAACTGCAGAAGATAATCCATGTTTTCACCATGAACAGATATAAGGTGTTATGTCATACAACAGCAAACAATGCCGGTCAGAGGTGAAACCTGTTTTGGAAATGTATAGTATAATGTCAAGGGGGTGTTGTTTATGAAACAGATTCCGAGGAGTGCCTCACACACACGAGATCGTCCAACTTATTTCCGTCCATTTTGTACAGGGAGACACCTTCCATCTGCAGATAGTGATCTTGTGCTTCTTTTCTCAAATTTTTAAAAGGCGTGACTTCCCACTTACTATAATTTGAGTATCTCCTGCTATCACTCATGTCAACTGATCCTGAGACAGGACCTTCGACCCCAGGGTCCACATTGCCCCACACCTTACAGCTACCAAACTGTCCCAAATCCCCCTCCTGATCTGATTGACTCTTCTTTAAGCTCAAGGCCGCAGTGTGAGCCCTCCTAATCATTTCCCGATTTGGAACGTCAGACCAGTCTTGCTTCCTCTTAGATCTCATGGGAGAGTGTATCCTTATGACCTGACAAGCCCAAGACCAAATAAGTATCAGGGCACTTACAACTACTACTTTATATTGGGGGGTATTTTTTTAAGGGGGAGCAATGGAAGTCGACTTACCCCAAGGCACTCCAAGAGCTGGTAGTAAGCTCTTCCTTGCAGTGGATTATGGCCTTTCCTGGGCGTGGAGAAGTACCTTGTCCTAGAGAGATTTCAAATGGTTAGAGGCAGGAAGGAAAAGACGAGTGACCTCCAAGTAAGCATTGTGTTGTGGAGAGAAAATGTCAAGGCACGGTATTAGGGGAAATTAGTGATAAGGGAAAACTGTCAGTAATCATTGAAAACATGGAAAAAAAAAATTTGTTCAACCGAAACATATCCCAACTACTTAAAATTTTGACAAGATAACATGATTGTACATGGAATGATGGATGCACCAAAAACTTCTCTCGTGATTCCGAATTAATCTTACCATTCAGTGTAGCCAGGATCTACCGTGAAACCATATATGTCAACAATGTCACACATAGAGAGAGCTAATTCTATAGATTTCATTCCAGTTCCTTTAGCACCTCTACGTAGAACAATACCTTGGAAGAGATAAACTGGATTTGGAATATGCTGCAAGATAAAACATAAAAATCCTTCATTAAGGGGTAAAAGTTCACAGCGTCCAGAAAGCAAAATAATTGGTAATGACCGGCCTATCCTTTTCAGTAGAATAATCAAGTTGGTCAAAACCAAGCACCTCCATACCTTGTACCATTTACTATCTTCTGTTATGAGAGAGTAATAAGAGGATTTGAAAACAAAATCATCTACACACCCCATATCACTTGCTATATTGTGTCAATAAAAGCAATAAGAGGATTTTCCAAGAGAGGATCCATACAACTCTACCTTAATCATTGCATTAAAGTCTTTGTGAATCACGCTCTTGATAACAAGTACCTCATCAACTGAAGAAAGAAAAAAAGTCATCAGAACTGACAACTTAAATCAGAGGCACCAAGAAAAAAGCTAAATTAAAAGATAACATAATTAGTGACACACTGACAGCTCATTAAAAGATAACATTAGAAATTTAACAACTTACACTCACCCAAAATAAATTATTTAAAATATAAATCCAATATCACAACAGAACCACAGTTAACCCAAAACATGCAAGAGTGAGAGATTCCGAGTTACAGGTTTTCAACTAGGTAAGAAATGAAACCATGAGAAAAGCAAGAAATTGTCAGAATATAGCAAAATTGTGCCAAGGTAGAAAAGCAAAAACCTTTGCAACAAAAATAATAATTGAAAGAAAAATCACTATCGATATAACAATAAAATAGAAAGTCAACACCAACTAATATTCAACAACAGGCATAAGACCTTACCAGATCCATTCAGAATTTTAATCATATTACGAGCAGCACCCCTCACAACAAGACGAAAATCCCTCTTCAGACCAACATATTTGGCATATTTCTACAGGAAGTGTAGAAGTCAAGATGAGAATCTACATGTCTCTTAAATCATTCAATCAAAGAAGAAGAATATATCAATAACATAACATGTATTGTAAAGCATCAAGTGTGCAATATTCAGAGACAACAAAAATGTAAGCAATCCACAGAATTCCCACGGGATTCAGGTATTAATATTGGACAGGCAACCAACTGAAGTCCTTGATATAAACCATTTTCTAATGATTTTAAAATTAAAATATTTCATTTGAAGTCTTTAAGCAGTGCCGAGTGGACAGTTCATTTACATTTGGCAAGAATAAAATAGTTCAAAGATGAAATAATCACTTCAAGTGACTGTTTAGTAATCAAAATATTCTTCCATGAAGACGATAATAAACATAAAGGAATGTCATCCATATAGTATAGCCTTCTTCTGACAGGGAAAACCTGCTAACGGTGTGCATTTCAAAGAGATACATTCTATAAAATATAGTCACTATAATTGATATTATGTCCCTGTACACAGTGAGACTCCATTGGTAGTATTGGAAAAAAATTGACTGGTGCAGCTAGTTTACCTCATTTACAGGTGCCTCATTGTCACGTATAACAGCATCATGACTGTCAATTTCTTCACCAAACTCTGTCTTTAAAAGATCTCCGGAGTTTCCAACAACTGCACAGGTTTTAAACTGCCTAGGGTGAAAAGGAGGTTTTGATGGCAGGATCAAATTAAGGTGTTCTTCACAGAGAGATCTATTGTAACATTTATCTGCTCCCCTACACAATAATTAATAGATTATTTTGCTGAAAACAATTGCAGTTGCTCAATTAAATAATACTAAGAAGGGAAATGATATGAGCGAACAAGGGGAAATGAAAAGAGAGTAACCCTACAACTGAGCTATCCTCTTTGCAGCATAATCAAACCACCCATCAGGCCTGACATCCAAATACTCTCTTGTCAAGACCGTAGTCATGTTGCGATACTGCATGGCTTAACACATTAGTACACTTAACTGTATGATATGGTATCCTCAAAGAAAATGTAAAAAATGAAGAGAGCTACTACTAACCTGTTCCCACAATAATATTGCCTCACATATGTTGTACTTGTATTCTAAAGGCTCAAAAATCTTGAACTGCTCATTATACTGCCAAAACAGAGCCTAAGAGAATCAGTAACAAAGCAAATAAACAAGGAAAGAGTATCGAACACATGCACGCACAGAGAGAGAGAGAGAGAGAGACCCAGGTACTATTTGTTCCTTGAGGAAACTTGAGAATCAAGTTGCAGTGATCAATAATATGTGCATGGAGTCCAAGCCCCCGGTTTGCCTATATCCAATTTGGAGGTCAGATTAAGTTGAAAAGATCACTAAAAAGACAGATATGGTAGGTACCATATACATTACGGAAAAGTTTATATAGAGTTGAAACTAGTTATATAATATAAAGTGTTTGAAATACAATGTAAGCATTCTCAGGGTATTAACATTATAATTATACAGAGAAAACTTGTACTTGAAACTAATAAGATACGGACTGATGGATGCAACGCAACGCAACAAAGAGTATCGAAATTGACAGATGGAGTTAGTTTATCAAATGATGACATGAGATGGATTGAGCTCCCGCTAGCAACTTTCAATCCGTCAAGTAAAAGTATAATTAGAAAGCGTAATTTCTATGGAATTGGAAGAGAAAAGTAGGGTTCGCAAACAATAGATCGAAAAAAGGAAAGCAATGAAAGTGTGGTTGTGGAAGCAAACCACGCATTGCTGAACGGTGGACTGGAAATCGGACAAAGTGTGAAAATCCTCTTTGTTGAGATCCGAAACAGGATGATAACCTGAGAAAAGGAGAAGAGAAATTAAAAAAAAAAAAAAAGGAAAGGTAAGTAAGGGAGGGGGAGGGAGAGACGGACCTGCAAATAAAGAGGATTGAATTAAGAAAACAAAGAGAGAGAAGAGTGCAGCAACGCAAACAAGATGAAGAAGAGTAAGCTTTCTCCAGGAGGAGCCATTGTTGGAGGAGGAAGCTTTGGAAGATCTCATTTACAATTTGGAATTCAAAATTAAAAAAACCTCAGCTACGGACTCACTCACTCACTCAGACTATTGTTTTAGTTTATATCACAAATCGAACCTGCTTTTTTAATTTTCATTTTTTTTTTACTTTGCAATCACTCGTCCTCGGTTGTCACATATCCACCTATGTTCCTAATGGTTTCATTTTTTGTTCTTTTTAATGATGATTATTGACTTATTTTTCGATTTTCATTTTAATGCAATTCAAATACAGAAATTGACCTCATAAACTATCGTTTCTTTGAGATTTATTTTAATATTGGGATTATATTAAAAACGTACACATCTCATCTTTTTTTTTTTTTTTTAAATCTAATATTTATTTGTGAATGGGCGTGAAATTGAAATATTAATAAAATCAACAAAAACATCACAGATTGACAAACTTGTGTCCATCCTAATAAGAAGTTAAGAATTGGCACTTTAAAGCCCTTCACTTCTCTCTGATTTCGAAAGTCTGAAAAAAAAGGGCATACTAATTCATGAATACGGCTGAGAGAAATAAAAGGGGCAACGAAAGCTAACGCAGCAAACCATTTTTATTGCCAGCCCCTAAATGTACACAGCTATACTTCTTCTAATCACAATCACAAACTACCAACAAGTATTTTAGATAACAATAATAGTCAAAAGCCCGTTGCAGCAAATGCAAATAAATTTACATCCAACATTTGAATTGGAAATTTATTCCAACAATCAGGAGGTTCCCTTTCAGTAACGCCGACCACCAGCCGTGGATAATAGAACTCGACTTGTTTTCTTCCCCTTCCTCCCCACCTCATTCATCTTTGGTGCTGGTGCATCCGTGTTCCCTCCAGACGCTGCTCTCGATATTATGTTTGCAAATGTTGGCGTTGCATTACGCAAATCTGCAGAACACACAGTACAGTTTAGAACCAGACAGAAGCAGAGAAAATAAAATGAAAGAAATGGCATCAGAAAAGTACCATTTAAACCAGACAAATCACTTTTCACTTCATTAACATGCAGAGAACTAGTTTCCTCTATTCTCAAGGACGGAGAGTCATGCGCAGCAGCGAAACCAAGCCTTGTAACACTTGAAAACAGTTGCCTCTCCCCAACAGGAGGGCTCGATGATGTCCCAGTAGAACTTCCTAAAGCTAAAGATATAAAAAATCAAAGAATTATTAGTATAACTAATTTGTTTGCGTCCACCAAAGATATGATTATACTAACTTAAACCAAAGAGAGAAAAATCTATAAAATCTCAAACTAAGCTCTCGTCAATCAAAGGGTAACTCTTTCATACTGCCCAGCCCTTACAACCATGCAACATCATCTTTGTTGTAAGTAATGTTTGAATAAAATTCACCCCCTATCACAAAAATTATGACCAGCCTGCTACAGGTGAACAACATAGCAGTAAAGTAAATATTGCCCTCAAAAGTCCCTAAAAAGGTATTACCCTCAAAGTTATCCATGGAAAGTTTTGCAGTATCATCGGGATAGAAACTTCTCGAATTCATCATTGGCAAAGAATATGTTGAAGCAGCTTCCGCTTTGATCTTCTCCTTTTGCATCTAATAATAAGATAACCCCATGATTACAAGAGAAAAAGTAGACTCCGATATCAATAGCCCCTTGAAAAAAACTGTGGTAATAAAAAATAATCCAATTTCATGATACAATACTGAAGTATTGTAAAAATAATCAAATGTTCACTTGAGGTTCCAGCAATGGACTCAACCCCACAAAATTTACTGACTTGAAAGGGAGATATGTAAAGTGGAGAAGCACAATACCCTTTTCTCAAATTGTTTCCTCTGCTTCTCACGCTTCTTTATCTCATCCATGAAAGGAATCATGGAGGACAAAGGCAATAGGTCGGCCAGATTAATTTCACAGAGCTGAAAAGGTTAAAAAGAATTAATAACTCATAAGCCTCAGAAATTATTCAAGAAATTTGAGGAATGAGAATAAACCATTTTTAGATGCAGTAGCAATGAATTTATTAAAGATCAAAAAGGATTGTGGAATGAGAGACTGAGAGTATACCTGGAATGCTGTTGTTAAAGAAAAATGACTTAAGTAACGATAACGCCTCCTCGTGGCCTCGGTCTGGGTCATTGTTTCCAATTGTAAAATCTTACCACTTATTCTACAATTGATGAGATGACTATGAGATACTATTAACAAGCCTGATAAAATAGCAAGATTTCCAATCCCTTGTTTGCATAATACAAAGAAATATAATTTGTATAATCATTACAAACCTGTGTGGAAGCATATCATAACTCCCATAATGTTGTAAAAGACACTTCATGTTTAATGGATGGAGAATGAGGTGCTGACCATCAGTAGCCTGTAATCGAAAGATGCAGATCATTGCTAGGTCATTAACTAACTAACCACATGCTATCCACACAAAGAAACAAGAAAAAAGCATATGAAGATTATTAAACAAAATTCAATGAACGTCATAATAATACAAATAGGGAATCCCTTCAACACAAACCTAGAAGAAAAAAAACTTCAATACCAGCACGTTTCCACCAAGGCAGTGGTATAATGGCCATATATCATTTTTTTTAATTATAAATAATGGCCATATCATGTAAAGTACAGAAGCACAACAATTACTGTCAAATCAGAAGATTACAGCAATTCTCACCTGGTAGAAATTGTAAGAGTCCTTGTCCTTTGCATCTCTACATTCATTTGAGTTTTGTTGGAATTCTAAAGACTCACCCACAGAAAAAGCCTGATCCAAAGGTGTAGAATTATCCAACTTATCTCCCACTATATTTCCTAGATACTTGCTTGCATCATTAATATCAGTAGAAGAAGTTCCATGTCTAGAACTGCACGCGCCAGGACAAGCATTGCTAACGTTAGCAGTTGGTAGGAGCACATGAGATCCTATCTGACATTCATTATGCTTAGAAAAAGCCTGATGATCATTCCAATACTTCTTCCGCTGCTTCAATTGTTCCATTGCAGCACAAACATATGGAAGCTGTTCCAGGTCATCAACTAGCCCTGCATCTGCTTTGGCTAACCAGGCATCTAGATCAGATATTGCTTTTCGCACAGAGAGTTCCACATCCGAGGTGAATATAAACTTCGAAAAATAATCATAGATTTCATCATTGCCAATTGACTTGGCATCACTGTCTTGTTTATCCTTGAGCGATATGGTAAATGAATCTTTTTGCCGAGTCAAGAGCATAAAATCTACAGTATCTCCAACAGAATATTGCTTCAAATTCTCAATGTGGACAGTATATAAATCCTTTGGAGATACCATCACAAAACACAAAGGGCATTTTTTCCAGCAATCACCTTTATGATCCTCCTTGCCCATCAACAGGTACCTCAAAATACATGGGAAACAATAAATATGTCCGCACGAGGTAATTTGAGGACAGAGTGGACGTTCTAAACAAATAGGACACTGGATCAATGACGGTGTTGAATACCTTACACATATGATATCCTCCCAATGCAGCATTTTATCAGGATCTAAATATTCAGCTGTACGATACTCTGAATCTAACACCACAAATTTATAATTAGCCTGAAGAAAGAGATCCTTGTTATATGGCTTTATCTTATGCTGCCTTCTTGGAGGGGGAGCTCTAGGCCGAGGACGAGCAATGGGGTCATATTGAAAATTTAGCAAATGGTTTCCATTTGAGACCTGGGCTCTTCTTCCTGCTGAACGTTTATTGTTTCCATGAGGAGAAATGAGAGTGGATGATAATGTATCCCCAGGCAGTATGGATCCACCCTCTTGTCCACCAGAGTGACACTGAAAATGTGTTTCAGTGTTTTGACAAGTTGACATCTTCAAATCATTTGAAGTCCTGTCCACTTCAGTTACCTACACATCAAAAAGTATACATATGTAAGATTTTTTTTCTTCTTTTCCCAATAAACAAGAAATGTCGATTTCAACCACCAACATTATATTTTGAATATTAACATGATCTTTCAATCTACCAACCACCTACTGTATTGAATGAAACACTCATCACCTATATTGCCATGGATATTTCATTCCACAAGAACATTATGCAAGATAACAAATTATGCAAATGTGATTTTGTCATTAAGAAAAGAATATGGTAAAAATTGTCCAGTGGAATATCCATATCTTCTATACTCTGTCTAAAAGGGGCCCTCAGCACCACTTCTAACTTCACCTAAAGTTCTAATGTAGCCTTCTAACCTCATCGGCCAGTAAATCACCAAAAAAATAAAGCTAACAAAAATCTATAACCTCATCACAAAAATGCCCAATTTAAACCACAAAAATACTTAACCTCAATCACAAAATCAACCTATAGAATATAAGTTAAAAGCCGACACCAAAATACTAAAATCTAGCCATAAAAATGTTCAGTATCAACTCAGGTACAGAAATCAATATCCAAAAAAAAATGTTTAGTCCAGCTACAAAAACCCCGTCGCCAAACTTGATATGACTACTAGGTAAAAAACAGTAGTAATTATATAAACCAATTGTTAAAATAAATTTTGAATAACTGAAAAATTAATGATATACTTAAAAAAACCTACAAATTCTTTCTAGTTTTGTAATTTTGAATGGTCCACGTCAAATAAGCAAAATTTTATTTTTAATATATGATAAATCATTAAATTATGAGCAACAAGTGACTTCTATTATTGACTGATCGAATCGCATTGCAAGTGTTTAAATTAGTAATACTCAGGTAATATCTGATGTACGTACCTTCTTGGAAGATTGAGCAACATCTTTTGCAGGTTGGGCCGATGAGCCTGCATACACATTGAAATGAAGCAAATATAACTCTCCGTAAGGTAAATACATATCAAAACAAACTCTGTCGCAAATGATCACCAGATTCCAAAATGAACAGCATAGATGTATCGCTTGCTCCATTATTATCAGTTACTTAAAAGATAGAAACATAATAATAGATAACTAAAAAGATGATTTCTAGTGAAGAAAAGACTTGGAAATTTGGAATGAAATAAGACATGATCCACCGTGCCCATTCTTCAGCACAATCAAACTTAGAAAAAACAATAAACCACAAGGCAAAGTGTTATGGTTAATTTTAAAGCGTCAATTGCAGAAATTCATTGTTGAGTGAAGTTGAAGACTTAAATATTTGAACTTGATGCCCTTTACTTTCCTCGGAAAGGGAACGAAGATTCATATTGGTTAACAGGAAAAACATTAAAACACAGTACGAGTCTAGTCTGGTCCACATTTAATATCCTCTAAACTATGTGTTCCAGATATATATGATTAAATTTGTCTTCACCCATTGGCTTAAGCTTTTGGGTATAGTGGTGATTTAACATATTCAATATGGTATCACAGCAGGAGGTCCCAAGTTCGAATCTCTTGTGTCATTTACTCTTATTTCCTCCCCATTTAAATTCCACATGTTTAGGTCTTGTGCAATTATTCAAGCTCACATGTGAGAGGGAGTGTTGAGATATATACGATTAACCCATTAGCTTAAAGCTTTTGGGTGAATTGGAGATTTAACATATTCAATACTATGTAATATTCAATATATAGTTTCCAGAGCAGTATAAAGTAAGGGAAATACGAAAAAGAACCTGAAAAGAAGGCGGAAGATTGAGGATCGGAGATCCGAAGGGATCGGAAAGAATGGGATGGTGGAGGAGATTGAGAGAGAAGAGGTTGATCTCCATGATTGGAATTGGGGTTTAAAGAGGAAGTTGAAGAAGAAGACTGAGTTGAATTGGAACCCTGGATTTGAGAAGGCAGGATGGACATGAAAATCTCGGTCTGTTCTTCGTTCGCGTTCAGTTCAGCCCAACTCACAGTTACGGTCACCCTTTCCAATTTCCCTTTTTATTTACTTTGCCAACCACCCTACTTGCACTTTTATTTCATTTCATTTCATTTTCATTTTCATTTTCTTATAAAAGTAAAACAAAATTTGCTTTTGAAAAAATAAATATATCACCATAATTTTTCACAATAATAAAACATATGTTAGATTTAAAAATGTGATGGTAAATCTAGCAGGTAATGTTTATATAATAGCATGTTTAAAAATATATTTAAATTATGGTAATTTTTAAAAAAACAATTAATAATTAACATTAAATTATATATTTTTAGAATAAAATATTCACATCGTAATTATTAGTAATTATTGATTAACAAGGTAAAAAATTATTATATGTACAAATAATTTTAAACAACTTTCTTATAAATATTAGTAAATATATTATATTTTAACGTGTTTATTAATAATCCAATATGATTGATGTTAATTGATTAAAATAATTATTCACTAAATATTTATAAAAATATTTTTAAAATAGTACTTTAATTTTTCCTTTTAAATATTGAAAAAACTAATACTTAAAAAAAATGAACACACCATTTAAGAAAAATTAGCAAAAAAATAAAGAGAGTTTTATATATCTCAAAGTTATATGCAATATTTTTAAAAGTATTTATAAATATGTCATTTAAAAAAATCAGTAATTGACTTTGATAAATAATTGATGGACTGTAATATATAATAATCGTTTCACGAATAATTATTGATGGAAGTGTTGAATAAAAACGACTTGTGTATAAATATTATAGGAAAAAATTATGAATTTTAAAAAGAAAAAAACTATATTTGTAATCACTAGAAAAATAAAGGAATGGTAATGGGTCGAGGCCCATTATATAGTAAAGCAGCATTAAGAAGCCCAGTGGTAAGTCGGTGGACCATATCAGAATAAGAGTGTCTTCCTTCCTCCTCGAAGCTCTTCCTCTTCCGAATCAAAATCCCTAAATTTATCATAGCAAAAGCCGAAGCCAAAAATGGATGACAGTTTTAAAGTTCGTGTGGATCGAATCTTTGGTTCTTTATCTTCAACTTCGACACCAGCTCTTAATTCATCTCCAACTTCTCTATGGTGCCTTTCTGACGATGAGATTCACAGGACAAATTTGATTCAGAGGACCCATTCAGATGATGATGATGATGACTCGATGATTTCAATGACGATGATGCTGATTTGGACGACAAACCGAATGTGTTTTCCACTAAGCCTGATGAATATGGAGATGAAGAATGGGAAATCAAGTCTTCCATTGGCCAAGACTGCACCCTTGATTACGAGGTTCATTTTTTTTGTTTTGTTTTGCAGTTCATTTTGATATCAATTAATTAATTAATTAGTTAATCTAATTAATTAATTAATTAATGATGCAGGAAGAAGAAGATGAATATGATAAGGTTGCTGTTGGTAAGGAGAAAGTCGGAGATCGCGTTTATATGAAGGACGTTACTGATTATGCTATTGAAATAGATTCATGCAATGATCTTACCAGAGACCCACGTGCTAATCACCTGGCTGCTTTAACCAGGCTCAACCAAGATTCAAATCTTCTTTCTGAAAACCCTAAATCTATTTTGAAGAGGAAAGACATTCAACAACTTGATACTAATAAAAGTCAAACAAACGTGTTCGATTTGACCCTCTTTGTAAAAAATCTATGGATTTGCCTGGATCCCATTCCCAAGTTCCGGACTATGTAAAGAATCCATCTAGATATACACATTATACTTTTGAATCATCCAATGATGCGGTCGTCGATGAAGAAGCCAATAAGAAAGCCTATATGGATTTCCTTCACATGGTAAAGGGGGGATCGGAATCCAAACCAGATGATGATGATGATGATAGTCCTCCCAAATCAATCACTTTTATCCCAAAAAAGAAATTTGGTGAAACAGTGTTTGGGAACTCAGCTCAGAATCAGGATGCATTTGGTAAGAAAGGCATGCTTAGAGGCGGCATTGCTGCTGGGGATACTGAAACCGATGATGTTTGTTCAATGGAAGAAGATGAGCCAGATCCTGGTCGAAACAGCTCGCAGAAGTTAGGCCGTAAGTACAGGATGAGGGCTAAGATGCTGGAGCCGGGTGGAGACTTGATCGATATCCAGACTCCATTGAGCTCATAGCTACTGTATTTCGATCATAACTACACATTTTCCATGAATCTGCTTGTCTAGATGATCTTTACTTTACACTCACTAGCAAACCCCTGGCCCTGATGGTGCAATTATATTGTTACTTGTATCTAACAAGTTAACGAACCAATGGCTGATTTCAAAATTTCCTCGGGGCACAGGAACTGGGTTAGACCATATAACCTGTCACTGAATTTTCTGAGCTTTTAACTCCCACCTCCAGGAATGCCATCCATGTAAGGTAGGGGCAATGTAATATGGCTTTTAACTGCCCAAATTATTCAATACTAGTTATTATAAACTAGGGAGAGATTGTTGGGTTTAGCCTCATTTTGATTTTGGATGTAAATCGATCTTGCAACATTGAAGCATTCAATCGATTTATTTGAGTTGCCCTCCATCGAATTGACAAAACCGATTAAAATCAATTATAATAATCTGAATAACTCAAGTTTAAGAGCTTGTTATATTACTTACCTTCAAGATTTTGCTTTGCGGTAACGGTTTTGGGGTTTGGAGATTTTAAACTAAGGATTTATCAATTGAGTTGTATGATGTTAAAAGATAGATGATAAGTAGATATTGAATATAATTAATTTGTAAATTAACAATTATTGCAAAATAAAAAACGAAATCAAGGAGTGGTTAATTTCGGAGGTGGTGTTGGTTTTGGGTTTAGGTTTGGATGGGAAGGAAAATGAGTTTTTAGAACTCTGAATGAATTTGTATATTCTATGTTTGAATTGGTATATTTGAGTATGGTTTTTTTGTTTTAGCAAAATTTGAGTATGGGTTTGGATGTGAAGGAAATTGAACTTTTAAAATCTGAATTTGTATGGTTTATGTTTCGTGTTAGTAAAATCTTTTAAGATAGTTTAATCAATTTGATTGGGTGAGGTTAAACTGTCTTTCCCTTCACTGTGTAACCTTCAACTAAGCTTCAAAACCTATGTACAAAAACCTTTCTCCCACAGGTGAGGCCAGTTACCTTTAAAAATGGGCATATGACATTGCATAGTTTTGATAATTTTTCTCCATCGTTCACTCTACATGTAGCTTTCATTTATCTACGTTGACCGGACAAATCTGACGAGGTCTTGATTATGTTATGTATAAATATGAGGGCTTTTCTATGATCTTTCTAATATATGAATCGGTTTTTGGACTCAATACCCTATCCAATACTTACTTTCTTTTTCTTATCTAATTACAATACTCATTGGGTAAATGTTGAAATGTTTTTCATCCACTTGAAACATTTTTCAATTTTTATATGATGTTTGGCTATATCATAAAAATATTTTTGAAAATTCTAAAAACATTGGAAACACATAAAAATTATTTTTAGAGCTAACACTTAATTACTTTCCTCAAAACTCATCCCAACTAACCCTTGTTCTCTCCTTTTTTTCTTGCTCAAATCTTACTTCCAAAAAATCTTATACAGCCGTCAGGATTTCTTACTCAAAACGCACTAGAGCCTTGACAAATTATTCAACCCTAGAGTTATTTATAGAAAAATTATTTTAAAAAAATGGTCCTTGAAACCTTGCTCTTGTGATCGTGAAAGAAACATTTAGTAAACAACCGGTTTGGAGGTATTGAAATGCAATAAAAATTAAACCAAAATTGATTCACCTCCAGGCATTTGCAAAAACAATAATACCATCCATCAATTCCTTCCTCAAGTCGATGCAAAAGGTAATTTAACATATAATCCCATCATAAAATATAAAATCTCAACACTTCCTCAACCCATAAAATTATATAAGAAACCCAGAATTCTCTGTTCCATTTTTTTAGGTAAGTGCAGGTGTTAGAGAACAGGGGTGGGGGTTGCAAAATAAGCGTGACCTGAGGAGAAGGAAAATGCGGGTGATAGTTTGGTATTTCCCCATACCACATATGTGTAGCCCGTCAGCAGTTTCTTTGGCGACCAACAGAAATGAACCATCTTCAATAAAAAAAAAATCCATATGTTAGATATACCCTATCAAGTCATAACCCACATCTGTAAAATGAAAGCCATGTGAGATAGACGGCATCTACATCAACCCTAAAATGTTATAAATAAACAACTCAAAATTTAGAGATTGATTGAAAGTCACATTTTGCTTACCAGCTATATCAATAGTTTGGTCATTAATAAAACGATAACTAGTTAATTGTAAAAACTTAACAAAGGAGTACACTAGTATGATACATGACACAGATAATCGCATTAAGAGAAATTGAGGTTCGTACAATTCAATATATCAGGTATCTTGTATTTCAACTTTAGTAATATTCCCAAAAAAATCTATGTACAACTTTTCCTCTACGTTCATTCTAAGTTGTAAAATCAGTATGCGGTTTTGAAGGGCGCTTCTCTGTGGACATGTGGTCCCTAGAAAGGGGAGAAGAACAAAGATCAAAGAAGTCAGTTTGATGTCGATGTCTAGGAAAAACAAATTGAAATTTCATCTCATTTCTTGAGCAAGAAGTAGGAGATGAGCACATTATCAAAATCTACCAGCATTCGAAGACTTTCCCAACTAGAATAAGCGTCGCCTACAATCTGTTGCACCACAGAAGCAGGGCATCTGTTTTATCTTCCCATCTGGTCCATAAACACTATCAAGAGTATAGCCGTAGTCATATGTCAGTTCCTGCAAATAAATAATAAGTTAAATAATAATAAAGAATAGTCAGAAGGGGGTTTGCAAAAATTGTGATGATCTTTACCCGCATAATGCAAAAACGTAAATCAGTTAAGAATAATCCAAATTGAAGAAACTAAAACATGCATCTAAGATTGCGATAAAACTTAGATGTAGTTTCAGTTTAATGCTAAGAATTGAGATGATATTCCCTCCATCTATGTTTAACCCTGAGCTTGAATAGCACCTGATAACACTGACTCAATATCAAATACTGTCACATTAAGTATTCACTCATAAGAATGCATTTGATCCATAAAATTAATAAAGTTAAAAGATTGGTCATTCTTCCTCATTTGTTTGGTAAGAAAGATGATGTCAAAGGTTATCAAATTAAATACATGCTTGGATTGTAAAACACCAACAATTATCTCAAGTTGGACCTTCATCTAGCAGAGCATAAAACTTATTCAACATAAAAACGAGCTCAAAATTGTCAAATTAATTTACAAGCTGCTAATGAGATGTGCTAGCTACTAAAGAATTATCATGCTTTTAAGCAAAAAAAGTGTTGAAATAAAACATTCATCACATTTATTTCTCCATAAATATTAGTTAAGAAATGTGAATAAATAACGCCATTTCATAGAGTTAAGACTGCTACCTAACTTAATATTTCAAATTAAAATATTTGAAAGATAATAATATTCAAGTAATTGACTATCAAGATTTCAGCCCACGGCCTCAAGGAATTTAACATTCTCTTGTTTGACCATTTAGCTATCCCCAGTTTTACCTTATTTTCAAGGTAAATAAAATCTACTGGTCATAATTAATTGCTCCAAGCAATTTCGCCGGAACAACATGCTTATTCTATGAAAAAATCTTTTGCATACATTAATCTGCATTCACATTAGGACAAATCAGTACCTGAAGTGGAGGTATATTTTCTGCAGCAAACAGTACCACTCGAGCAAGTTTGATGTCATGGTGTGTGCTCAATACACATTGGACAAAGAGATTAGGTTCACAACTATGATTGATAAATCGAGCGATATTTCCAGTGGAATTTGCATCAATGCAAAACTCTGGCACACTTTCAGATCTCTGATCATCGATTCCATCCACAGAATTGTTTGCAGGTAGAGACGCGTCTTTTGATCGCCTCTATAAAGAGAGAACATAAATTGGGTTTTCATGCTAATAAAAAGCGAGACTGAATTAAAATGGAAAAATCATTGTTTGTAAAGATGAGTGGAAAAAAATCAATATACAAGCATGATGAATATTCTATGGCTATTTGTTTATAGATTCTATAGATAGTTATGAACCACAGTAAAACCAGGGGGGAAAGCCAGGTTCCCCACATGCAAATACGGGATAGTATTCTTGTCAATTTGTTATTATAGATTCAAAGCAGAGGTAAAGCATATGATATAATGGTATGCCTAGGCCTACCATCGGATTTTTGCTTCCATGCAATTGCCGACATCACGTTCTATCAGTGTCGCGGTTCCTCATCAATAATTAATTGACATTATAACAATTAAATATTATAAAAACATTTTTGTTATTCTGACTAGATTTGGTAACAAACCAGACTCCTAAATATAGAGTACAACAGCACAGGTAGGTTGTTATCTGATAAGAAAACTGAACGCCTTGTTTACAAAATAAATTTGATAGATAAGAAACTAGGTCATGTCAGATAACTAATTGTTAAGCTAGATAGGTACAAAACAAGCATTTGATAAGATTATAATTTCAAACTGAACACATGCACCCTTTTTGTTGCACACGGTGTCGGTAACTGTTGAACCGCTTGAAATAAGAGATGTAAACGATATCAATGCGATTGGGTTCCCACAAAATCCTGCCTCATTTCAAGTGGGGAATTTCCAATGAAAATATGGTCAAAGTAGTAAATGGGAAATTTCCTTCTTTTTTAGAAAAATAATTAGGGATAAGAATGAACCTATCACTCAAACTTTGCACCTTATAAAGAGAGATCAAAATATATTTTTTTAGAAGAAAAAAGAGATCATAATATTAATGATGAAGAAATGCTAAAAATGCTCCCAAGTCTAAACCGTACTTATTCATTTTTTCCTGACCTCCATACTCATTCCCCAGCCTCACAATACCCATGCAAGAGTCTCTCGCTCCCTTTTTATAACCACCAAATACCAGTCTTGGGCTCTGTGCTCACACAATCTAACCTTAGTTAGTCCCTCATTTGCTCAGTCACATGGCCACACCTGCATCATCAGAAGCTCCATCGTTATCGTAGTCTCACCTCAATCTCTCAATCACTGAATCTTGTGCCCACACCGTAATCTCAAGCTGACTACTCTCATAGTCTCACCAGTCTCTCACCCCCTAAGGTACTCATAAGGTATTATTTCCCTTTTGGTACTATGGGTTGAAGTGACTTTCTTGTCTTCTACTCATGGTGGGTGGGAACTGGAAAGTGATAATTTCATGAGAATTTTTATTTGTTGATTAGTAAATTGTAAGTCAAAATGGGGGAAAATTGTTTTATAAAGACAGCTCAAATGGCGGGTCAAATGGTGATTGAACCTGGTAGTAGAGCAAAAGTCTCTATTATATTATTTATTCTCATTTTGTATTAATAGTTTACATGTTGTGCCTTTGTTAATATCCAAACTCACATGATGTGAAGAGTGTTGAGAATACCATAAAAGGTTAAATTTGTCTTAGCATAACCGCTAGTGAAATGTGTGTGCACGATGAAAGTGGGCCCCGTCCCTTTCCACTTCATTGATAATCCAACATAAAATATGAAGCAAAAGATATACATCATAAAAGATTTTTTTAGGATAGAGGTTTATTTAGTTGTATCTTGCTTGGTACCTCTCGACCACCCATGCCTCTAATAGTTTGCAAGCAATCAATATCAAAGATGTAATTATTCTCAGACACATGATCTAGATCCTCTGTCCTTGTAAGTATTCCAGTGTATTCACAAACTGGTGCACCAGAAGGTATAAAATCCCACGACCTTACAGCCCACCCTTTCTTTGGAGTTCGAAAAACCTGCTCACAAACAGTATAATATTTTATTTGAACCATGTAAAATTTAAGTTGCTGACCATACTAAGAGAGGAAAATTGGGACTCTTATATCTAGATGCAGCATTCAAACCTCAAGACGATATTTGATCCCTCTCTGAGAAGTTCGGTTCACACAACCAGGACCACATGCACAGTTGGGACCACATTCAAACACTACATCCTTGGCTTCGATAAGTCTAAAATATAAAAACATGACCTTCAGATTCATAATAAAATGTTCAACTTTCAATTAAAAAAAAAAGATTCATAACAAAATGAACACTACTAGACAGGTTTTAGATCTGATCAAGATTAAAATAAAATTCAGACCTTCCACCATCACGAAGCACGTATGGGAAGTTTGATCCATTGAGCTTAGCACATGAACAAGTCTTTGAAGCTATACAAGTTTCTCTGCAATCACATCCATTGGCATTCGCAGGAAGCCTCACACTTTGGGCAACTTTAACAGATTTGCAGTAAGTAAAACCTGAAATATTATAAGAGCATCCATTTAGAATAGAAATCTACTACTTTAGACACCATCATGGTGGTTTAGTGGCATAACCACTAATTTAAAAGACTCATCCCTCAAAGAGGGTGAGTGTTCAAACCTTTGCAAAAGTGGACTTGCAACCAGCACAAAAACTAAATGGAAGAAATCCGAACACACTTTGTCATGATAAAAGAAAATCAAAACCAATTTCTAAACACATTAAACAGAACCACCAAATGAAATCCTTTTTTTCTGTTCCACTAGCCTGTTGGTGCTACAGGTGGATCATCAACCAAATTAGTAGCTGGAATTGGAATATCCTCCTGACCCCCAGTGATATCCTTGCACACCAACCTTGGACAATTTAAATGAAACACACAAATAAAGATTGTTTAAAATTTGATATCACAATGAAGTATAGTGTTCGCATCTATGTCAGCAAATTTAATTCCATACCCGCGTATGTCTGAAATTGACTCAGGAACTCGACCATATATAAATTGAACCTGTTGCAAGAGTAAATATTTATATTGAATCAAAGGTCAAATGGAAACAGATCCATTGCATAAGGATAAATTCAATAAAGTGCAACAGGCAAGCTTTGACTAGTATTTACTTGAATTAAAAAGTAAAACATAACTTCTTTTTTATATACGTGAGTGTCTGGGCCAACTTACGCACACCTCAACTAATTTCATGAGACAACCACACGACCTTAAAACACTTGAATTGGGAAACCCGTACGATGATATTCTAGATAGGTGGTCACACATGGTTTGACCCATGTCCTCAAGGCTTTTAGGAAAGCCATATGACCCACTAGGCCAACCCATGGTTGGTTAAAACATAACTAATTGTAGATGCAAGACACAAATTAAACATTCAGATTTTCATTTGTTTTTGTATCTTCAAGAAATCCCCCTATAACTGCTCCAAGAAGAAGAGGGGAGAGAGAAAGGGAAAGAAGAGAAGTTAAAGGGTTAGTTTCTGAAACATAGGGACCAAAAAAAAACGTAACCTAAACCGCAGGAACTAAAAGTGTATTTCACCCAAAAGTTAAAAAGACTTTTGTAAAGGAGATTTTTCTAGTATAAGCATCCTATCAATTTTTTTTTTGGGTAATAAACTAAGCTCTATCATTTTTATTATATATATATAAACTAAGCTCTATCATTGATAAATAAAAAAGCCACAAAAAAAGGCCACACGAAAATTACAAAATAGGCATGCCAATTAGAGGCAATAATGGGAGGGGGAATAACTATTTTCTTCCCTACTACTCCCAAAAAAAAAAGTCGTAGGTAAAAACCACAAGACATTAGTCACAAAGAGTTACGCCTAATGGAAATTGAGCACTTCTCTGGAACTAGGCATGCTTTTTTTAAACCATGCAAAAAAATAAAATAAAACAAATATTCTCTCAAGTCCAAGAATGTTCTTTTCACTCTTCTTTCTAGCAATAACTCCCACACAATCGAATTAGAAGCAAACCCATAATAATTATCATGTTCTTAGGACATTATTCATTGGTTGGGTGACTATCAGTTATATAATTCATACTGGATTTTACTTGGTAACTACGATGATTTGGGCTTCATGGTTGGAAATAAAATAAATGACCTTTTTTCAACAATAAAAAATCAGAATTACTTCAAAAAATTGGGAGTATATTCTATCATTTCTTTTTTTATATAGAAAGATTAATCTTTCATTAATCAAAAGAAAGGATAAATACAAAAGAGGATGAGAACTTCTCAAAAAAAATAAAGTGTATTAAAAAAAGAATTTCATTTTTAGTACATGGAATGGGGGGAAAGTTAAAATCAAAGGGCTTGATAAATTTAGCCCAACAAAAAGCACGAAACATAATCAAATCTCATGTGGAATCCCAAGAAGCGGAATGATCATCAAAGATACGAGAATTGCGCTCAATCCAAACTGATAATATTCTTTCATTTTTATTCGACAAAGAATGTGAAAGATTTAGATTTTGGCATTTCCTTTTGCCACCATGTAAAGGGCTTTTGCTTCTTTTCAATGACTTCTCATCATCCTCTTGTAATTTTCTTATATTAATAAAAAAAATTGTGACTTCATCTAAAAAAATATTCCGGAGTAATCAAAGTCGTTTGAGAACATTGTCAATAGTTTTCATCATTGAGTTTATACCCCATGATCAAAACTACAAAACTATTGAAATCATCATAGCTATGTGCGACAAGAGTATTATCAGAAGTTACTTCCTCCAACAAGAGTAGATCAGCGGTGGATCATGGTTTCGATACCATAAAGAAGTGATTGGCAATTACATGAAAGGAAACAAAATAAATAATTTATGTAAGGAAAATACTAAGTAAAGAGCTATATACAAAAATGATTAAATAGAATTCAAATACGTACCCAAAAAAACACAGAGAGAGAGAGAGAGAATAAAAGCCAATGATGATTAACGAGAGTAATATCTACCTAGAATATTGGCAACATTCTTGGCTAAAAATAATTTATTCTGAATCATGGATCACAGATAACTAAGAAGTAAAGCATGAGAGCCATTAAAACAGGGAAGGGTATAGACCTGGTTAGTAGTCAACAATGATTGTCCTTCAATCCTCCTAAGACGAAATTTAAACACAGTAAATCCAGAAATACCTTTTTCTGCCCAATACTCTATAACCTGTGAAATACACATCTTATAATCAGTCATCAATCATCATGAACATGAAAAACTATTTGAAGTATCAAGAAAATTCCATCATATCCAGTAAATACGATATGCAATAGCAAAATATTTAAAATAAAATTACAGCTCTGGCAAGGACTGAGATATTTATAGTAATCAGTATTTACTTATATACTCATTTGAACTCCATCTGATCACATTTTCAAAAACGAGCAAAGCAGAACCCTGATAGTAACAACTAACAACTCAATTTAGGAGAGGTCAGATAATAAGATCACATTCATGTTAAGTTGTTAACTATTAACTGGAACCTTAGATATAGCCATAGTTATATGGTGAAAATTGGAAACCTACTCAACATGCAGGACCTTTTTACTAGATGGTTACAAAATGATAACGTTAGCAGTAACTTCGAACTCACACCCATCACTTATCCTCCTAATTTTAGATTATTCAAGAAAAAGGAAATGCTATGGAAGTAAAAAGGAACTTTGCAGCATTATACATAGTGATAGAATGATCAATGATGGACCATAACATCCTATAATATCTAAAAACAGAAAAACCAGGAGAAATATTTTTGGATCATTTTGCCACACTAAATAATTTACACAATATCCATTCTAAAAAAAACTCTAAACATGGTGCATTTTCATTGTTTTTAATGTTTAGAAGAATACAATATTATTAATTATTAAAGAATCTTTTGGCCAAAAGTTGAAAATTTAATGCGCAATATTTTAATTTTAAACAATCAAAAAATAACATTTTGAAACATAGACATCTAATAAATGCATATAAGTACAAAAATAGGTTATGAGACTGCTATATTTTTTATTTTAATAATAAACAAGTGAGCAATTAAGGAAGATTACAAAAAGACATCCCAATTGGCAGCGATAATATAGGGAGGGTAGTTACAAAAGCATTTACAATTTGCTTCTATGGATAATATTTGGAAGTTAATTGTTTTTTCATGGTTTCTCTTGGCTAAATCTATAAAGCCCCTTGATTTTATTTTTCCCTCTCAGTTCATGAACTTAAAATGGAACTCCATATTGTAATTATTTGTAACCTTGAGGACTCCTCATCCTCTTTTTATTTTTCCTTTGATCAATGAAAGTTTATCTTTCAATTAAAAAAGCAAGAGGCATGAAGCACACAACAATCTGTAAATGGGAAGGTTTGAAATTCTTGAAGAAATTGAGAAACCTGAAACCAAAGTTGAAGGAGTGGAGCAAGGTCTCGTTCGGAAATTTTCAGGACAAGAAGAAGGAGATCATTGATAGAATAGGCCACTTGGATAATCTCGATGAAAATGAGGTCCTCCCAAATGAAGGAAGAGTTGAAAGAGCCAATTTGAAAGGAGAATTAGTGGAATCAATTAGAAGGGAGGATATGGTTTGGAGACAGAGATCAAAAATCAAATGGATAAAAGAGGGAGATTGCAACGTCGCTCTTTCATAGAATGGCTTCATTAAGAAAAAGCAAAAATCATATCCCGTTTTAATTAAGAGATGGATCCACGCCCATAATGAGGAGGAGATTGTCAAAGGAAGTGATTTCTATTATTCGACTTTAAGCTCCGGTTTATCCCCGCAAAGATGAAGGGATCGGTGGCACCCATTAGTTCTGGAAAGTCAAACTCTAGAGACCTTTCAATTGGAGGAAATTAGGATTGCCATGATCCACAGGCCGCATGGAAACAAGGCCCCTGACCCGATGGTTTTTCAATGGCATTCTTCCAGTAATTGGGATTTGGTGAAAGCGCGATTTGGAAAAGGTCTTCAAGGAATTCTTTGATGGGGGATAATAGATGCGCTTCAAATGAGACATTTGTTTGCCTAATCCCCAAGAAAGAAAAAAGTTGAAAGTTTAAAAGATTTCCCTATTAGCCTTGTTACCAGCCCTACGAGTTGATTGCTAAGGTTTTGGGGGGGGGAGATAGGTTCTCCCTTCTACAATAGCCCCCAATCAAGGGGCTTTTATTGAAGGTAGGCAAATCGGATGAGATTCTAATAGCTAATGAGGCAATTGAGGACTACGGATCAAAGAATAAAAGAAGGGATCCTTTTCAAGATTGATTTCGAGAAAGCCTATGATCACGTGGATTGGAGTTTTCTTGATCGAGGTTTGTGAGGAAAGGATTTGGCTCCAGATGGAGACTTGGATGTGGGCTTGTACTAGATCGGTGAATTACTCGTTTTATCAATGGTAAACCAAGAGGGAAAGTATTCGCCACTAACGGGATTAGGCAAGGTGATCCACTTTCGCCCTTCCTTTTTACTTTAGTAGTGGATACCTTGAGTAGACTCTTCGATCGGGGCTTGGAAAGGGGAATGATTGAGGATTTCAAATTGGAAAAGACAAGGTGCCATTGACACATCTTCGCTCGGATGACACGTTGATTTTTTGCTCGGGAAAGGGGGAATCCTTTCAAAACTTTCTGGATATAATTCAAATTTTCGAGTGGTGTTCCTACTAAAAATAAATAGGGCAAAATGTTCATTGTTGGGGATAAACGTGGAAGAAGCAAATTTAACATCCTTGGCGGTAAGGTGGGATGCAAAATTGAGAATATGCCTTTTAAATACCTTGGGATGCCTCGGGGGGATAATCCAGAAGAAAACGATTCAGGGAACTGTGATTGAAAAAAGTGTCTAAAAGATTGGCATCATGGAAAAAGGGGTATTTTTCCAAGGGTGGGAGGCTCACACTTATCCAATCGCTTTGTCCGGTATCCCAACATACTATATGTCATTTTTAAGATGCCGCAAGTATTAGAGAGGATTTGGAGAGGATTATGAGGAACTTTCCCGGGGAGGGGGGGGGGGGGGGGGGGGGGTGAGGGGAAGGGGTGCACACCTCGTGAATTGGAAGACGCTCTCTCCCAATGAATGAGGGGGCTTGGTATCGAAATGGGACGAAAAAAATGGCTTTACTTGTAAAATGGCTTTGGAGATTTCCAAATGAACCTAATAGCCTATGGCATAAGGTGATTGAGAGTAAATATGGGATCCATTCAAATGGTTGGGACACAAATTTAGTGATTAGGGGCACTGGCTAGGAATCCTTGGAAGGAGATATCCAAAGGTTACCCCGTTTTTTAACCCGGTAAAATGGAAAGTTGGGGATGGAAACCGGATTCGCTTCAGGGGGGGAAGATGCTTGGTTGGGAGATAGCCTCTTCAAGACCTTTACCCTTTGTTATACTCCTTAACCCTAAAAAATTATCCAATTTCAGCTTTTATTCTAAGAGAGGGGGTGAGTGTGAATATTGATTTACATTTTCAAGATCTATCCCGGGAAGGGGAAATGAATGATCTAACTTCCATCATTACAAACCTTGAGGGTGTTTTGGTGCATGAGGGTGTAAGTGATAGTAGACTATGGTCCTTAAATTCTTCCAATGTGTTCTCAAGTAAATCCTTTTTTGAATTTAGTAATCCTTCACACTTTTGTGCTTCACCCTTTTCTTTTCTAAACTATGGAAGATTAAGATCCCAAGAAAGTCAAATTTTTTATTTGTCGGTGGCCTTGGGCAAGATAAATACTTTTGAGTTTCTTCACGGATCTTCTCCTTTCATCTTAAACCCCAATTGGTGTTGTCTATGCAATTGTGATTCGAAGACCTAAATCACATCATGTGGAAGTGCAAGTTTTCGGGCTTATTTGGCAAAGTTTTTTCCAAACGTTTGGAATTTCATGGGTGAACAATGAGTCTATTCGCAATTCTAGATGATTGCTCATTTCCCCCTTTAATGATAAAGGGAATATGTTATGGAGGGGTGGTGTAGTGCAATTGTATGGGGTATTTGGCTAGAAAGAAATAGAAGAATTTTTAGGGATGAAAGGGGGGGTCTTGGGATTATGTTTGGGGTTGGCAAATGTAAATGCTTCCTTTTGGGTGTCAACTTCCAAAGACTTTTGTAATTTCCCGATTGGACAAATTATTTATAGATGGCCCGCATACTTGTAATTAGGTGGCGGTGCGGGTTTTGGGTTGGGGTATACGGTATACCTTTGTTTTGTGGCTTTTTGGATAGTCTAGTGCCACTTTATCTTTTTATTTTCTTTTGTTTTTTGTACTTTCTTTCATTTTATCAATGAAATGGCCTTTTGAGGTGCTTTATTCAAAAAAAAAAAAAGCACACAACAATCCCAAATACTTTCCCATATCGCCATATGGCATGTTTGTTTCCAAAAAAACGTCTATTACACTTTAAACCAAATATTCCACATAAAAGCCTTAATAGTATTCTCCCATCTTTTCTTTTGGAATAAAAAGTGCTACCGTCAACAAAGCCTCCAGATTACACTTTAAATCTATTTAGTGTACATCGATTGGATTCTATTTAGTGTCAATATCAGTTGCAACCGAAGCCTACATAACTTCACTCAAGTAGGAACCTTAGTCGCACTGGCAAAGCCTCACAAAACAAAACAAAAAAAACATGATTTGATAAGTTCGCAAAGCCCAAAGGAAAGGATGAAGTTGCAAAGGCAAAGAGGTACATGCTAAAGATGATAAAATCAATACTCGCACAAGTGAAGAGATGAACTTGCACTAGAAAAGAAGCATAGTGTATTAGCAAAAGTGAGATGTCATGATCCACAAGACCACATGAAACAAAAACTAATGCAATCAAGAACCTCAAACTCCCATAAAAAGGACCTCACCATGATGGAAACATACCAAAACATGTACATTAGAGTGATTGTTCTAAAGCTTGGGGTTAAAATATCAAAAAAAAATATTTGTAATCTTTGAAAAAACGATACAGCAACCATATCATATTTATGAGAAAAGTATCAAAATTATTCCAATAATATATTTTTTCCAATCTCAAATATTAATGATCAGAACTTTTTAATATTTTTTTATAAAGTTTTCTTAAACTCTAAAAGCTTATTTCTACTTGAAAATAAGAAAACCAAATTATATTATTAGTTTATTAGTTATATATTGTGATAGAATAGAAAATATTAAAGGGTTAATCGTGTGCATTGCATGTGTGAATACTAGGTTCCTATAAACTATAAAGCATGCTATAATAGTACATGCCAGATATTGGCGTAATGCAGGTGAAACTGAAAAGTAATTTCTTTAACATTAAGATAACCAAAATAAGCTACATTGCTGGATGGAAGTGGTGGTTTGATATGTCTAATTCAAAAAATATATATATATCTTACCCCTATATCATAGGCCTATTGAATATCAAGAATAACATAATCTTAAAAGGTTCTTTTGAAAAGTACCTTGTACAAGCCATCATATGTGTACAGTTTCCCACAATAACTATTTGCTGATTCATGCCCCCGAACCACTCTAACTGGAACAGATTGCTCAACACAGTTCTGGATTGAGTAAATAATAGGTTAGACAAAAATAGTAGACTTTGAAGTTTGAGCTCAGCACATTCCAACATGACATCATTGCAATTACAACAAAACAAATCAAACTCGTAAAACCAAAGAACAAAGCAACAAGTAGTCTTCAGGAAGCACATAGAAAACAAGCAAATGTCCGATTTTTTTTAAAGAAGAATTCGCAGCAATTATATTAATAAAATAGAATGTACAAGAGGTTAAGAACACCTCCAAAAGAGATTACAAAAAGGAGTTCCAAGGTAAGTGCATATAAGCGATGAAGTCCCATAGGCTCAAGAGAAAGAAAACAAGGATTTTTTTTTTGTGAAGCACGTAATATACAAATAAAAATATATATATTTTATATATGAAAGTTAGTGTATAATGAATAGTTTTTTGAAAAACGTGTATAATCAATAATAAAATAATGAAAAACCAAATAAATGAAAACGTTTTAAAGATATTGTTTAAAATTAAAGGCATATCAAGCAATGTTTTTCCACTCCTCCCATAAAATACCTCAAAACATCATTAAAAAGGGAAAAATAATTAAGAAGTCCTCATGAGCTCAGAAAAGCACAAAAAATCACTCGCTTCACGAAGGGTGTCTCGCCTCACTTACAGCAAGGCACCCGAGGTGTGCTTTTCGCCTAGGCACGCTTTTTGCCTAGGCAGGCTTTTCAAAACACTGCAGATGACAATCAAGAAATAATTGATCATAAAAATATATAATAGCTGTGGCAGATTATTAAAAAGAAAATACAAGATGACAGAAAAGGAACATCTCTACTATGAAAGAGACCGCGGACCTTTTTTTTGGCTATGAAAACCACTTTCATAAAGAAAAATGAAAGTAGTAACAGAAGGTGGCCATACAAAAATAAAGGCCGAACCCAACTACAAAAAAGAGTAACCAGAACCAGTGATCATAAACAAAAGATGATCATAAAAAGCTTAGTCGTGTGAACCCAAACAAAAGCATTAAAGTGAGCACCACCTTAAACATTATACCAAGAGCCCTCAATATTCTCAAAAAGTGCTCCAATTTCTCTCTAACCAAATATTCTAAAGAATAGGAAAAAAACACTTAGTCTGCCACAAACATTGAAACACCTTAAAGCCGCAACAAAAACGCCGAAACATGATTCTACGAAAACAATACAACTAAATAACAATCACACGATCCGAGGGGGAATTGGGTTGAAAAAACAGCTACAAAAGAAAACAATCCACCAAAAGCAAATGGCTAAGCCCACCAACAATTACAAAGAATTAAAGACGACCAGTCCTTCAGAATACTCAACATTGTACTCTCAGTGATTTCTTTATGAAAAAAAAAATAGAAACAAAATATTTGACCCATGAGCTAAAGAAATAAGAATCAACCAAAAATTAGAAAATTTCCAATGATAAATTCAAGAGAAAAAAATATTTAAGAAAACTTTTTCATGATATTTTACCCCCAAAAAAAATCTATGCATTCCACATAACACGCTCCAGTACTCGATCAAAAGACAACACACAGTTCTTAAAAAAAACACGAGGAACACACCTTCAGAGCCAAATTACCACGCTCCATTACTTGATCCCGAATTTGACGCTTATTTCCAGTTAAATTTTGCCCACCTTGACCCGTGTAAACAACATCCTCAGCATTATCCAAGTCATCCTCATACATGCCCGACAAAACAATGCCCACCGCAAGAGGGAAGGAGTAATTACTATACTGCAATTATTAAAAAGATATCAATGGATAACTATCGAATAGAAGAGGTTGTAAATTAATAGATATTCTATATCATAATGTAAAGTCCTGAGTCAATTTATATATTAGATACTTAGATTGTATTGAAGTAGACCAAAAAAAAAAAAAAATGATCCTCTTTGATTTTTTTTTTATAATAAACTGAGCTATTTCATTGATAAGTGAAAAAGCCCAAAAAAGGCCTAAAAGTAACTACAAAAAAGCTTGCCAATTAGAGGCAATGAAGGAGGGGGAATAACTAGTAAAATATTTACAATTTGAACTCCAAATGGAGGCATAAAGCACAAAACAATCCCAAACATCACTCAATCTCTTGTGCTTCTCAACAAAAATCCTCCTAATTCTCTCAAGCCAAAGATTCCAGCAAGTAGACCGAAGAGCATTAGCCCACAACACTTTCTTTTTCCCCCCATTTGAATAGCCACCAAGGAGAGCAAAGAAGTTGCTTTTAGAATCATCATGAAAAGCCCAGCTCATGTGGAAGATGCTAAGAAGATCTCTCACAAGGCTTCTTTTGGGCTCAGCCCCAAGACCCCTAACAATCCAACTAAGAATCTTCATCCACAACAGACTTAACCCTTTGGAGAGCCAAGCTTTTACTCCTTGGTCTCTCATAGTTAATTGTAGATTTCAAGTTTTTCAATTCTCTGGAACCTCTACTGTCTGTGGAAGGAGTAACTCCTCTATTTCTTTGAGTTTTCTTCCTTTTAGGAGTTATTTTTGTTCCACTATAATTCATCCAATTGCATGATCTTATCTCCTAACCTGTCCCTAAACATGATTCTCTTTCATTTGATATCTTTGATTTTATTTTTTTCCTTATTTTTTCCTTTCTCATGAGGTTGGATGATTGTTGTTGATTGTGTTGGACTCCACTAGGTGTTTGTGGCTCTTGTCAATTCGAGAATTCGTAGCACATCTCTTGGATGGTTCTTTCAAGGACAGGACTAGGCCACTTTCAGGATATTTAGTCGAAAAACAATATTAAAGGAACATATCATCTTATTAGAGGTAAGGATTTACTTAATTGTTCCCTCTTTGATCAATGCTAATTGGAAAGCTTGGTTTTTCAGATTGGAAGCTGCCTTATACTCCCACCTTGAATTTCTTTCATTTAATGAAGAAGACTTTTACACACTCACCAGTAATAATAATAACAACAACAATAACTAGTGCGTCCCTACCTATATTCACCAAAAAAGTGAACCAATGATGATAACAAGTATCTTTAAGCATTCAAGTACCAAAAGAAAATAATTGGAAAACTTATTGAAATCTCGCGTGATCAGTGATCTCCGTTCAAAAAATACAGTCTTAATTGACAATAAGAAGAAGAATGGAAAGCCTAGATAAATATTCAGGATGCAAACAAACTAGCCGATGAAGCAGGATGAAGAAGCTTTACCATTTTACTGTAGGACATCCCCATATAATCTATTCCATTCAGCCAGTGGCTATGAAACCCAACAACAACCATTTCAGCCCTTGAATAAAACTGGTGCCCAATATTGATACCTACAATCAACATAATTAATATGATGTTCTGTTAAATAAATATGCACTTAAACATTCAGAAATTCTGAAGTGATATATGGTTATTGCTAGTTTATTATCAGTTTTTTTTTAAAATACACTTTGCTATTTCATTGATATATGGTTATCGCTAGTTATTGTGCTTTAGTAATATATTCATTAATCAGTTAGTTGGCTTATGTTGTGATTGATTTTCATATTAAAAGGGCGGCCTCTTGTATTCAAGGCAGAGTTTGTCTCAGTCTGTTAAAAACAAAAACAATAATTCTAAACCTCTCCTGTGTGCACGAAGATATGTATAATAGCAACGATCAACTTGAATTGCCAGTGGAAGGGTTCCCACAGCGATGAAGGTCATAACAATCATGAGGTTTGCACAACTATGCTCTATTTTCAGCAACAATTTTCTTCAATCAGCTAACAGTAGAGACTTAAATAGGTCATCACGTAAAATAATCTAATTTTCTTAATATATCATATTATCAACAAGTGACATGTTACATTGACGGCTATAAAAAAAATTGTTACATTAATGGCTTACAAGTCAGCAAATTTTCTAGCTCTGAAAATTTGAGTTACTTGAGGTTTTCAAGAAGAAAAAATGAATAGAAAGTTAAAAAGCTTCCCCGCAAAATAGCACCAAACTATGATTACTGAAATTCACCATTTTGTATCTGAACCTACAAAGGAAAGAGAGAGAATAGTTTCTCACATTGATGTGGTCTCAACCAAAGCTACTGTGAGGCGAGTAAAAAATTTGGTATAGTAACTATCACAAGTGAGGAGGATATGATGCAAATTTTGTAATTACTCTTTAGGTTTGATTATAAACCGTTGGCCCGCATACTTGTAATTAGGTGGCGGTCATGAGCTTTTTGGGTATAGGGTACATGTTTTCTTTTGTTTTTGGGGCTTTTTGCCACTTTTTTGCACTCGTTTTTTCTTTTCTCTTTCATTATATCAATAAAATGGCCTTGTGAGGTTTCTTATTCAAAAAAAAAGTGAGGAGGATATGTTTATTAGAATTTGTCTCAAATAGCATAAACCTACATAATAATTATTAAAATATCAAAAAAAATTAAAAATTACTCAAATAGCATAATTATAGTTCAATAAATTTATTGAACTATTTTTCATGTGTATTTTTTTTAATGAATTTGTTTGCTTTCTGCTTTTTTAAGTTCAAGTTCATTATAAAAATAATAATAATAACGCAACTAGCTCTTGGTATTTGGGATAGGTTAAGGCACATGGGTGTGCTCTAAGCTCGGGGAACCAAACAAGGAGATAATGGTATTATATTACCCACTATGGTTCATGTGAAAAAAGCATGATTTCCCATGAGAACCCTATTTTGAGTTGGAAAGAAAAAAAGTTGACACACGTAAAATTCTTAGATTAAGACCGGTGCTTATCAAGTTGCTCCATGAGGTCTAAATATATACATATATTACCTTTACTCTTGATCTCACGAAGACTATGCTCCTAATGAATTTCACTTAGCTTCACGAACTTGAGGTGAAGTTCTTCGTATGAGTGGAGAGTAATGCATGGTTACTGCTAGTTACTTTGTTTTAATAGTAGTAGAGTAGGTAGCTAGGCTATGTGTTAGTTAATCAATTATTAGCTAACCTATGTTCTAATTGGTTATCTAACTCCAAGGATGATTACCTTACATTGCATTCAAGGCAGATTTTGCCTCTTACAGCAAATACAAAAATGAGATTCAGTTCTCTAAACATTTCCCACAAACACAAACATCCCAATACATGCATAAATCATAACCAAGTCCAAATAAACAGTCAAAAATATATATTTTCAAGAGCAAAAACCAAC
Source organism: Gynostemma pentaphyllum (assembly GCA_028015215.1). Classification (NCBI taxonomy): domain Eukaryota; kingdom Viridiplantae; phylum Streptophyta; class Magnoliopsida; order Cucurbitales; family Cucurbitaceae; genus Gynostemma; species Gynostemma pentaphyllum. The sequence goes on along the minus strand of CM051349.1, from coordinate 41,005,690 downwards.
CTGGAATGTTGCCAATTCTTTTCCCGGAGTACAAAATTTCATTCATCTCCATCATCTGTCATCGATTTTAAAAACAAGAAAGCAAAATGCATGACTAGAACAGAAACTTCAAATAGTCATGCTGCTACAATTACTTTATTGTAAACAAGAAACTTAGAATTATTATCATACGCACTTCTTTCCTAAACTGGTTTATTATGCAGAGGAACCCTTGCAAAAATTAAGAACATTGATTATTTTTCATTGTTCTTTTGCCTATAATTGTTAGATCAAGTTGTTGAATTGTTTTCATTTGCAATGGTGTTTTCTGCAGAGTAATGGTAAGGAAGCCATATTACAATAGCCTTGCATGCAGAAATTTTTTATGGAAAGGCTAAAGTTATTTGGTGTAAATTTATAATGGAGCAAAGGCCATTTTTTGAGAGGTTTAGGTAGGGAGGAACCAAAGAATCTTTGAGAACAAGGCCATAGCTAGGAGGATGTTTGGCCACTCACCAAATTCCTTGCCTCTAGTTGGCATACGGTTCCGGAGTTTTTTGTAATTATAACACTCTAATCAATGTCAAAGAGTTCTTCCCTGCCTCTAGTTGGCATACTTTTATCAAATACTAGCACATTTTTCGATGAGTCCCGGAGTTATAATAATCAAGAGGCTTGATGTATGCAATATGAGTTACCTTAGAAATTGCCTTGAGATCGGGTCGCTTGGCTTTGCATTTTGTGTCTTCTGTTGATGTTGAAGCCCCCTTCTGTAAAAATTCAAAATTATTATTTATCTTGCCTGAAATGTAAGGTTTTCCATTTTGTGGGGGTTAAAAAACAAATGCATTTTCAATGACATCACAGGAGATATAAATAAGGTCAGGGTAGATAGTCCTAAACTAGAGGTGTTAACTCAAAGCCCTTTATATAATCATTATGACTTATTGTACAGTTATATTCTTAATACCATTATTCTTCTTATAAAAACATAGCAGAAAACATAATTGTTGAAATGCAACTTTTGATACTAGAAATAAATTTGCAAGGACAGCAAACCAGTCAAATCATATTATACGGCGTTAAAGCAAAAAAAAAAAATACATATATATATCAAACTAGACATTAGCTAGTGAAATGTAGAGCTGTTTTAAATGTTAATGGACACATACTCAAAATAATAAAAGGTTGAATAGGCTTGATGTGTATGCAATAATGAGTTACCTTAGAGATTGCCTTGAGATCAGGTAGCTTGGCTTTTTTACATTTTGTGTCTTCTGTGGAAGCCCCCTTCTTCTGTAAAAAATGATAATCAAAACTAAGTATATAACAAATAGAGGCAGAGCCACATTCTAAGAAACAAAACCGTAAAGAAGAGAAGAAGACGATCAAAAACCAAAGAATCGATGAAAATGCAAATGCTAACCTTAGACTTAGACTTAGATTTTGAGGCTTTTGGAGAAACTTCGGGTTTCTTGCATCTCTTTTCCTCTTCCTTTTATTAGGTTAAGACGAAAAGAGAAAGGAGTTAAGAGTTAGCTGATACGATAGTGTAAACTTGAAAGAAACAAGTGCGAGAAAACTGACCTGGACACACATAAGATAGTATTTGTTGAACAACCTGAGAGTCTCCTTGACTTTGGCATGGTCACTCTTCTCGGGACCGCCATCTTCAACGATTCTAGTTTTACACATTTCCATTGGCTCAGTGGCGACATCGTCTTTAGATATATTATCCACAGTACATGTATTAGTGAGCCGGTCTTCGTTCGTCTTCTTCCTTTTGGTTTTGGCTTTGGTTGCATCGGTGTCAGGATCGTCAAGGAGCTCTACTCTTTGACGCACAAGAAGCTCCTTGTCAATCAGATGCTGAATCTGGATCCGAGCACTCCTCCTCCTCCGCGTAGATGGCTCCTTGCCCTTACTCGCATCGCATTTCGACTTATCCTTTGAATTAACGGGAGAACGAGAATCAGAATGCATCTCCCCCTCCTCATCAGTTAGAGAACGTCGTGATTTTAGCTTTACAACCATATTTCAGCTGCAAAATTCATAAATCTGCGAACAAAACAGCATTCAAATGAAAGAGGGAAAACGATTCAATCGAAAAATAGACGACAAAATAAGATAGCAGAGAAGCGCGAAGATGGATAATTAGGGATTTACTTCTTAGGAGAAACGAAACGACTGCGAGCGAGCAAGGCAGTTGAGAGTGGGAGCGATTCATTGCAATATTGTAGAGCTGTAATAATACTACACTCACCAACACTCATACCTCATTGGCCGATTTTCGCGCTGCGTTTTTCGTGTCATACTTTGCTGATTCCCGCCTCCTATTTTGTCCCCCTTGAAAGAGAAGGCTGGCTCAGATGCATGGTATGCTATTGTGGTAAGGTTACAAAACCACAAATATAATTCAACCTTTCTATTTTTCTTTTCTTTTGATAATCTTTTCATTGAATATGTAACCATAATTTCGGATTTTACCATTTTATTGAAGAAATTACTACTTGGTTAGTTTTTGTTTTTGTTGTTAATTTTTTGGGATTTGTTTAAAAATATTTGGTATGGTAGCGGCAAAATTGATACCATTTCTATATTTACTACAGTGTTCTTTTTATTGATGTGGCGCGTGTTTAGTCTAAAATAGAAACTGCATCATTATCATCACGACCTGCAGGTGAAGAAATATCGTACTAGATGGGCCGGCCCATGGGATATAACATAGGGTTAATCGACTAAGTAGCTTTTTTTTTTTTTTAATATAGCTTTTTGACCGATCAATAAATAATAAAGCTTTTCGGCATACTTTATATGTAAACTCAAACAACCTTTACTAACTTAATTAAGAGGGAAAGATGAGAGAGAATTGAGATTCGAAAATGCTTAAATCATGGGATCATAAACTTAATGAAGAAGAAAGAGAAAGAATGAGGATTTGAAATAACATTAAAGGAAAAAAAAAACTTAGGATTCAAAAAAATAAAAAGGATTAATACACATGATGAGTTTTTTAAACAAAAACACTGATTTCATTTGAAAAACGATTTTAAAAAAACGTATAATGTATAGTATAAGATCATACAATGAAATGAAAATTTTTAGAGAAACAAAAGTAGGCGATGAGGTACAATATATATGTATAAAAAATATAGTTTATTTGTTTATACAATAAATATATTTATATACTGAAATGAAAAAGGAAATATATTAAAGTAGTGTGTATATTTCATACATTACTGTACATATTGATAAAATACACTAATACATGTACTATACATTTTGTGTACACTATGTCGTAATATTGTACATTTTATCAGTATGTATCGTTATGTACTGTACATAATTGAAGAATACAAAAAAATGCAGAAAATAGTGAGTGCATAAATGAAAATAATGCAAAAAAGTGAAGAAAAAAAACACCATTTTTTACGATTGCGATGCTTGAAAAAAACTTGGAATGAATCAAAATCTTTTGGGATCAAAGTAAAACAAGAGAGACAAAAAACTTAAACAAAAAACAATGATGAAAATGAAGATGAAAATATGGAGAAAATGAAAATGAAAAATGTAGATCCCTAGAGAATAAGAAGATGAGTATGAAATTATAAAAGAGGGAGAAGAGGAAATGAAAAAAAAGAAAAACAAACAAATAAACTTACCACAAAATGAACAAGAAAGATAAATAACATTGCTCCCAAAAAAACCACTGATGAAGACGAAGAAAATGACAAATGCAACTGAACAAACCCTAGAAATCAAATAATACGAATACAAAATTTTAAAACAAGATAAAAAGGAGAAAAGACACATAGACGGAAATTACTCGTAATTGATAGAAAAAAGGAAAAGAAATCATATTAAAAATGGGTTAGAAAGCATTAAAAAAAATTGATAGGTTAAAAACAGCTATATGCTGGATTACCTCTATAATAAATTTCATCGAAATTCATAAACCGATTGTTTGACAAAACCAATTGGAAGGGTAATTATCCTGAAAAACATCTTGCCTCCCAGGGGAAAAAGAAATTCAAACGCCGTCTGTGGGAATCGAACCCACGACCACATGGTTAAAAGCCATGCGCTCTACCAGCTGAGCTAAGACGGCTACATATTTTTATTATGTAAAAGTATTATGAAGATAATAAAATAAACTAAATATCCTTAATAAATATAAGAGGGATATTTGAGAAACATTTTTAAATTATTAGGTTTTTCACACGTGCCATGCACGTGGGGCACGTGGTTTGTCTTTCAAATTTTATAATAAAAATGTCAATATTATTATGAAGTTATTTTCTTAACTAATATTTTGAAAATTCAAATTTTATAATGAAATGGAAGAAATTAACGTAACCCATATTAAAAAATATCTTTAAGATGAAAAATAAAATAAATTTCATGATTTTATATCATCTTGTTAGTCATACTTAATATTCATTTCCTTTCCATAACTCTATCCTCAAACATCTAGTTTTTTGTTTTTAAATTGGTGTGTTAGTTCATCTCTATTTACATGTATATATATAGTAAATTAAAAGTGAAAATTTCAATAAATTTTTAATTCAATTAGTGAGTTACAAAACTTTTCTACTACTCATTCCTTTGGTTTTTGATCTTTTAAAAAATAATCACACTAATGTAATTATATATTTAAATTATAGTGAGAATTGTTTTAGTGTGTGTTTTCCCCTGCTTGACCTATTCTTAATATAATTAAAAAATAATAATTAGGAAGGGAAAGGTTTGTTAGAGAAAATAGTAGACGAAAAGTTATTAAAAACTAATTTGATTGTTGGGTTTGATTTTAAATTTAATGAGTCTATGAAATTATTTATTTTATAAATATGACCAATAAATTATTACTAAATTAATTTTGAAATAAGCTCGTGATAAAATATATTTGAAATATTTATTGAACGAAGATAATATTAGTTTATTGTATTTAATTAATTTAATAATAAGAAAATGAAATTATTTATTTTATAAATATGACCAATAAATTATTACTAAATTAATTTTTGAAATAAGCTCATGATAAAATATATTTGAAATATTTATTGAACGAAGATAATTTTAGTTTATTATATTTAATTAATTTAATAATAAGAAAGTATATTTAGAAAAATTTAGATAGTATAAAATTTGTTTATTGTATTTAATTAATTGTAATAATTGGTAATAATATTCAATTATTAATAATAAGAAAGTATATTTAGAAAAATTTTGATTTTAATTAATTTAATAATAAGAAAGTATAATTAGAAAAATTTAGATAGTCTAAAATTTGTTTATGGTATTTAATTAATTGGTATTGTATTTAATTAATTGGTAATAAAATGATTATTAATTTTTTTTTTTTTGAGAAAAAATGATTATTAATTTTGAATGATAACATTATAGAAATTTAAATGAATTATAAGGGTAAAAATGGAAATCAAAAGTTTTCCCTCTAAGTCACTTTTTAGATAGTATAGATAGATAGATTATACCATTTTCAAAAACTTCAAATTATTATACATGTCACTGTATATACCATTTTAAAATCAATAAATTACTAAACATATCATTACATAATTATATTCCACTTTCTATTAAATGTTCATTTACACTTTTTAAGACAACTATACCCTTTTTATAAATAATAAAAAAAAAGTCTATTGTACCATGATTATTCATTTCATTAAAAAAATGAATATTTTATTTTAAAATATATGTGAGTTAAAATTATATTTTTAATGAGTGAATAATCTAAAATTATATAAAAAAGAATAATAGCATTTAGTAAATCTACAAAATATTATTTAATAAAAATAACATGTTTATTCAGCTTAAATTTATTATAATTCATAAAATAAATGGAGATAACCCATTTACAATACATATATTAATTTTCTAGTCATTCAAAAGTTAATATCTTAACATTTTGAAAAATATTTTTTTAAAAGAGTTTTCTAGTTATATTATCCTTAAATTATAAAAACATGTCACTCGTGCCTTTAATAATGTATAAAATCGATTAAGAATAATACTACAAATAAATATTATAAATTGGTTATTGTTGTACTTCTTCATTCTAAGACCCTTTGTCTTTTGTGTTTTCTTTTAATTACAAAGTATATCATTTAATGCTTTTAATGCTTTAAAATAAATAAAATTTATGAAGAATAAAAAATGTTTCAATAATAATTATTGATTGACTATGGTAATGCTTCAAATAAATAATTTATTAATTGGTGTCAAAAAATAACTAAAAGAACTTGAAACGTAATTAAAAAAAAGGTTAAAGATACCAAAATCAAATAGAACAAAATATATAATTTCTTAAATGAATATGGTTATAGTACTTAATAATATTTAAATAAACTATTCTTTTTAAATAAATAATATTTTTTTTAAATCAAACAGAAAAAAACTCAATGACAAAAACACCTATAAACTATTAATTCAACAAATATAATTTCTTTAATTATTAAAACTATAAATAAATAAATTGGTTAAAAAAATAAATATAGATATTTAGAACAAAAGGTTTATTAACTTGATTTGTTAGTATAAATATAAGAAAAAAAAGAATTAAAAATAAATAAAGAAGAGAAATAAACAATCATTCACATATAAATCATTAAAGTAGTATAATATCAATAATTTAGTTTTAAATATAACTTGATAATAAATTCAAAATTAAAAAAAATGAACATTTTATAATTCAAAACTAAACTTGAAATAATTCAAGCATAAATAAATTTTAAAAAGGTTTACAAAGATAGAAAAACAAAACATTAAAATATGTTAAACTTTTAAATGCTATAAAGAATATCAAGTGCAACGCACGTGGTAAAATACTAGTTTTTAAAAAACGATACTCTCAAAATGACATTTTACGAATGGTAAATTTCAAAAAAAAACTCGAAAGTTTTTAATGGAAGTTTAAAAACCATAAAAAATAACCAAATTTGAAAAATTATCAAGTTTTAATTGACTATCGTTAAATTTAATAAAATAACAAGTGTCTTTTTAAGAAATAAATTTGCTATTTTTTAGAATATTAATTCAAAAAGTATCATATTGTGAAAAATATTTTTAAAAAATCATCCTTTTCCCACTATGTTATTGATAGACACACATAATACATAAGAGAACGAGATCAATCACCTTGAATTGTATAAAATTATAATAACCATATCTTCAAATTTTTACTTTAGTAACTGGCCTTCTAACCCTAAAAAAAGTTTGGGAAAATTTCCCCCTCTAACCCTAACCTTAACCTTATAAAGCGGGGATTCCCCGCCCCTATAGGGTCGGGGCCCCTAACCCGCGGGGAATTTTGCCATCCCTAGGGGTCGGTACGGGAAGTTGGGGTCAGAATTTTAGCTTTCACCCCTAATTACAATAATGAAAAATGTAAATAATCACCGTGTGATTTTAATCAAATGCAAACACACTCAGTATAGTCATAAATTAAAAACTGTACCCTTATAATTCCAAACCCATGCAATTGGATCCCTCCCACTACCATGATAACTTTTTTTTTTCGTTTGAACTCCGATTTTGATAATTCAAAACGTTATAGAATAATAGTTTCAACCTTTACATCGTGGTTGCCTCAAAACTTCCAATTCATCAATAAATAAAAGAGATATCCATTCAAAGTATTATGTATGATCGAAATCATAAACCATTTTATTTACTAATTATTTCGAAAACCAGAAATGTCTTATTTATATGTTGCTTTTACAACAAGGGACAATTACTGAAATAGCATATTTTTACATACTGATTGTTGAAATATCAGGATTTTTAAAAAATTACTCAAATAATAGTTCAATAATTTATGAAACTAACAAAAATAAAAAAAATGAACAGATTGATTAAAAATAATAATGAAAACAATCAAATAGTTCAATATATTATTGAACTTGAGCTTTAAAAGCAAAAAACAAACAAATTAATTGAAAATACCCATAAAAAATAATAAAGTATTAGTTCAATAATTTATTAAACTATAATTAAATAATTTATTGAACTATAATTATGTTATTTGAGTAGTTTTTAAAAAGTTACGTCATCTTTAATGATATATATATATATGGATGGAAGATCTGCCACCCATCCCAATTCTTACTAATAGGAATGCGAATACTATAGTAATATATAGAATAGGGGTATTCGTATTTCAAATTATAGAATGAAAATAAATGGGGACAATAAAAATTGATATTCATTTCATTACAATTTTTGTTGTTTTCTATCTTCGGTCGTGTCGGCAAGCCACCGAAAAGAAATGGAATGCGTCGACTCGAGTGGCCCATCCAATCCAATCCAAAAATCTCCAAAAGTGGGATTATGGTATGGTTAAGCCAAATCCACGTAATTATTTCTTACAAAATAGATTGAAATTAAGTATGTTAATTGAAGTTAAGTATATTAAAAACTAGTTTCCTTCCCTGTTAATTTTAGCTTCCAATATTGGAAAGGAAAGAAAAGAAAAGAATATATACTAATCCTGACATTAGTGATTACGTTACATCAAACAAAATTAATCATAAATTAAGATCGAGTTGCGGACGTTACAGTGGGAGTTGGCTTGTTTCCTTGTTAGCGAAGAAAGGCAACAAATCTGTATCTGGGTCTGGTGAGTGAGTTCCATTTTGAGGCAGTCAAGAGTTAGTGAAAGAATGGATCCGGATCGGGGGAAGAAGAAAGAAACAATTCGTCTGGAGCGTGAATCCGTGATTCCCGTGTTGAAGCCGAGGCTGATTATGACCTTGGCTAATCTAATTGGTTCGATTCCATTCCTCTTTAATATTGTTGTTTTCTCACTAACCTTAACCTTAACCTCGACCTTGATTTGAATCTTAATTTATAATTTTAGAACATAGTTCTGATCGTGCTGAATTCTTGAAACTCTGCAAGAGAGTTGAATACACGATTCGAGCTTGGTATCTTCTACAATTTGAAGATTTGATGGTACTTTCCCCTTGTATCTATACATATTTATTCGGCTTGGACTTGGACTTAATATATATATAAATGTGGTGGTTTCTTTCTTTCACTCAGCAACTCTACTCTCTCTTCGATCCCGTTCACGGTGCTCAGAAGTTGGAGCAGCAGAACCTCTCTTCTAATGAAATTGACGTTTTAGAACAGAATTTCCTTTCCTACTTGTTTCAGGTTTCACCTCCTCTTCTTCCATTCTCTTTGCTGCACTCGACAACTACATTTCTTTTATATATATTTCTATGCAGGTTATGGAAAAGAGCAATTTCAAGATAACAAGTGACGAGGAGATTGAAATTGCACTTTCTGGCCAATATCTCCTAAATCTTCCTATTCAAGTTGATGATTCTAAGGTTTGTATTTAACATCACAATGTTCTAATTAATTAACATGTAAAACAACACAAATATGTCTCATTCTTTTTTGAGGAACTAATGTTCGTCCTTTTTACTTTGTAGCTCGACAAGGTTCTTTTAAACAAGTATTTTACTGCACATCCTCAACCCAACCTACCCGACTTTGTCGACAAGGTATGTTCTTTAATTAACACAAAATGTTTTAAGCCTTGAAGCTTCTTCAACTGAATGCTAGAGATTTGTTTCTTCAGCTTCCCATAGTTTTTTTTTGTGAAGGCCTTGGGCAAATAGCTTCTTCAATATTTCTGACCATCTATGAGATTTGTTACTTCAGGATCCCAATTAGGTTTACTTATATTTTGCAATATTATGTATATGGGCAGCTTTTTGCAAATTTTCATAAGATTTGGGACGCTCTTTTTATTGTTTAAAAAAAAAAGGGTCTGTCATAAGAACCCTGTGCTTGCTCTCTTGGGTCTTTGATAAAGAAAAAAAAATCCTTTGGGATAATGCGGTTCGAGCTACTTTGTGGTGGGTGTTTTCAATATAAATGTCGGGGGGGGGGGGTTTTTTTTGGGTGGGGGGGGGGGGGGGGGGGGGCTTTTTTGCTTCCTTTTGGAGTGCAAATTGTAAATATTTCTGACCATCTGTCATATCTGTGATTTTTTTTTCCGGCCTTTTGGGCTTTTCATATTTTAATGAAAAGTTTGTTTATTACCAAAAAAAAAATTAATGATATTACTTACAAATGGATATTTATAGGGAGAATAGAGCTATTTGGTGGTTGGGAAAGTTGTCTTTAATTTTATGCATGAGGGGGTTTGTTATTGGGTCTCATCTTTTACAACTCTTTAACTCTATACTGATGGAAAATGAATACAAGTATGCCTTGCAGACAATATCTAATCTGCATCATTTTTTGGTCAGTATATAATCTTTAGACGTGGAATTGGAATTGATCAAACGGCTGATTACTTTTTCTTGGAGAAAGTAGACATGGTTATTGGAAGATTTTGGGCATATCTTTTAAGATTAACGAGGTAAGTAGATGCCTGAAATCAATTCTATTTTATTTCATTTACCATATTTCAATGACAGATCCGTGTTTAACTTTTTAATTAGAATAATTTAATTTTAATTAGTCACACACATTAGAAGCACTAAATTCGATTGAATAATTTGATTGGATGCTTGGATTATGTCTAAGGTTTTGCCATTATTCTTAGTTCCTAGACCTCCAGCTTAATGAAAAAGAGATTAATTCAGCCTATGAAATTTATTTTTACGTTAAAACTTCTCTTGCTTGGACGTCTTTCCATTTTCAGTCCTTGTTGATTGGTGTGCTTGCAGGCTAGAAAAGTTTTTCTCCAGACAGCCAAATAGACGATTTACAGAAGATAGGAAGAAGAATGATGATATTTGCTCTGATGTTGATCAGGATGACCTATATGTTGAACGAATTCGTCTAGAAAATATGGAATTGAGGTTATACACGATTCCTCGCAATTAATGTCTGACTGCATATGGTTGGATCATGATTATATTTACAAGCTTTGTATATTTACCATTTCAAAACATTGGACTTTTCTATAAAAAAAAACATTGGACTGAGACCTTCCCGGCCTTGCTGCCCCCATATTTCCAGCCTCTCAAACCGGCCACCCTCATTTATTTATTTAGTTTTATACTGGTTCTGCAAACTTTGACTTTTTTTATCAATGTGATATGCATCAGTTTAAATCCTTAAAACTTCTTATCAAAAAAAGTTTAATCCTTGGAAACTTAAAAGTCACCAATTTCTTTCCCTCCCATTACTATAGTTTATATGAACCATTTTTTATTCTAATTTGGGACTATCTTGATGACCACACCACCTCCTTCATTTATCAGTGGTTATAATCTCATCAATCCCCACCCTTATGGTGAAGTTTCTGAATATTATGTACTTTAAACGTAATCTTGGTGTTGGTAATGGCACCTTGAAAGATCATGTGAGGTTCTGAGAGAAAAAAATACAATGTCGAATTTTTGCTGCACACAATATTGAAATTATTATTCAAACAAGAGAATCTTTTCCTTCCGTTATCTTTCTTTTTGTATTGGATCTGGGGTCGCTCTAGAGTCTAGAGACTAGTAAAAAGAACTGTAGTTGATTGACATGATGAAAATAGAGATTCATAATATATTATGATTTCATCTCAATGTCTTTTTTTTCCCCTTTTTCTGGGAGAGTTTCTCTTTAAATTTTCCTCTGTCTTGCAGTGTTCGTAATTTACTGGGCAAGATTGCTATTCAGGAACCCACCTTTGATCGGATAATAGTAGTCTACAGGTATTGCTATCGTGCTTGGACCTTATATTTCTTCTCGGGTGTGGTGTGTGTTTACACTAGAAAAAAAAAAGGTGGATTCGTTTTCACATTTTCACACTTTGGCCAAAATTAGTGAGAAGTCTTGGTTTTGGGTCTGCTATTTGATTACTTTCTGGAGTTGGTAGTCTATGATGACATGAAGGGTGTAGAGCAATGATTTTACATTTTGCTATTATAGATTGCTATGTGGAAAATATTTTTTTGTATATTTGTGAAAATTTTATATTCTACTTGCATATAAATTTCATTGAACTTTTATTACTTATTATTTTCAAGTTTGGTTGTGGAACAAGTATCTATTGTTATTCTATTGGTACTCTATTACAGATGTATTTTTCAATTAGTCTGAAGTATAATTTGTTGACATGTAAAAGGAATGATAATTCTTCAGGCGAGCAAGTTCAAAGTCTAAAACTGAACGTGGAATATATGTGAAGCATTTTAAAAACATTCCAATGGCTGATATGGAGTTGGTACTTGTAAGTTAATTCTCTCCCACTTGTAGGTCTATGTGTCTATGCTTGTCTGTCTGGTTTTTTTCTTTTGATCAATACGTACTTTGTTTGCAGTTCATAACCATTTTGTTCCTCCTTGAAGTTAGTATATGGTTGATAAATTTTACTACAAACTTTTTTTTGATAGCCCGAGAAGAAAAATCCCGGACTGACTCCAATGGATTGGGTTAAATTCCTTGCATCGGCTATAATAGGGCTGGTTAGTTCTAAGAAGGTTGATTCAGTGTATTAATATCATTATTTTTGTTTGTTTGTTCTTAATACATTCATATTTATAGGTTGCTGTTGTGGGTTCAGTTGAAATGCCCAAGGCTGATTTGTGGGTCATGTTTGCTGTTCTTTCTACAGTTATTGGTTACTGTGCAAAGACATATTTCACGTGAGTACCTTCCCTTTCTAGATGCATAATTGATATAAATTATTGATTTGCAAACCTATATATTGCACCTGCTTGTTGGCATGCATGTCTATTGACCATTTATTGGATGGTTCCGTGAAGACAGCTTTTGTTCCTCCCAGTAATATGGTTAATAATTGGGTATCTTAATCATGTGATGGTCATTGTCAATGAGATAACATATTCTGATCATGAAGTTTCCCTTGGGCCCTTTATTACGTATTTACACTATTATACTCTTACATAACTTGTAAACTGTGAGGTTGTTGCATCTATTAGCTGGCCCCCCTTTTCAGCTTAGTACTTTCTGAATTTTACAAATGCTCGAGTATTAATTTGTGTAACTGTTTTTCTAAAAAAAAAAACTTTTGTAAATGCAGGTTTCAACAAAACATGGCTACATATCAAAACTTAATTACGCAATCGATGTATGACAAACAGCTGGATAGTGGAAGGGGTACACTTCTTCACTTGTGTGATGATGTGATCCAGCAGGAAGTAAGTTTTTTTGAATTTCTTCTGTCAAATGGAGAATATTGAATGTGCAAACACATATTACTTTCCTCAATTGAGAAAAAGTTTAAAATGCAATATCTATTTTTGTACTTTGACCATTTTTTAGCTCCTCATATCTCTCTGATTCTCTGAAACGAGTCAACACCCCAGAAAAATGAAGGGGGGCTTCACTTCTTATTTTTTTGTAAGGACCTACTTTTGGAAAACCAAGTGGCCCCCTTCATACGGTATAGTTTCAAATTTTGGTTGTTAATTTGAAGGAAGTTCATCAAAAGTCAATCATTTGGGCTCCATTGGATAACAATTTTGTTTTTAGTTCCGGTTTTTAAAAATTAAGCTTATTTTCGTAAGGATCTGCATTCTTATAAAACTACTCTCATGCGATAGTTTATTCACCAATAATTCCTTCATATTGTTTTTCCACTTTTTAACAAGTCATTGAAAACTTAGCCAAATTTAAAAAACAAAAACCAAATTTTGAGACCCATTTCTTTTTTTAATTTTTTAAATTTAGCTAGGATTTCAAAAATGTTTTTAATAAGTGGACCACAAAACAAAAAATTGTTAGTTAACATGCTTAATTTTTAAAAAAAAACCCAAACCGTCATCAAATGGGTAATTAATATTAACTACTATGTAGTTTCCCTGGTCTTTTATCATTGAATCAAATCAATAAAGGTTATATTTTCTTAGGGGCCTCTCCCTTGCCCATTTTGCTAGGAGTCCACGTGCGTGCTTTTTAAGTGAATTTTTTTGGTCTTGAAGCTTTATACTTGAGTGTGTTTGTGATTGCTTTTTATAGCAGTGTTTTAAGTACTTACAATGTAGATTTTTGGGTGTAGCAACTATGTGTGTATTTTGCGTGTGCTCATTCCAATTTTTGAGTTTCTTTATCATCTAGGAATATTATTATGTAAAACATTACTTAGTACTTACAATGCCTTTTTGCCCTTGCTGTGAAGGTCAAAGAGGTGATCATTTCATTCTTTATTCTGATGGAACAAGGCAAAGCTACTAAAGAAGTATCCATCTCTTATCTGTGCTTTATTTTCTTGCTTTCCTTTATTATTAGGCATAGATTGATGGATTATCCAAAACTCGATGATGAAATTTGATTTATGATACTGGCATGTAGGATCTTGATCTACGGTGTGAGGATTTGATCAAAGAAGAGTTTGGTGAGAGATGCAACTTTGAAGTGGATGATGCGGTTCAAAAGTTAGAGAAATTGGGAATTGTTGCTCGGGTCAGTCACTGACATTTGTATAGAAATTGGAAAATGAAATATGTGAAAGTAATTTCAGGAAAAGTCACTTAAATTACTTGAATTTTTTCAATTTTTAAAATGGAAAACACTTTCTTCAATATCAATCTAGCTAGTGTGATTCTTCTAGAAGAAATGAGAAGACCATCTGAACATTTAGAACATACTACTTTACCTCTGATATTAAATACATCAAGACTTCTCATTTGCGTATGCAGGGCCAGTTAACTTAATGAAATGTTAGGTGATTGCAAAGCATGGTTTTCCTTTCTATATAATATATAAAAATGTAATGCATGTTACACAATAAATGGATAGCTGCATTGTCATGTGGGGAGGGTACATGCTGTTTTTATCTGATTGATTCATTGTTGCAATTTAGGATACAATTGGACGGTATTACTGTGTTGGATTGAAACGTGCAAATGAGATCATAGGGGCGACTACAGAGGAGCTTGTCATGAAAGCAAGGCAGGGTGTTAATACTTGAAAAGTGATTAGGCAAAGCTGCTTCAGAAATGAATGGTAGCTCTAAATCCTGAGGCTGTTGAAGGTTTAGCGTGAAGCAACTGTAGATAGAATGAAGTGAACTGCTACCGCTTGATTACACAAGATTTTCCACTTCAATAATTTAGTGAAGTTTACATGTGTAGATTGATTCATGTGATGTGTCTACTCTTTTGTATTCAACTCAAGTGGTTGGTGTGTTTTCTTTTCTTTTATAAGTTAATAGTTATTTGAGGAAGTCAGTGCCGCGGCCATTGCGAGTAGTATGTAGCTTATTGTTAAGTTAAAAAAAAATGGTGAAATGGAGGATGATTGATGAATGGTATCTTCACTTATTGGAATTTCTACTGGTTGCCGTTTAGTAGTATCAATTGTTGATTGATTTGCAAAATGTTGAAAATCTGTAATTGTCCGTCCTTTTATGTTAACAATTCAATAGCAATTTTTTTTTTTTTTTTTAATTTTAATTATTGTTGTGTTAGTGGTTTCTTTTCCCGCTTTAAATATAAAATTCGGTACCGTATTAAGAATCAAATTTTATGAAGAAGACAGAATTCATGGGTGATGCTAAAATCTCACTGAGAATAGGACATGGACAAAGCGAATTGATTAGATTTTTCCGGAATAAAAGATCACATAACATAACAGGGCTCTCCTCGCCTCTCATCTCGTGGTTCTAACTAACGATTAACGACATGAATCCATGGGAAATTGACACGTAAAATTGTAATGGAAAAAAAAAATGAAATTAAAAAAAGTGGGAGAACTTCCCGCCAAAGAGACCGGAAATGAAAGTAAGTTGGTTAAAAGTAAATTAAAAATTGGTTTCAAATTCCATAAGGAAAGGGAAATGGGGAAAAAGAAGAAGGAAGTGATACGACTGGAGAGGGAGTCTGTGATTCCTGTGCTGAAACCAAAGCTGATCACCACCTTGTCCACCCATCTCGGTATCTCGTCTCGTCTCGTCTACCATTCCTTTGTTTTTACATTTTGTTAGATTCGAATGTGTGTGTTTCTTTGTTTGTAGAAAATAGTAATGAGCGGAGCGAGTTTATAAAGCTTTGCCAGAGAGTTGAATATTCAATTCGAGCTTGGTATCTTTTCCATTTCGAGGATCTTTTGGTAATGATGCTATGTCCTTCTTCTTCTTCTTCTTCTTCTTCTTCTTCTTCTTCCTCTTTTTTCAATATTCATTCATTTGGTCTATCATCCTCAGCATTTATATACATTATTCGATCCTATACACGGAGCTCATAAATTGGAGCAACAAAGTATTTCTACCCATCAAACTGATCATTTCGAACAAAAATTCCTCACCCACTTGTTCCAGGTAACCACTATTCTTTCATTTCATTATTCCATTCTATCATTGCCCTTTCATTTATTTCTCCCATAATAATTATAATTATAATTATATGAACAGGTGATGAATAAGAGTAATTTTAAAATAACAACAGACGAAGAGATTGAGGTTGCACTCTCCGCTCAATATCGTTTGAATCTTCCTATCACTGTGGATGACTCTAAGGTGCTTTAACTAACTGCGTTTCCTTATCTATCTATCTATCTATCTATCTATCAAGTGCAAATATTGCTCATTCTAACTCTGTTCTATCGTGTTTTCACCTTCGCCTAATAATGTAGCTAGACAAGAAGCTTTTGACAACCTACTTTCTTGATAATCCTCATGACAATCTTCCTTATTTTGCTGATAAGGTAACCAAACCCTGCTCTCCTTAATTGGCTTTACTTTAATATTTGAGTGGACTAATAAGAAACTTTCAAAGAAAATCCTAACGATTGTCTTCCTCTTCCATACGTCTAGTACATAATTTTCCGCCGTGGTTTTGGAGTTGATCAGATGACTGACTACTTTTACAAAACTAAACTAAATACCATCATTATGCGAATATGGAAAATCTTTCTCAAAGTTTCCGGGGCGTAAAACTAAACTTTAAATACCATCATTATGCGAATATGGAAAATCTTTTCTCAATAAAAATTTAAAATCCGGGTAATGTGTTGATCATAATCCAAATTTTGGGTACAACTAAAAATTTAATTTAAATCAGTCATTCAATTGAAAATTTTTAACTAACCTATTCTCATTCTTATCTTTTTAAAAATATAAAGATAATAGGTCTTTGTTTATTTATTTATTTATACCTTTTCAGGATAAAAAGACTTTTTCTCAGAAAGTCAAAAACCCGCCAAATACAGGCCTTTGCAAAACAAATTGAAAAATAAAAAGTAGTACTGAAAAAAAAAAAAAAAATTTCTTCATAAATTTAGAATTCAGGGTAAGGTTAAAAAGTTAAAAATGCTAAAAACATGCAATTAAAAATTTAATTAAATAAATAAAATTTGTGGGTGTGTTTTTTGGATGATGGCTTATACGTTGATCTTTTGCGAAAAAAATTGAATGATTGCTTTTTGGATTGTAAACCAAACATAAAACAACGCAGGGGGGGGGGGGTCGAGAATTTTTTTTTTATGAAAAACTTTTTTGAAGTCAAAAACCCGCCAAATACAGGCCTTTGCAAAACAAATTGAAATTAGTACTGAATCAGGGGGGGAGGATGATGGCTTATATGTTGAGCGAATCCGCATCGAGAATATGAAACTCGGGTTTGAACTCTACAACTTTATGATAGTCTTCATGCTTTAACTCAGTTAAGTTTAGAGTATAGTCATGCTTTCCCGAGCAATTGGAAGGTGAAACATGGACATGCATTTTATGGCTTCCAGATTAGTCCTCTGATCATCTGCTGTGTGTTATTTCAGGGTCTCTATGCTGTTGAGCAAGATCATGATCCAAGAACCAACGTTTGATAGAATTATCGTTGTTTACAGGTTGGTTCATTTAATTATTATGAGTCCCTTTTGGAATGGAAACCAAATCAAGTTTTTTGTTTTCCATCTTCTTTCAAACATGGTTGAGCACGCAGAGTGTCCTCATTTTCCATTATCTGTAACTATACAAGTCTATAACATTGATAACAAAAATATAGTTGAGCAGGCGAGCAAATATGAAAAAGGAAACAGAACGGGGTATCTTCGTGAAGCATTTCAAGAATATACCGATGGCAGATCTCGAGATTGTTCTAGTAGGTTTCACAACCCACCCCCTTCTCATTAGCTAACGTACAACGATCTTTTAATAGAAGAAGTAAATTTGGTGGAAAAATGTTACTTACTATCTATCTGGCAGCCAGAAAAGCAAAATCCAAGTTTAACTCCAATGGACTGGGTGAAGTTCCTCGCATCTGCTGTGATTGGGCTGGTTGGTGTCTCTCTAATATAATCTAATCTAATATGTTTTGTGTAGAGTTCAAACTGCAAAGACACCTTTTTTTTTCATCATTGAGCAGGTTACCGTTGTTAGCTCACTTAGCATCCCTACAGCAGACATCAGGGTCATTTTTGCTATCCTCTCTGCAGTTGTTGGATATTGTGTCAAAACATATTTCTCGTAAATTTGAACCACCCCCTCCTCTTTCCTATCCGCTTATTTATATTTATAGGGACGAACTCTCTAGTATCGTCTTGCTTATAAAACTGCATTTTTTGGGTTTAGGTTTCAGAGTAATTTAGTAGCATATCAGAATCTCATCACAAAAAGCGTGTATGACAAACAACTAGATAGTGGAAGGGGGACTCTTCTTCATTTGTGTGACGATGTTATTCAGCAAGAAGTAAGTAGCTCTCTCCTTTTCCATATGCCAAATCTTCGCACATGTCTCGATTTTAAAACATTTTAATTAAAAAATTTCAGGTGAAGGAGGTGATTGTTTCATTCTATATATTGATGAAACAGGGAAAGGCTACAAAAGAGGTAAAAACCAGGGCTATGAGACCGAGTGAGTGTTTTTATTAAATCTATAATTAATACTTTTTTTTTTGTGTATGTGTGTGTGGAAGTAGGAGCTTGACGTGCAGTGTGAGGAATTGATTAAAGAAGAGTTTGGTGAGAGGTGTAATTTTGATGTGGATGATGCCATTCACAAGTTAGAGAGATTGGGGATCGTCGTACGGGTGAGAACTTGTTCTTGCTTGCATTGCATCTTGATCTGATCTAACCACACGAGTTAGATGATGCCTTTCATCTGACTATGGATGAAATTGAACTCAGGGTGTGGACGGAAGATATTCCTGCGTGGACTTGAGGAGTGCCAATGAGATCATAGGCACCACCACAGAGGAAGTTGTTCTCAAGGCTAAAGAAGGTGATCCCTCCTCTATTTGACAGCATTAAGAAACTTTATAACTTTGTTGAAGAAAAGTGAGTGAGACACGATCTATCTGGAAAAATAAAAGCTATGTTTGAAGATTAGATTGATTAATTAAAAATATTTATAGCTTTATCAAGAGTAGACAACTTAGGGAGAGGGAGAGAAGACATCAGCAACAATATTGAGTATTAAGGATAACCATCCGTTCCCAGGCATGAAGCAGTTAAGATTAATTCGTTGTAAAATAAAATTAAAATTAAAAATGGGCTACATGCCAGAAGGCAGGCAGGGTATTGAATTATTTTGTTGTATAATAAAAAAACTAAAACATGTTAGTTAGGATTGGTGAGGCCCTAAAATCTCGCTGAGAAGTTGAGAGCGTGAGCGGTTGACGGTAGTAAAACAAGTGCATATCTTTTCCTCAAGAAGAAGAAGATAGTGAACCAAATTGTGGTGATTCTTTTCCAACTGTTTCAATACCTCCTGTATGGTATGGTGGTCATTACCGATCTTTAAACCAATCCGGATTAAACGCTTATCGTCCTCGACGGCATTATGAAGTCGCCTAACAAGGGTATCGAGAGTGTCGAGATCCGTCTTCAGGACAAAACTATTTTTGGAGGCAACTTTAAGTTGGGCAACTTCTCTTTTGGCAAACACAGGAATATATACAGGAGCACAACAAACCGCAGAATCAGCGGTGGCATGACGAACCAGGCGAATCCTAGAGTTGGACTTGCGAAGACGGCGTTCAAATTGTCTCTTGAGATCGGAGAAAACGTCGCGAATTCTGTTGAAGGTGTGAGAATGGGAGTCGGGGAAGGGAAAGGGGTTTTCCTCCAAGTCAAATTTAAGTAATTCTTGGTAAACAAGGTCGTAATAGGAATAGGAATGGGATGGTGAAATCATGGGGAAATCACGGATAAGAGTATGGAGAGGCCAATATAATTTACGGGCATCATCGACGGACTTGTGGAGGTTGAGGCAGACACAAGTGGTTTCCTCACTGTAATCAAAGTAGGAAGAAATGAGAGTGATGGAATTGGAATTGGAATTGGAAGTGTTAGAATTAAGGGCATCATGGACACAATCTCGATCAGGTCGAAGTACTTGAGCAAGCATGATTTGGTCATCTATGGAACGAGTAATGTTCCACATCTCCTTATAGGAATCAGTGTGGACAACAGTTGTATATACACGACTCAGATTCAGAGTAGGAGATGGTTGAGCTTCACCACTCGCCATTCACAGCTGTTCCACTACCAGTTGCTTCTAGTTGTATCGGGGAGGGATGGAGATAAATTTGAGACTGAGAATCATCAACGGCGGCTAAAGAAGCCAATGTGGGGGGATGCTCCGCCGATTCGGCATCGGCTTCGGGCGGAAGGTAGTGCAACATTTAGATTTAGGTCAGTAGACAGAGAGAGAGAGAGAGGAGGGCGAGCAGAGCAATTGGGGTTATGAACGAACCCAATCTATCTCCAGTCGCGTTTACCAATTCAAATAAAAAGTCTGCCTTTGTCTTCGTGTTGTTCTTGTATTGGAATTTGTTTGACCACAAATACTTAATTCTCCGTGGCTGATGTTGTTCTCTCTTTCATCAAGTTATTCTTACAGTCAACATCGGTGGCATTTTAATATTAATGAACACTTAATTAAATTAATTAATAAGGTTCCTCATCTCATTTTTACTTGCTATTTGTTGGGGTTAAAACATTTGTTTGGGTTTAAACTATATGATTAATTTGGAATGCGATGTTTTAAATTTTTCATTTTTAAAACCATAAGGTTATTGCATTTTACCCTTAAATTAATTAATAAGGTTCCTCATCTCATTTTTACTTGCTATTTGTTGGGGTTAGTTTGGGTTTTAAACTAGCTTAACTTAACTGGTTAGACATATCATCTTTTCTGGTTAAAAGTTTCAATTCTTCCCTCCCAATTTGATTTAATATTTTAAGAAAAAGTTTGAGTTTTAAGACATTTTTTTCAAACTAATTACTATCAATTTATACCATCTTAAAATTACTCTTATTAAAAAGTACATCCACCCTTATAAAATTCGGGATATATATTAATTAGCTTCTAAAAAGAACTACTTATTAAATGTGGTTGGTAATATTTGTTAATTTTGGATTGAAGTTAATTATCTTTTATCTGCCCTATATTGAAACTAAACATCCGATTCCAATCTATAATAAATATCAAAGTGTGGGATCCAAAAATCATTGAGAAAGCTACTCAATTTTATACAAATACAAGTTGAACATTACCATACAGAATCGTAACGAATAAAAAGCTACAAGCGAATTTTACAACTAGAAATTACCATTACTAGATGAAGATGAATATTCATAATAATAAGAATAGGAATACAAGTAGACGCCATTCCCTCCTCTCTCTTTCTCATCGACCAAACTGCCACACACACTAGTTCAATTCAAACAAACAAACAATCAAACAACTTTGCTTTTCTTTTATTAAAGTGCTTTCATATATCCTGATTCCTTAGTGAATGGCGGCAGCAGCTCCGTTTGCCTTATTTCCGGTAGTGATGACATGATCCACGCTTACGCTTACGCTACGTAACACGACAGTCTCGACAGTCAAACCAGGTCCAAATCCAAACAAAACACCCCATTCCAACCCTTCTCCAGTCGTCTCTTTCCCTTCTTCAATCGACCTCTTCCTCATTTCATCCATTATAAACAACACACACGCACTCGACATGTTCCCATACTCACTCAATACATTTCTCGTGGCCTTCATTTTCTCCTCTTTCAAACCCAGTTTCTCCTCCACCTGATCTAGTATCGCCGGTCCTCCCGGGTGTGCTATCCAAAATATGGAATTCCAATCGTTTATTCCAAGTGGATCGAAGGCCTCTTTCAAACTCTTCTCAATGTTGTTCGATATCAACCCCGGTACATCCTTCAGTAAATGGAATGTGAGTCCCACTTCCCTCAAATGACCATCGATCGCTCCGTCCGAGTCCGGAAGTATGGTCTGAGCCGTCCATATGAGTTCGAACAGAGGACGTTCGATGGACAGATCAGGATCGGAACCCACGATGACTGCGGCAGCTCCATCACCGAACAATGCCTGACCTACGAGTGAGTCGAGATGCGTATGGGAGGGTCCACGGAAGGTGACGGCGGTGATCTCAGAGCAGACGACGAGAACACGAGCTCCTCTGTTATTCTCTGCCAAATCCTTAGCGAGACGGAGGACGGTACCACCGGCAAAGCAACCCTGTTGATACATCATAAAACGTTTGACAGAGGGACGGAGACCGAGGAGTTTAGTGAGTTGATAATCGGCACCGGGCATATCAACGCCAGAAGTGGTACAGAAAATGAGATGAGTGATCTTGGATTTGGGCTGACCCCATTCTTTGATGGCTCTGGAGGCAGCTTCTTTGCCGAGCTTAGGAACCTCAACCACAACAATATCTTGACGAACGTCGAGAGAGGGAGCCATGTAGGCACAGACGTTGGGGTTATCTTGGAGAATCTGTTCGGTTAAGTGCATGTGACGTTTCCTAATCATGGATTTATCACCTGTACCGTACGTACGTACGTTGAATAACAATTAGAATTAGAGTCAGAATAATTAACTATGCTCTGTTTGGATTGAAGAAAGTATGAGAAATGATTTTAAATCCTGTGATTTCAAATATTAGAAATAATTTTAAATTTTTAATGAATTTAATTTTCATTATTATGTGTTTGGATGTTGGTAGGAAATGAAAAGAAAGTGAGGATATTACTAATTTAACCTTTTTAATTCTAAATAATTAGTGGGAAGTTATAAAATATAGAGGTTAAATGGGTAATTTAAGTTGAAATCCTGCAAAATCCAAAATTTTTAAGTAAAAAAATGATTTAAAATCCTGCGAAATCGAAGGGAAACAAACAGAGGGTTAGGGAAATTGAAAGAGAGAACATAACGTACACATGCGTTGAAACTTATCCTTCAAGTCAGTCAAATGTTGAGAGTTGGTGATACGGAAGTAGTAATCAGGATAATCAGACTGAAGAACAAAGTTAGAAGGAGTGGCGGTACCAATGGCTAATACATTGGCTGCACCCTCACTTCTCTGTGCCTTACGGATTTCCTCCACACACGGTGCCATTTCCCTGCAATATCAAACCCTAACTTATTCAAAGGAAGAAATTGCTGTAATTAATTTTCTTATGATATCTATCTATATATAAACAAAGAAAGAACACCAAGGAAAGGGAGGTGACGTCTCCGTTATAATTGAGGCCAACTAAATATGAAAGCATTTTGCACGAGGGAAGGAGGAGCCAGAGATAGAAATTTGTTAGGTTTAATGGACGGCTTTGATACCTACCACGTGGATTCATCTATGCTCATTCCAACGATCGTGGACGAACTCCTGCCACGTCGTATGTTTTTTTTACCTACTCCGTCCTATTTTCCTAATTATACAGATCAATGAATACCTAAAACTACTCTTTATTTATAAATAATTACCAAAGCGAGAGAAAAAAGCCATTCCTTCCATTATACCAATACAATAATACATTACCCAATTGCCATCCATTCACACATTATCTTCCCTTTCAAAAATAGAATGCCCTCTTTACTATCTATTAATATAATTTCTAAATTACGTTTCCACCTTCAATCCTCCATCTTAATATTATATTAATTTTTTTTAATATTTTATCTACAAAATTAATTTATTATAAATTTTACAAATTAATTATTCCTTGTTATAAAAATAATTGCTTAAATTAAAGGTACATTATAGATTATATCCCTGTACTTTGAGGTTGTTAAGATACAAATCATACCATTTGACGAAATTTTTTGTTTCCATAAACCTTGCATCTTAACGTTATTCTTATCTCTTTCTTTTTTTAATGAACATCCGTCTTCCAAGATCAGTATAACAATTTACTAACTTTGACGACGATATGAATTTTGATTGGTCTCTATTTTATTGACATGTATTTTTGTCATATATTTAAATGATTAGGTGACAAATCGTAATTGGTTGAATTTTCAAAATTTACAATGATAAACAAAAATCTTTTTAAGAGAAGGATGGAGGAAAATTTCTAATATTAACCCCCTAGTTTACGAATTGATATCTTTATACAATCTACTCTTTCATATGAGGTGATCTTAACAAAGCGTATGTGTGAAATGCACTCTAAAGTGCCCGCATGTCCACACCCGCGAGGATGGTACTTCATGCAACCTCGTGAGTCGCATTGGTCAAGTTTGACCATTGATTTGCCACATATTTAGAAGAGCGATGAGGCACCTTTTTATATATGGTGTTGTGTTTTTTTCCCAATGTGAGATAACCTTATTTTCCTCAACAAAACCTTTTAAATACATAATTATCATGGGTATTTTGGATTCTTATTTCAAAATATGACTTTAGCCACATGTTATACATATTTTAATAATTTCGTATCACACATTAAATCTTGACTCATTAATCACATTAACAGACGTGAGACCCATAAATTATTACACAATATGTCCTTTGTGAATATTTTTCAATAAAAACTGTTTTAGACAAATTGGATTCATTACAATTACAAATAGCATGGGATCTACAAATTCAATGAGTAAAATATTTAAAGAGAACAATAAAATTGATTAGTTCGTGTCGAAAATAGGTAAGCACTTCACTTCTATATACATATTAAGTAATAGTGAGTAAATTCGTTAAATTGTGTGTGGAGGTTCTAAATAAATTAAATTGTCTTCAAGGGAAATAGTCATAACTCATAAAGGTGGAATAATAATAGTAAGAATTCAATTGAATTGAATAATATCATAAATATTACTCGTAGTCGTACAGCTTGTAGGTGGTCGTTGTGTCGTTGGGTGGTGTAAATTAAAAAAAAAATCATCATTAACAAACATAATAAAAAATTAAATTAAATAGGGAGTATTATATGTCCAAAGAAAGGTGAACACTTTCCGGTGTTTTGTAGGAGTAAGTTAGGATGAGTTTTGATAGTCTAGGTTTGTGAAGCTTAGATTTAAATAATATGTGTTTTGATGTGTAGGGTGTGAGAGTTTCATAGAGCTAGGTTTATATAATTTGTATTTGGTAGGTAGGTTTTAGTTTGAATTTTTTGTTGTTTAATTATTTTATGAGGGGTTAGCAAACTCACCAACGTAACTATTTAAAATCTATGGATTTAATAGGTTAAACCCGGGGTTATAAAATCCATCTAACAAACTTGGGGTAGACTATTGAAGCCCACCCACCCTAACCCGTCTACCAAACACCCCCTTATGAGACGAGATGAGACAAACATTTTATTGCAAGGAAATACCGATAATTAATTATATAAAATGAGATAGATTATATTGATTTTTGTTGCATAAAAATGGTGGCTTTCCATATAAGCAAGGAACTTAAAAGATATGATGAGTAAGAGGTAGTGCGCTCCACTGTAGTTGCTGTGTAGGCATAGGTGATGTGTTAGGATCGGTATGGCAACCCTAGAGGAGGGTGAATAGGGTTTCAGGTTAATTTAAAACTTTTTTGATTAATGACTTCGAATTAACAAGTTAATTAGACTTTTTAAGCTCAACACTTAATATGAATTTTATCCTAAAATTCCCTTTAACAAAGTAAACTAAATTTGAATAATACCTGAAAATATTAAACCACAATTAATTTCTAACAACCAATAATTTCTCAATTTAATTCAAACAATAAATATGTCAAGCATTAATTTAATTTCCAATTATTGATAAGTAATGATCCCAATTTATATGCATAATAAATATTTAGCAATTTATATTAGTGCAATAAGTAAAGAGGAAAGGGTTAGAGAAATGACACCAAGATGTATAGTGGTTCGGCCAAAATCCGGCCTAGTCCACTCCCCGAGCGCCTCTCGGGAATTTATTACTTTTTTCGGGAGCAAAGTAGAACCCAATCCTTTTGCGGGATCAAGATCAAACCCAATCCTTTTGCGGGATTAAGATCAAACCCGACTCTTTTACACGGGATCAAAGTCAAACCCAAACCGTTCTTTTTCGGGGCTCAAGAACAAACACAACGTGTGAATTATAATTTTTTCACACAAATACAAACTCTCCCAAAATAGTAGATTTACAAGTTTAAATCTCACAACAAATGAAGAAATCACTCCCCAATAAATCCCTTACAATGGCTATGTAATTTACACTTTAATGCTCACAAAAAGGCTCAAAAGGATGACTAAAAAATGAAGAATTTTAGAACTCAACAGTCTGAAATTTGCCTATGTTTTTGGTTGTATAAAATATGTCAATTTTCGAGCTCAATTTATAGGCAATGAAAATGTTACCGTTTTTCTATTGTTCATCCACCTTCTTAAATTAAATTTGACTTCAATGGTGTGAATGGGAAGAAAGAAGAGCTTCAATTTTTGTCAACAAAGATGAGAAGAGGCTGCCATTTTCGTGCTGAAATTTTTCCAAGATGAATTTGATGGAAAAAGGCCTGAAATGACTTAATCACCCTTTTTGTCTTCAAAGAAATTCAAATAAGTGTAGGGCATTATTGTAATCAACCAACTGATGTAATAATTGCTTCATTAAAATTCAAGAGAGAAGCCACGTGTCAATCAAAGAGAGGCTGAAGAAAATCTGATTTAGAAATTAATAGTAATAATATTATTAATAAAATTTTCGGGCAGCAGGGGCATTCTGGGCAGCCAACCGTTGAGAGAGAGTTTCAAAAATCGGTCAGGAAATGGAAATAATAATGGTCAGGACATAGGCGACATTGACTAAAAGACCAGGGGCAAGGAAGTCAATTCGCATACAAAAGAAAAAGCAACTCTGATGCATTGGGAACATGATGGCCACGTGTCGAACGTCGGTTGGAGGAAGAAAAAGCAGTGGGACCCACGGCGTCAGCAGCTGCGTCAGCGCGTCAGGGAGTTGAAGTCACGCACGACTACGTGGGCGAATTACAGCGGTTGGATGGCGAGCAGACGAGATCGAGCGGCTGGAAACGAATCAGCTTTTTCTTTTCTTTTTCAATTTATTTTATTTCCGAATATATATATATAATTGACAAATTTGATCCGTTGGATGATCTTCAGGATTCGATCAAACGGCTGAAAAATGCTTCTGACTTTTCTCATTCTTTTTCCATTATTTTATAATTCTGAATAAATCTGGGCCTTCAATCTCAACTACCTTCTGATCTAATGGCTAGAAAAATAAACTGATTTCATTTCTTTTCTTTAAATCAAAATACCAAATAATCTGGGCCACTGAATTTGAATTCTATCTGATCTGACGGATGGTACTTTGAGCGCATAATAAGATCAGTGAAGATTGCCATATACGATCCGATTTAAATAATCAATTTAATTCCAATCTTGTAAAATCAATATCTTGCTCGTTTGAAGTCCGATTGAGTTGATTCCAATTGCGTTGGACTCGTTATAATTTTCTCTACATATTGGACTATCAAAACACAGAAAATTGATTAATAACAAAGACACGTTTGTTATCATCAAAATAAGAATAAGATTAATTGACTTCAGATGTCAACATGATGAGCAATGTATGTATCTGCACAGAAAGAACAAAGCATCAGTGTGGTGCTGGCCTAACACCCTCTGATGCTTAAGTTAGAGCTAGTGTGTTAAAGTGAATTAAAGTATGATTCGTTACCTAATAGTTGAGTTTTTTCTCCTATTCATAGAAGAAGAAATTGATGACATCATTGTGTCACTTGTCGCGTCCGAGTTGGGTCATGTGTTGCTTATCAATTATGTGTCGTTTGTGGGTTATATCATGTGTCATCTCCCAATTGGATATTTGTATTTAGTCTTAAGTATGTAGGTTTGTGCCAGAGACTATGTAGACATGTTTTGCTAGGTGTGTAGAGTTTATGATTAGGTGGATAGGCATTTTTCACCAGGTGATAGACAATGTGCTTAGGCAATGTGTCTGGACACTAAGGGTGAAACCGGTTCGGTTCTATTCGATTTACAATGGGAACCGGTCCGGTTTTGAAGTGTTTTTGCGTGTTTGATTTTTATAATAAAGAACATTTGCATTTAATTTAAAGATAAAATCCTCCTATATTAAAAAATGAAACAAAACAAAATCAAACATGAACAAAAATTTAGTTGAAAAAAATTATATTAATAAATATACAAAATATAAATTAAAATAAAGTGATAAATAAATATATAAAATAATATAAATAAATAAAAACTAGAGGGAAATGGAGAAGGGGTAGGGATTTTTACTTGTTTTTTAGAATTCGGTTCAATTTTGGTTTTAACTGGTTCGGTTTTTCTTTCACCTCTACAAGGCACTGTACTTAAGTAGTGTATCTAGACAATGTGCTTAGGTAATATTATTAGGTATTGTGCTTAAATAATATGCGTAGATATTTTGTCAAGTTTCACCCCGTCCCCAACGTTGATAAATGAGAGTTAAAATCTGATCCGTGTCCGAGCGAGTAAGTAATTATTTAAAAGCAAACGTTATAATTGATTGGATGAGATAATCTCATACTTCAGTTTGGTAGCGTTTAGGGGTATTGAAAAGCCCACGTAAGATACTTCAGTTTTGTCGAACTCGCCTTTTATTTTCCTCCGTTACTTCATAGCATAAATTGTTTGTAAATTTGATTTTCGCCTCCTTTTATTTATAACGTATAACGTTTTTTTAATAAAAAAATTATACATATATTTGTAAAAATCAATTCAATTTCTTTTAATTTGAGAAGATTAGTAATTTATTTTATATTATGTCTTTTTTCATACTTCTTCTCACTTATTTTTCTTAACTCATTTTTTCATATAATAGGCTCTCTACTCTATATGTATTTTTCGAATCTATTTTTAGATGTTAGTATAGTTGGATTACCATTCTATTATTTATTCTGGGACTCTTCCACATTTTCTTTTATAGATAATACATTAAATTGGGAGAGGGGACTCAAAGCTTCGACCTCATGAAAAGAGAAAGTAAATGTCTAACCACTTGAGTTAACCACATATTTCTTTCTTAGGTTCCTCTCTCACTAACTTTACTCTTATTTACATTAAAAAAAATTATAATTTTAAATATGTTTATATCAATATCTGACTTATTTTATATAATTTTAGGTGTTCTTTTTATTTATTTTTAATGTTGGTTGAAAACTAATTTATGCTTTTAAATCATCTTTTCTCCCAAAATTTTTAATTAATTTTATTCCATTGTTTTAGTTCTTTTCATTTTTTAACGTTTTTGTTGAAATCAAACTGTTATTCTATGTGGGAAAAATGTTTTTTTTTTTAAATTTCTTTTGATGATATTTTTGTTAGTTTAATTGAGGTTATTGTTTTTTTTTTTTTTTTTTTTTTTTAAGAATATATAAATTGAAGTTTTTTTTCCTGATTGGAATTTTTTTTTCTATGTTGGATTTCCATTCCAAATTTGAGAAAATCTATAGTAAATTTTCCAGGTGTCCCATTTTTCTTTTTGTTTGATACAAATTTGGTATAAAGTATATATATACAAGTATATATATACTTTATACGACATCAACAAAATTTTATAAAATTATTGTTCGTAATACCAATTGGGATGAGGTTTATAAAATCATTCAGAGGTATGTGAATGGTATAAAATTACTTTTTAGGTTTATTGTATATTTATTATGTATACACTTTATACTACAATTTCGTTTTGACATGAGACATTTTCCTGCAAGGGGTTTTAATTTTCCGTCACATGTTCCAATTAGTTAACTTATTTTATTATATATAAATTATGTGTTTTATATTTGTTAGTAAATAATATTTATTTTTCGATTTGTTTTTTAATTGGCAAAAAAATCTTAGATGAAATTGTGGAGATAGGACAAAAATCACGATTTTTATTGATTTCAATATCATTTGATCTTTTCAAATACCTGAATGGCTATTTTCGGTTTTTTAAAAGACGGGTGACTAGATATTGAAAATTTTCGTATTTTAATCGCTAGTTTTGTATATATTCCATAGATGTGATGAATGATTAAAATGGATTTATGAAGAGACTTAAAAATGGGCTTATGGAGCTGAGGCAATGGAATTGAAAGCCCATGATCGAGTTAGCTTTAAGCCTAATAGTTTGTATTTGGATCCAACTTTCTAAAACTAATTAAAGTGAATTAGGATAGTATTAAATTTACTAAATCATTCATTAGACCTAAAAGCTTAAGTTGATGAATAAAAGTAAATTTAATTATATATCTAGATGAATAGAAATGTATAAAGGAAGAAGTTTGTCATGATATTGAGAAGAAGAGATGATTGAAGGCATTCATGATCTTACTGTACATGAATACAACAACATTCAGATTGAATGGATGATGTTGCACCATCTTCAATTCCTCTCAGGATCCGGTGTTTTTCATGAAAATGCTGATTGGGTTGTCTTCGTTTTTTTTCATAGTCCTAAGAAAAATTATAACTATAACTGATGAATAGAATAATAATAATATACAAGTATTTGAGTAAAAGAAAAAAGAGGTAAG
Organism: Gynostemma pentaphyllum; assembly: GCA_028015215.1. NCBI lineage: Eukaryota > Viridiplantae > Streptophyta > Magnoliopsida > Cucurbitales > Cucurbitaceae > Gynostemma > Gynostemma pentaphyllum. Next base: position 40,975,027 of record CM051349.1, on the reverse strand, counting down.
ATGAGAAATGAAAGGGATGTCTAACTGAAAGTGAAGAAGAAACACGTGGAGGTAAGATGAGAAATATAAATATAATATAATAATATAGTCTGAGTCTTCCTCTCCTCTCCTTTAATTAATTAATTAATTAAAGCATAGATTGATAGAAAGAAGAATAGAGAAAAGTGGTGGTTGGAAAAATGAAAGTGACTTCTCCTTTCCCTTCACGTGGATACACTTTGTTTATTGTTTATTTTTTAACTTTATATGATTTTGTCGTTTCTATTCCTTTATATAATTTAATTAATAATGATGCAATCTTGCGTTACTCAAAACATAACATCCTCCTCAAGCACATGCATGGCAAAATATCAGAATAAATATGTGAATAGAAATAGGAATACTAATAGTAATAGTGATTGTTCAAATCTCAATCGCCAATTACTATTCTTCAATATACCAATATTATTCACATATAATACTAGGGGTGAAAGAAAAAAACCGAAAAACCGAAAACCGGAAAAATAAATCGGACCGAAACCGTAAAAACCGAACCGCCCGGTTTCCATTATTCAAAAACCGAACCTGGGCTAAAACCGAACAAAACAAAAACAAGTAAAAATCCCATACCCCTTCCCTATTTCCCCCTAATTTTTATTTATTTATTTGTTTTATTTTATATATTTATTTATCACTTTATTTTAATTTATATTTTATATATTTATTAATATAATTTTTTCAACTAAATTATTGTTTATGTTTGATTTTTTTTTTTATCATCCTTCAATGTTGGAGGATTTTTTTTTAAAACTAAATGCAAATGACCTATACTAGAAAAAACCTGAAAAACCGAAAACCGAACCCAGAAACCGGCCGGGCGATTCCTATTATAAACCGAACCGATCCGGTTTTTAAAATTAATTGAAAAACCGGACCGAACCGAACCGGTTTCACCCCTATATAATACCATCAATTAACTCAATATATTCATCTTCATTTTCTTTTGTTTTTTATAAAAAATTAACAATATTCTTTTTATCTACTTTCGCCTTCATTCCTGGTATATTACTTAGAGATTAATATCACTAGTATCCTGATTAATTCACCCAATTTCAATATTACCGGTTGTTAAGATTCCATTACACTTTTACCCAAAAAACACCCATTCCGAGCGACGCAACCGTAGCTATTAATTATACAGTTTACATTTTTACCCTTTTTTATTCGTTTTTTCTTTTTTTTTTTTTCTTTTTTTCAATTTTCCGTGATCATTTTCTATGATTCCATGATTCTTGGGATTTAGTTAATGACTGATATCTTTCCTTTTTTATCATATTAATTTGATTTTTATTTTTCAGTTACCAAATCTAAATTATATTTTTCCTTTTATATTCTTCCTCTTCTTCTTCCCATATATTTACATATAATTTTCACTCCTAAATTTGCGACCTTCCTACAGAATACACTCAGCCATGGAAGAACTCGACGACGTCCTTTCCAACGAAACACGATGATAAGAAGAAATCACGAAATCTCCATTCCACCGATTCGAATACATTAACCCACTAGACGAAACCCACAATCCGATTGATTGCAACTCTGATTCCCCTTCCAAATACCTTACAATCTGTCTCATACACGGCCGAATCACCGGCGAAGAATGTTTCCGTTTGTCGCAGATTCAGATCCACCCTCTCAGAATGTTTCCGTTTGTCCACTTCGAAAACACCCAAAGTTACTTTTAGGTAAATGTTTATATTGGTTATTTGTTCGTAAAGGGATAGATGCGATTCAAAAATTGGAGAAATATGCATGATTTCTTTGAATTTTTTTTCCAGATCTGAAGGAATTTTTTAAACTGTTTATTTTTGTGCAACATTTATTTTATTTTTCTATTTACATATTTATAGAAACTTTGATCTATTTTTCATCTCCAATTTTGTGCTTTCGCTCTATCTCTGGATGAATTATTTTTCTCTTTTGTTTTTATTTTTTATCTCTGTATTTTGTAAGAGGACGATCAGGAAGGACATTCGAATTTTCATAAATAAATGTTTACCAAAAGTAAACTTATGATTCTTTACTGGTTTGGTTTTCCGATCATGATTCAAATTCATTGCGAGATCTGAAAAATAGACGAAGGTGATCGTTGTTGTGGCTCGTGTTTCTGTTCAATCGAGGAAGAAAGCAGCAACCAAGGTACATCAATAAATGTTTACTAACAGTAAACAATTTATAAAAATTTGTACCTTCCAATTCTTTTTCATCTCCAATTTTGTGCATTCGCTATCTCAGGAAGGACATTTGATTTTTCCAAAATAAATGTTTACTAAAAGTAAACTGTTTATAAAAAAAATTACATTTTCAATTCTCAGTGAACTTGCTTTTTATGTATTTTGTAGATAAGTTACTTTTAGTGAAATGTTTATTTTTATTTAATGTTTATTTTGAAAGCCTTTTTTACATATGTTTTCAAAACCGTTTCATCAATTTTTGTGTCCGAAATCAATTTTAAGTGCACATTAATAAACTGTTTACTTTTTATCTTTGTTTTTTTTAGGATGACGAACAAGAAAGACGTTCGATTTTTCCATGAAGAATAAGTCGGAAGGTTGAAGAACAAGTTTGAAGTTTGAAGATTTTTTATTTTATTTTTGTTATAGTTTTTATTTTTATTTAGATTTGATTTTTCCATTAATTTTATAAAATGTAAGGAATTTTATAACTTTCCTTAAATTTTACACAAAGTAAGGAGAAATTAAATCGAAACATTTTGTCCTTTCACAATGTAATTTAATTTGGCCGGTGGCGGTTTTGAGTACTTTTGATATTTAATAAAAACATCCGGTATATTTGATATATCCATTATTTTTTTGGTTATTAGTGAAATTCACCCTATTACTTAACAATGCAAATTTCATCATTATAAAATTATATGGTGTCTGTACTAAATAAATAAACAATGAAGAAAATTTAAAAAAAATATGATAACTTTAAATGAGAATACTTATCTCCTAACTTCTTTATATATTTTATTTATATTGGTTAAAAATAATAAAAATAAATTAATATACCTTTTTATTAACTACGTGTTACCCGTTGATTTGCTTTTAACAAATAGAATAAGGAGTTTGTGGATAAGTATTTTCCAACTTTTTTTTTTTTTTTTTTGAAAAGAGTATTTTCCAACTTTTTAAAACGTCGAATGCCAATTTCTACTCAATGCATGCCACATGGCAATATCATGCAGACCGTGGAAATTCCCCTCGATTTCCATGAAATTTCGCTGACAAGTTTTTTTTTTTTTTACTTTTTACTTACTTCGCTGGCAGGATAAGGCTTTTGATTTATTTTACTTAATTTTTTTTGTCACGATGTGATGTGTGATTTTAAGTATAAATGGAAAATTATTTTGAATTTTGTGTGCGAGTGTAATTTGTAAATCACTGATGGTTTACATCTATATAATTTAGGGTAAAATATAAATGAGACATTTGTAGTTTTTTCTAAATGTATGAACATCTCTTGTGGTTTAAAAATGACTAATCACATCCATGTGGTTTCAATTTTTTTTAATCGGACCCTTTCCCCTTTAATATCAATAATTTTCTTTTATCCATGACTTTTTCGTTTGAACTCCAATTTGAATGATTCAAGATGTTCTGGAATCCTCATTTCGGACTCTAAATAATAGTCACTTTGAAACTTTTAAGTGATTAATAAATAAAAGAGTTTATTAATATTAAAATATTAGGTATGATTGACACTGATAACTCTTTTGGTTATTGATGATTTAGAAGGTTTGATGTGACCATAGCGAAGAGACCGAAATGAGGATTCTAAAACATCTTGAATCATCTAAATCGGAGTCCAAACGAATAAGTTATGGCTAAAATAAAACTATTGACATTGAAGGAAATAAGTCTGATTGAAAAAAATTGAAAGCACAAGAGTGTGATTTATCATTTTTAAACTACATGAGGTGTTCATGCATTTGAAAAAAACTACAGGGGTCGCATTTACATTTTATCCTATAATTTATTCAAAAAATTGATTGTTTATACAAATGTGTAGAATTTTTTTTCTTATCACATGACTACGAGTAGACTTGCATGGCTCTCAAATTGATCCCTCTTTGTTCGCCTATTTGAATAGTTTTTCAAAGTATTTTTTAAAGAGTATTAAAAATACTTTCATTATCCAAAAATAATTTTAAACACTTTAAAAAATTATCATAATAGACACTCACTCACTCTCCATCCATCCCTTCTTAAATAAAAAATGCTTAGTGTTTCTCTATCTAATTTTTAAATTAATATAAGATTAGTTTAATTTTTGTCCATCAAACTACTTCACTTTTCATATTGTTTTCTAATATGATGTGATTTTGATTATAAAATTTAATTAAATCTTATTTTTAATCCTGTTGTTTTCTAATTAGTATGTTTTCATTTTATTATACGCAAAATTTAATTAAACATATTTTAATATTATATTTCACCGGAATTTATTTTTTACATTGTGTTATGTTTAACATCATTTGTAGGTGTATAATTCTATTATATGATAAATTATGGTTAAAATAAATTATTGAAAAAGTTTCATTCAAAATGTCTTAAAATTCACCTATATTTCCATCATTTTTGGGAATTTCCATCGACATTTCTGTAAATTTGAACATCGATATTTTTGTCGACATCGATATTTTACTCCTTGATGATGAGACATTCATTGATGTCAGCATGCATGTGTGGGGGTTGTATAAGTATAAGTTATTGTCACACACACGTAATTATATTATATGATATATGGGTCCGGTCCGACCCAGTTCCCTCTTCAAATATCTAGATAACATCCAATTGCTAATTTGCGCCTCTTTGCATTATTCAATTCTGGCTTCAACTTTTTCCAATGTCTACGGGGAAACAACAAACAAAAATGCTAGTATTCGCATTGTCAGTACCTATTCATTAAAATAATAAATAATATGTATATAAATAATTAAAAATTATAGTTATGAGCATAGCTCTAAGTGGTTAGACAATTAAAAATTATAGATCTCATTATTTATTTACGATTAATGTAATGAGTATTAATATGTGATTATTTAAATTATATTCTGATTACAAAATTAAGAAAATACTTTCCGTTGAATTAGGGAAAAATGGATGAATAATTCATAATATAATTTGGTGTTGAGACATCTATCTTTTATTCTTACATCTATCTTTTATTCTTACATCTATCTTTTATTCTTACCCTCACCATATAATGAATTAGGTCATCGAGAGTTTGGCAATGCCTTTACCTAATCATAAATTGTATTTTTTTTCAAGTAATATTTTAAGTAGTCTTAAAGTCAAAATTTCTAATGGTGTGTTTAGGAGTGTTTTTGTCAAGCTAAAAGTGCTTTTAAATGAATAAAATAATTTCTTAGATATAATATTTATGTCTTGCCACATTTTATAAGTACTTTATGTAAAAGTCAAAAGCACTTCAAAATATTTTTTAAAAAAAGTAAGTAATAGTTGCTTTTGGAAGTAATTTTGATTTTTTTAAACCTTATATTTCTAATTTATTATACACATTTTATCTTTCTAACTTCTCTATACACATTTTATCTCTCAAACTCCTCTATACACACTTCCTCTCTCTCCATTACATTTTCTCTTAATTACTAACTTCTCTCTACAGTACATTTGCTCTCTCTAACTTCTCTCGACACATTTTCTCTATCTAATTTATTTTTTCACACTCTCTTTAACTTCTCTTTATACACTTTCTTTCTCAAACTTATATCTATAATTTTTCTTTTCTACACACATTTTCTCTAACAAAAACTCTAAACAAGATTAAAGGCACGTTTTAAATATCATATCCAAACAATAAAATAATATACCACTAAACATTTTTTATCATAAAATTTATTAGAAAAGTACTTTGATTAAAAGCACTAATTTCATAAACGCTCATAAACAAGCTCTAAGGGTCCGTTTGGTATGAGTTATCCTAAAAATGTTTTTGAGTTAAACATTTTAAAAGAAATACTAATTAAGGATTTAATATATAATTTTGATTTGTTTGGAAAATTAAGAAGTAAAAGAAAAAAAACAACCTAATATATTTGTGAAAATTACAATAATGATCCCAAAAAAACTAGATATTAAAGACTTTCTATCTCTACATTTTATTCTATACTATTTTAGGCTTTTTTTTTTAAATTTTTAAATATATTTGAAAAGAAAAAAAAACAGAGAGATGATTGAGTTGGTGAAGGTGAATGTGGAATAATAAATGGGACGGCGTTGGTTGCGGTTACAAAGGCATTGGACCAGCGGAAATCTCTCACTCACTCACTCTCTCTCTTTCTTCCGTTTTGGTTTTGGTTTTGGTTGATTTGATTCGATTCGATTCTCCTCCTTTTCTTTTAATTTCCTGTTTTGGTATCTTCTTCTTCTTCTTCTTCTTTTGTTGGAGGCCAGAAATTCAAAGCTCGATCGATCGATCGAATTGTAATACAAAATCTCAAAGGTTGTCTTGTTTTGTCCATGTCTCTCAACCTTCACCTGAATTTTCTTATTGTGTGATAAAGAATGCGGAGTCAGAATCAGAATCAGTGTTGGTTGTTTCATCAGCATTAGCATTAGTATAGCTTTGTTTTGTATCTAATTCAGTGCTACTTTCTCTCCGGTTTGTTTGTTTGTTTTCTATCCTAATTTCCTATCTTCTACTTGTTTGTTTCTTCATCCTCTTAGGTTTAGGGTTTAGGATTATTATTATGTCTGAAAAGGAAACAGAAACGGAATCGGAACCGGAAACCGTGCTTGCTAGAACCGGTCGACATCGTCAGCGATATGATAACAATTTTCGTCTCGTTTCAGGGTATCTTCTTCATTTCCCCCTCTACATCCATGTTTTTTGTCTTCTTCCTTTCACGAATCTTAACCTTTTGAAATTTCTCAACTTCAAAATTAACTCTCAGATTTCAAAAATTAACCATAAGGGGTGGGTGGGTGGGTGGGTTTTGTTGCGTTATCTATTTTGTCTTCTTTCTGGAATTCCTTAACCATACCATACCATACATAGTTTAGTTTAGTTACCCTTTCCTTTTCGATTTAAATGTGTAATTTTAATTAATCTATTTCTGTTGTTTTCATTCATTATCGTTTTAGATTTGTGGGCTGGGCTGGGTATGATCTCATCTTTTAACTATGTTCCTCAAATCAAATTCCATCCTTTATACCCTTCAACAATGAAGATGAGTATATATATATATATATTATAATCTTATCGAAAAGATAATTTTATCAATTTCTGTTTTGAAGAATAAATGACATGAGGATTGAAGTTACTTTCTTTTTTTAGAGAGAGAGATATGTCGCTTGCCTTTGTACTTACTTACCTACCTAATTTGTGAATACATAATATGTTTTAGGGTTTAGAATGTTGATTTAATTCCTGTGAATATATTCAAGCTTCAAATCTGCTGTCAGTATTTCCTTTCAAAACGAGCTTTTATGCACTTTACACTGTTCCTCACAAACATCAACCTATGTCCTAAATTACTCCCTGTCCATTCTAAGTTCGTTAATTTATTATTGATTTTATTTGTTTTCCTTCCAAATATTTAGGGTCTCCTTGTTAGTTAGTTAGTTAGTTATATATTGAATTCTTAAATAGCAACTTATTCTTTTTAGGAGAAGTAGAATTTAGTGGATGGCATGGAGACTTAATGATTTCAACGGGCAACTTTCTTTTCTTTTTGTTGCTTAATTGGCATGCAATGCAACAGATGTATTCCTTACAGGCTGATAGATGAGAGTGATGCTCAGCACCAGTGTGACATCGAGAGCAAGATTGAAGTTCTCATGGTTTCTTCCCCGAATCGTGATGACCTAGTGTTTCCAAAGGTATGTGACTTCCATTTGAACTTTATTGCAAATGTTGTCTCATTTTTCATTTTTTATTTTATTTCTCTGTTCTGCTATATCAGGGTGGATGGGAGGATGATGAGACCATTTTGGAAGCGGCGTGTCGTGAAGCTGTGGAGGAAGCAGGGGTGAGAGGAAAGCTTAATGTAGGTTCATATCTTCTGAAAATGACTCCCCTCTGTACATATTTTGTTCAAAATTGTAATCATATACCCAAGCTCGTATAACTTTTAAGTGCTCAATAATAGGTTGCCCTAGAGTTAAGTTTTCTTTCTTTCATATGGAAATAATGTTGTCTTGATTTTTTTTGTTCAGGAAAATCCCCTCGGAGTTTGGGAGTTTAGAAGCAAAAGCAGGCAGGACGTTTGCAGCATGGAGGGAGCATGCAGAGGATACATGTTTGCGTTAGAAGTTACAGAGGAGCTTGAGGCGTGGCCGGAGCAGGGAGATCGGCAAAGGAAATGGGTCAGTATAGAAATTGTGGATTCAGTCTCTTCAATTGTTAATGAGAAATCTGGTGTAATATGCTCATGCAACATACACTTTGAAATTCAATTTAAAATTTTGAAGAAACTGGTTTTACTCTGCAAAAAAATAAAAAAATAAAAAAATGCAGGTTAATGTAAAAGATGCATTCAGACTGTGTCGGTATGAATGGATGCGCATGGCTCTAGAAATATTTCTTAGGGTAATGGCAGATGATGAAAATATTGAATCAAGGAAAGAGGTGGCAGAGATGATCCCGGTGACAGTGGCGGGTGTGGTTGATTGTCAAATGATATCAACCAACTGTTGTGGAAGGCCTCCTTTCAGTACTCAACAGCACGGTATGAGTCATTCAATTAATTTTACAGGCATATGCATTACAAGGGGTTATCATTAGCCTAGCCATTAATTTGTGCAGTGGGATCCTGTAATCAGTCTTTGATGGGTGGGAAGTCCTTAAACTTTGAGAAAGAACAAACCGTGAACTAAATTCTTCCCAAGGTGGAGCTGGAGCCTGGAGGAGATAGCTGGAGCAGAGTCTGAGTGGTGTAATATGTAGTTGATTGTGATTGCCTGCCACAGGTGGTTGAGGTTTCCTGGCAGCTGCAAGAGCTGTATGATTTGATGTAATGTAGTTGATAACAAATTGTATCCTTGCTTCCTTCCTTCCTTCCGGATGCTCTTAATATAAGAAGATAATTGACTCTATTGAAGGGCAGTGTAGTGTCGTGTCGTGTCGCAGATGATAGTTAACTATATTAATTAATATTTGTAATGAAGAAGCGTACGTAGCCTAACCTGATAAAGGTTTGTTTCAGAAGAGCCATAGCAAGTTTATATATGGGCCGAAAGAGCAGATGGCCCATGACTCGCAGCAAGTATATTATATAATGGTTTGTCTGTATTCTGTATGTTGCGTGGCGTGGTGTAGTAGAATGGTTGAGTTGAATAGTCTTTAACTTTAACTATGGTTATTTAATAATGATAATGATAATGATGATGGAGGGAAGGGAACCGGGTAACCTAACCTCAATATTCTTTCTCTTTGGGTTTTGTGTAACACATATCTCAAATCTTCGAGGCTAAATTTAAACAAACCATATCTTTTTGACAAAATTTATAATTGACCTAAAATTTGAAGTCATCTTATTAGAAAACCTTTTTGGTCAATCTAAAAAGTAGACCAAAGACCAAAAGAGTTAAAAGAAGTTGATATGATACCCGTGTTCGTGTATTCTTTATAAAAATGTCATTGGTGTCTCGTGTATAGGAAATGATAGGAGGTCTCGTTCTTCTTCTTTTTCATTTTCCCCTTTCTTTTAATATTAATACGATATTCTCCCGAAGATATTCTATTATAAATTTTATTGAGCTTTATGGACTATTTATAATCTAAACATTTAACGTATTTGATAAAAGTATAAAAGGAGTAAATTCATATTAAAATAAAAAAGAAAATTTATCAAAATTATAAATTATCACGTGATTATTCAAAGTAATGATAAAATTATATGTCATAGAAACTAAAGTTCAAGACCACAACAAATTGATTAATTATTCATAAGTTAAAAAGGCTCAAAACTCAATATCATTAATATGAAAAATACATCCATTAAACCTTTAAATTAGAGAGTTTATATTTTTTAAAATAATAAAAGAATAATTTCTGTTTATGATTATCGTAAAAGGAAAAAATCTCCCACCTACGGGCCGAGCAAGATGGATCGGTTCACAAGGGCTCAGGCCCATCGAACCCACCATATAGGATGACTGATCTCCACCGGGCCGAAGAAAAGCCCATCAAAGCCTAGTTCCTAACTGGCAAAGCCAAGCAGACCCACGATCAAGGAGTATAAATGAGCTGTTAACTCATCAAATCATGTAAGTGAACACATTTCCAAACCCTACTATTACCTTACGGCGCACTCCAACATTCTCACCTAATTTGATCGTCAGAGGATCCTTGGTCGGTACTATCCTCACGTGCTCAATTGTGTGAGAAATACCCCAAACAATTATAATACTTAAATCATCAATAAAAAAAATTATATTTATTTTTTTGATCCCTTTGAAATTGTGTGTGAGATACATTAAAAAGTCAAAGTATTTATGTTTGCAAAATTTATTTTTGTGTGGTTATTGTTATTAGTGTGTCGTGTTAACTTAAAGGTGAAGTGGTAGATACATAGTTTTGGACAACGCAAATTAGACATAGACCTAATAAATCATGGATATCGTAGTTGGGAATATGAAAAAAATATTATTAGTTAAGTTTTGATAATTCCTCGTACGTGGTCGTGACTTGAATAAAGTAAACCAGAAGTGTAGTTTTTTTTTTTTTTTTCCTGTTCTGAATTAGCTTAATTTTATAATCATATAACACATAATGTAATGTGAATAGTAATACAATACAAATGACATATGGATGGGCTGCTCCAACAATGACAAAGCTTACTGTTTGTTACTATTTGACAAATAACAATTAATAATTAATAATACAAACTCATATATCACATGTTATGCTTATTGCTTACGTGTTCCCAATTTGCACTCTCATTTCCCATTAGTTATGGCTTTAGCTTAGATTAGCTGGGAGACCGGACCGGACCGGACTGGATTTTTTATTATTACAATAAAACGATATATATTTATATAGAGTGATAAAATTGGTAATTTGTTGGAATTTTTATATTTGAGCATAAATGAATAAATAATAATAACAACAGAGGGAGGGAGGTGAGGGTATTATGTGTTGTGGGTTTGCCATTTCTCTCGTTTCATTTTCATTATCGGCAGATTGATTTGTCATGGAACTAGGATCTGGGTTTTCTACTCCTCCCAATCCTAATCCTTCTCAGGTTCTTTCTTCTTCTTCTTCTTCTTCAAATGAAATGAAATGAAATGAAATTAATTGATTCTTCTTCTATCTCTTAATTAACCTGTATGCCTCGTCCAATTGAATTGAATGAATATTATTCTAAAAACCATATCTTCCCAATCCCAATTTTACTCTGATGTTATTTCTTTATTTGATTCACGAACCCAATATCCGCTGTCGATTCATTTCGTTTGGTCAACTTTTCTTTTTTATTCTTACGCTTATAAATTATCATTCCAATTATTTTACTCATTATTGTCATTTTCATCATCATCATCATCATTTTTTAATCTGTTTTTTGTTTTCATTTTAGATGATTATTGCATTTAGTTTCCAATATAATTTATTCATTAGGCTCCACTTATGGCTTGTGTCAACTCATTATTTTAAATTTTATTTTAGCTCTAAACTCATAAATAATTCAACCCTACCCTTGTTTGTTTTTTTTTTTTTTACTATGCATTTCATTCCACAATTGCTTCCTTATTAATGGGGTCACTCATCCTTGAATTACATACCTATACTAGCCAACTGATATTTTTTATTTTGACTTTTTAAAATTTTCATTCAGTTGTCAAATTTATTTTTTGAAAGGCTGAAACTGACGTTTTACAATGCTTTGGCTTCCATATATTTGTTCATCTTTCGCTGTAAATCAATCCTTTTTGTGAGCCCCGGTACAATGGTAACACTTGGATGTTTGCTACATATTTTGTTTCAACTCAATCCTATGTTATGCCTGTGCAGTTTTCGGGGGCGTATCTAAGTAGGAATCTGATTCTAGCATACCAAAGTTTTGGAGTAGTGTATGGAGATTTGAGCACTTCACCACTCTATGTCTACTCAAGCACATTTTCAGGGAAGTTGCAGAAACATCGAACGGAGGAAGCAATATTTGGTGCATTTTCCTTGATCTTCTGGACATTTACTCTTATACCATTGCTGAAATACGTCTTCATTGTATTGAGCGCAGATGATAATGGTGAAGGTAAGACTTAATTAATAGGTGGCGTAGTGGAACTTAGCTCAGTCCGTTATGTGAAATTTCATTCGTTATTCGATTATAAAGTCTTTATGATTCTTTTATACACCGTCTATTCTGGTCTCAGGAGGAACCTTTGCTCTTTACTCGTTGCTATGCCGACATGCTAAGTTTAGTCTACTCCCTAACCAACAAGCAGCGGATGAGGAGCTCTCATCTTACAAATACGGCCCATCTTCTCATGCTGTGGCCTCTTCTCAACTCAAAAGGTTTTTGGAAAGGCATAAAATACTGAGGACGGCCTTACTTCTTGTTGTATTATTTGGTGCTTGCATGGTCATTGGTGATGGTGTGCTAACTCCTGCAATTTCAGGTTAGGTATTTTTCTTTTTGTTATGGAAGCTTGATTCATAAAGACATATATTGATGTTTCATTTTCTCTCCCTTATTTTTTTTAAAGATTCTGATTACAGTTGTATGTGTCTTCAAGTTTTCTTGCATAGTGCTAATTCCAATAGAATTTAATCATGTATGCATTAAATTAGACATTAACATTTAAACCTAATAACTTGGCATAGTAAATATCTGGGTTGGGATCTGAGTATCTATGCTATGATATATTTTTTTTTTTGAAGAGTATCTATGCTATGATATTACTAACCCGGTTGTATCGTGTATGTACATCCTTGTTCATTTGTAGCATTTCTTAGCTGGTTGGTTTGCAAATAAGTTTTCTTATTAAAAATAGAAAACAAAACCTTTTGAAGGATGTTTAATTTTGTGCACTCTTGACTTTACTTTCTTGGACTAAAGGATTATGCATCTGTTTTATGCTAATTCTACACACTCTTCAGGTCTTCACTGATTGGTACTGTAATTAACTCTGACATTTGTATTTTTGCATTGTTAAGATTTTCTGGGGCTCATGTGTTCGTCCTTTGCCTTGCAGTTCTATCATCGGTTTCAGGGTTGCAAGTTACTGAAGCTAAATTGTCCCACGGTAACGTATTATCTTTAGTTGGATGATATTGACCTATGATATTTAAGAGTATGTCTTTGATAATCACATACTGTTCTCAGTCTCATTTACAATGACCTTTACTGTAGGGGCACTCGTTTTGATTGCTTGTGTCATTTTGGTTGGCCTGTTTGCTCTGCAGCATTGTGGCACCCACAAGGTTGCATTTATGTTTGCTCCAATAGTTATCATCTGGCTGTTATCAAGCTTCTCCATTGGACTGTACAACATTATACATTGGAACCCAAATATTATTCGTGCAATTTCCCCTCATTATGTTGTCAAGTTCTTTAGAAACACTGGTAAAGATGGTTGGGTTTCCCTTGGAGGCATTCTTCTGTCCATAACTGGTATATGGAATCTTGAATTGTTATGTTTCACTTCCATTTCCTTGGCATCATGAAACTCATCCTTATCAATTGGTTGAGTTTGTGCTTTTTTTTTAGGTTAAGAACTTTTTAACGTCCTACATTTTTCTTCTTTATTCCTGATTTTGAAACATCATTTTTCTTCTTTGTGTTCTCCTCAGGCACAGAAGCAATGTTTGCAGATCTTGGTCATTTTACTGCTTTGTCAATAAGGGTGAGCATATGACACATGTGTCTTGTGCGTAAATAGAATATGTTGGCAAAAGATTGAGAAAATCCAATTGGGTGTCATGAAGTGAAGAAGCTCCTTCTGGATTTTGTGGAATATAATAGAGGAAACATGACTAGATCTTTAGCTTTGTACCTCAAGCCATTGATTAATGAGCTCGCTTAGCATCAATGTTTATGATCGTAGCGGCTAATTTAAAGTTTTTGTCCTTGCAGCTTGCATTTGCATTTGTTATCTACCCTTGTTTGGTAGTACAATACATGGGTCAGGCTGCTTTTCTGTCTAAAAACCTTGATTTGTTTCCTAACAGTTTTTATGACTCGATACCTGGTTAGTTAACCAACCTTGCTTCCTCTACATGATCTGGATTTCAAGTAGTTTGATTTTAATTGCTATCATTGCATTTTCCCTCTTGCAGAACCCGTATTTTGGCCTGTTTTTGTCATTGCCACCCTTGCAGCTATTGTGGGGAGCCAGGCTGTCATTACTGCTACTTTTTCTATTGTCAAACAATGCCATGCCCTCGGTTGCTTTCCAAGAGTGAAAGTTGTCCACACCTCTAAACACATGTATGGGCAGATCTACATCCCGGAAATAAATTGGATACTTATGATTCTTACTCTTTCCATTACAATTGGGTTTCAAGATACAACATTAATTGGAAATGCTTATGGTAAGTGCTATAGATGCTCTCTCTCTCTCTCTATATGTATATATATCATCTATTATCAAGCTTGTCAGCCTTGTCTGTGTAAGTGCATTTGCATCCAATGGCAACCTTTTCAAATAAAGTCTTCAAATCTGCAGTTAGTGACAGAGTTAAATGTACATTCAAATTCTGGTTCTAAATTTTGATATATGTGTACAAGACAAGTTGTATTTTGCCGTCAAGTGTGCCTAAGAATTTCACTGATTTTGGAAGTAATCTTTTGGATGAAGAATAGTAGTTTTTGGTATCAAAGTTGTCTTAATGTATTAGGGTATAGATATATTCAAGGATAGGAAAGTTATCTCTTCACCTCATTGTAATTTGTAGTGAACTTCTTGCTCTATCTACCAAATACTAAAGAGAACCTCCAACCACCCATTTCTCTGTGTTATGTAGCTGGCCAAGGTGTGAGATTTTGTCTTTTTTTTTTTTTGCCTTCGTTTGGTGCAGACAAAGCGCTTCATTTACTCAGATTAAGTGATTTTGCCGCTGTCTATTGGTTTGTTTGGCTTAGACAATGATCCTTTGTCTTCAAAGACTGGTTTTGTGGCTGTCTTTATTCATCTCTGCAGTCTGCCATGGCAAGTGGGAAAATAGAAACATGATTTAATTTAATAGCTGTTTTGATCATAACATGTATTGGAGATGATATTTTGAGGAGTGCAAATAGAATTTCTGAAACTAATGAAGTGGATCATAAATTAAAGTTGATTACCAGGCTTATTTGACTGTTTTCAGGGATGTGTATGAATCATATACTCAAGTCTCCAGAAAACTTCAACTGTGATTCAAATTCAGTTGCTTCTTTATGTTTTTTTTTTTACTTATTTGGTGTCTCTATTTTGTTTTGTGAGAGAGGCATTTTAATTTCTTCCTACTTGCACCTACATGAGTATTGTGATTTTAATAATTATTATATTCAGCAAAAGTCTCTTATCCAAAAAAAAAAAAATTATTATATTCAGCATCTTTGTTGTTGTTTTTTTTCAAACTATGACTGTTCAGTGTTATTTTTGTTCTTGTTCCAGGACTTGCCTGCATGTCAGTCATGTTTATTACAACATTTCTTATGGCGCTAGTCATAGTGTTTGTTTGGCAGAAAAGTCTCCTCTTGGCTGCACCTTTCATCTTCTTCTTCTGGTTTGTTGAGGGTGTCTACTTATCATCAGCATTCATAAAAGTGCCCCAAGGTGGGTGGGTACCTCTTGCACTGTCAGTCATCTTTATGGTTGTTATGTTTGTCTGGCATTATGGTACCCGCAAGAAGTACAACTTTGACCTACATAATAAAGTTTCATTAAAGTGGTTGCTTGGCCTGGGTCCAAGCCTGGGTATAGTTCGTGTGCCAGGGATTGGTCTCATATACTCGGAATTGGCGACGGGAGTTCCTGCAATATTTTCTCACTTTGTGACAAACCTCCCTGCATTTCACAAGGTTTTAGTCTTTGTTTGTGTAAAATCTGTTCCTGTTCCATATGTCTCACCTGAAGAACGTTTCCTCATTGGGCGAATTTGTCCCAGACCATATCGTATGTATCGGTGCATTGTGAGGTATGGCTACAAGGACATTCAGAAGGATGATGGAGACTTTGAGAACCAGCTTATACTAAACATAGCAGAGTTTATTCAAATGGAAGCAGTGGAACCACAATTCTCAAGCTCTGAAAGTTCTTCTTATGATGGAAGGATGGCTGTCATAAGCACTCGGAGTGTACAGTCAAGTTTGAGCTTAATAGTGTCGGGGAATGAAGAAGTTGGAACGAGCAACTCCATCCATAGCAGCAGCAAATCTTCCACACTCCAGAGTTTACGATCTGTTTATGAGGATGAGAATCCACAACTGAGAAGGCGCCAAGTGAGGTTTCAGTTGTCTCCAAGCCCTGCTATAGATCTTGGAGTTAGGGAAGAATTGATGGACTTGATCCAAGCAAAAGAGGCAGGTGTTGCGTATATAATGGGGCATTCATATGTGAAGGCAAGAAGATCGTCTTCATATTTGAAGAAGCTTGTAATAGATATTGGGTACTCATTCCTGCGAAAGAACTGCAGGGGGCCGTCTGTTGCACTCAATATCCCTCACATCAGTTTAATTGAAGTGGGAATGATATATTATGTCTAGCAATGTGGTGACTATATTATAATTGTTCTCTGTGTTTGTGGTTGGTTAAATCCAGAAAGATGCCGTCTGCTGGCTCATGGCAAAGGGAGACCTCAACAGTATGAATATAATTAAGATATCTGGTAGGATCTCAACGTTGGCCGTAATTTGTTATCAAGCCTTTTTTGTTTTTCTTTCTTTCAAGCTGTAGATAACGTCAAAACTCATTGTTTTCTTTATCTGATAAGTTGTTTAGGCTTCCGATATGCCCATTTAAGAACCGATGTAGTTCTATAATTATTAAAGAAAAGCTCTTTCACCGAGTTATTGTGAGATTCCCCTGACGAGTTGATTGATAAAGAGGGACCTGTCCGGTTCCCGTCAAAACGTTAAACACCCATCCATAGTCATGTGCAAGTAAAATAAAAATGCGAGCAGTAGCATAGCAACATGACATTGTCTTAGAAATGGCTTTAACTAATACGGAATTTCTACACTAGATATTTTGACAGTCGATTGAAGAAAGAAAAATTTGGCACATAGTCTTTCTTACCAAATCTAACACCCATTTCTACCATCATCTGTTCTACTTCTAGTTCTAACAACCGCCCCCAACACAGCCTTATAAAAAGTCAAAAACAAACGCTCAATATCTGTTCAATTTGTAAGCCTTTAAGGTCAACTGGTTAGTGGTAAGGCACCCACCCCCAGCTAATTTAAAGGTGACTAGCTCATTCTCCTCCTTCACCTTATCGAATGTCGTGGCATGGCTGTGTTATATAGTTCCGTTGTGTGCAGCTTCAGGTATAAATTCGTTTACACGATAGCTTGCCTTTAATTTGTAAAGGATATAGAGCAAAAAATAGAATGAAGACTTGGACATGGACTGGAATTGCAACAATGGTGTTGATGTGCAGAATATTGGCGTTTCAAGGATGTACTGCTGAAGACACCTCTTGTGTGAACATGTTGATTCCATGCTTAAATTACCTAAACGGAACCAAAGATCCACCGGACAGTTGTTGCAATCCTCTAAAGTCGGTGATCGAGTCGAACCCCAAATGTCTTTGCAGTTTAATCAGCAACCAGGGAAGCAACCGAGCGGAGAGGGCTGGCATCAATATCAATGAAGCTCAACAATTGCCTGGCAGATGTGGAAAGCATGTCAACCCACTCTCCTGCCTCACTGGTGCCGCTGCTGCAGGTTAGTTAATTACCATTCTTTTCTTTCACTTTCATTATAGTCTATAATACAATGCAAAGTTTAGGGACGGGGAGTCGTTAACCAAATCATTTTTTGCTGCAGTCACCATGTCTTCCAGTTTGCAAGTTACAGTGACGGTGATAATGTCTTCAATAATCTTTCAGTTTCTGTGGTCATCTTACGCAACACTCAGCATCTAGCACTGCACCTGCTCTTGGACTGCCCATTTAATTTGTCTCTCTCTCGCTCCATAGTTTTTCTTTACATTTTACAGAAATATAATTTAATGTGACCTTTTTTTTAAAACACTCGTCTCTCTTGGCTTGGATGTGAATGTGTAGTCTTTATCTACAATATTTGATGAACAAGGATTCTAAATTTGAATACCGGTCTCCGCTTTTGTTCACTATCATACAACAAAGATTCATCATATAACTTTGGCAGAAAAAGATGCATGTAAAACGCTTGAGGTCACATATTTTGATTCTCAAACATAAACATGGACTATTTTAAGTGACAAGTAAATTAAGTGTGCATATGAAAAAAATCTCGTGTTTAATCAACAATGACGGAGATAAAAATATTTTATATCTTCGACAAAAGATCGAATCGATGGAGATTTAAAAATACTTACATTAAAAAAACAAGGTGAAATTTAGACCTTTCGGGATGATGAATACAAATATAATTTTACATAGAGGTCACATATCATTAAAAGGTTATTAGTCTATAATTTATAAAAATAGATTAAGCAACCGTTGTTTTGCCTTATGGTCATAAGATTATTTCAAAACTTGAAATCATGAGTTTAAATCTTGAGTGATATGCCTATAATATTAGTTGCACACGCCATAAAATTGGCAGAAGAATGCATTGGGAAATAAAAGATGCATTGAGGAAAAAAATATTGAGAAGTAAAAAATGTTAGAAATGTCAGACATACGTAATATACGGATGTCAGTGTCAGACTATACTCGAAATACGAAAAGGGCAAATTTGATATATTTAAAATTGGTGAGGCTATTTTTTTTTTTACTTTTCTCCATGCTGGTTATTTGCTTAAATATGACCCAAAATGTGGCTTTTTTTTTTTTTTTTTTTGAGTTTAGGTTTTGTTTATTTTTCGAAGCCGAGTTTAATAGAATAGAATTAAAAAGAGAAGAGCGCCTCGCCTGAGCATTGGGTCCGTCGTCTTCTGCATTTCGCTTCTTCTTCAACCTTACCGATTCACATACCACGTCGCCGTTGATATCCATTTTCTATCTACTCTTCGATACGATACGATACGATACGATCTCTGAATGCTTCATCTTCTTCTCCTCATGAATTTAATTTAGGGATTTGAATCGGATCCTAAATCTGAATCTGGTAATCTAATCTAATCTAATCTCTCTCTGTGTTGTGTAAGAGAGAGATAGAGAGGGAATGGCAGCTCTGATATTCCATATATTCTCATCAACGGCGCTTGTTTCTCTTGGACTCTACCACATCATTTCCGCAACCCTTAGTTTCCTTAAATCCCCACAGTCCTACTTTGCCAAGCCTTATCATCCCTTTCCCCCATCTTCTTCAAATTCTTCAAATTCATATCTTCAGCTTCATCATCCTCATCTTCATCCTCATCCCCATCCTCACGGTCTCCGTTTTCTTCAACTCTATCTATCCATTCTATGTCTGGTTATAGCATTTGCCCATCAAACCCTAGTTTCCTCTGACCCTGACCCTCTCCTTAAGGGTAGCACTCCCGTCCACCATTTCATCTCCCTTCAATCGGCTGCTCTCCTTTTCCTTTTCCTTATTTTTACTCTCTCTCTTCTTCTCTCCGATTCCACCTCCCTTCTTCCCCTTCCCTCTGATCTTTTTTTTGCCCTAGCCTCCGCTCTTTTCTTTTTACATTTCTCCGTTTCTTCTTCTGCTGCCTCTGCCCAGACCTCTGATCTCCAAGCTAAATGTGATTCCGTCTCTGCTAAAATCTCAGCTTTATCATCTCTCCTTTGCATCTCTCTTGCCTGTTTGCCTAGATTGTTTGTGGCTGATGTGGGTTTAGGGGCAACATTCTTCCTTCAAGGTCTATGGGTTTTACAAACAGGTCTTTCTCTTTATGTGGAAGCTTTCATTCCAGAAGGTTGTCATAGGTTATTAGATGTGGTGAGTGGAGTTGAGGGATCCACCAAATGCGATTTGGAGGAATCACGTCTTAGAGCTGTTGCCATTCTGGATCTGGCTTTCCTCATTCATGTTATGTTTGTTTTGATTATTGTAATTCTCATTTATGCTGTCATTGCCAAGACTATTGGTGTCAGGAGAGTTGGCTCTTATGAAGCTTTACCAGCTGCTGCTTCTGCTTCTGCTTCTGCTACTACTTCTATTGCTGAAAATAATCATATACAGATGAAAGCATTGACTGGCACCCAGGCTTAGCTTTTATTTAATCCCTTTCTCTGCTTTTCCCCCAACCTTTTCTTCTTTTTGTACTTGTACTGATTATTGCAATCCAAGATTTTCTGCCCTTTTTTTTTTATGTCTCATTATTCTGGGAATTTTCTTTCTACAAATCATTCATGCATTTCTACTTCGTTTATTTAGTCAATGCCGCAATATTCCCCACAGTACACTTCATTGCTGATTGAATTGGTTATCAGGCTTAACATAACATGTTAGTGATTGCTTGAAAACATTTAAGTTCTTCTTCAAATCTTATTATGCTTTCTAGGTCAGTTTTCTTTTTGCCAAGGAAACAATTTTCATTGATTATATGAAAAGTAGCGTGCAAAGCAAGCCAATAGAGTCATGGTAAAAAGGAACAAAGGTGTATCAGAAAGGCACCTGAATGTCTAGTAATTACAGATGTGTATAAGAGAAATCACCCACCGAATTCGGAAAGTCCTTTCGAGCCAAAGATTTCAAAGTAGCCACAAGACTTCCGCCCTAGTCTTCAAGTTAGCGAAAGTGTATTTGTGTAAGACTCCGTTAAGGTTGAGCTGGGAAGTTGAAGTATGTTTTCCACAAGGGCAGGAGAGGAGAAGAAGCTTGTTATTTAAATGCATTCCACTATTGGTGTAGAACTATCTATCTGATGTGTATTTTCTATACAAATCTGTTCTCTCATGTCTTCTTCACTTGGTTATTCAATTATGAATTTTTATTGTGCAGTGCACACCCACCCGAACATTGTTAGAAAGTGTGAATTTGATTGTCCTTTTCCATGCTCGTAGTGATTAATGATTTTAGAATTGAATTTGGAATGGGAAGTAATAGTCATCATATATATATATATATCTATCTATCTATCTGGTGTGCGTTAATTAATGTTTACATATGTTTTGTTAGAAAGTGTGAATTTGATTGTCCTTTTCCATGCTCGTAGTGACTAATGATTTTAGAATTGAATTTGGAATGGGAAGTAATAGTCATATATATATATATATATATATGGTGTGCGTTAATTAATGTTTACATATGTTTTGTTAGTTGTTTCCAACTCCTCAACGTTGCCGGTCAATGCTATTATCCTTATCCCACACGTTAACTTGTTTCGTTCTATTTGGATTACAACTTTGAATTTTGTTAAGAGGGTAGGGTAATAAGAGGATCCCAAACTTAAATTGGAACGGAACATAAATACTAAATATTGATTGGGTTGGTCCCGTGGATTTGAGTTGAAAAAAGTAAAATGTTGTGCTTTGTTAATGTACCGTATCGGATCGGAAGCCAAGTTATGAATAACCAACCGACAGTGTTAAGTAAGCCGGCGAATGAAGCCTCAATCAAAATAGAAATTAGAAATTGACCGCACAACTTCTCTCCTCTCTCGCATTCATTTCCTTGGGAGTGAAGCAAATCAAATCAACTAAACTAAACTAAACTAAACTAAACTAAACTCATTTGAATGAATACCGAATCTTGATCTACAAATTAATTAACGTATGACACCCCATTCCCATTCCCATTCCCATTCTCATTCTCATCTGCAGATCTTTCTTTGGAGGACAACACAAGAGGTAAACACGTAAGGTAAATCTTCCATTTCAGATCTCCTTCTTCTTCTACTTCTTCTCTCTTGATTTCTTTTTAATTAATTATACGAACCTCGATTATGTTCTCCTTCCTTCCTTACCATCTTTGAATGGCTTCCTTCCTTCGTACCCAGCCAGGAATGGTTAGCCTGATCCTGATCCTGATACTGATCCTCACATAACAAACAAAGGTTAAAATTGAATTGAATTGAATTTTGATGCCTATGGGAGAGTGGGTTATTGGAGCTTTTATCAACCTCATTGGCAGCATTGCCATCAACTTCGGCACCAATCTTCTTAAATTAGGACATAACGAGGTTTGTATGTATAAGCTTTTCCATGTTTCCTTCCCCACTCCTCAATATTTTTTTTTTTTAAAATGCAAATGCAAATGCAAATGCAAATGCAGAGAGAGCGGCATTCTTTGCTAGAGAGCAATGGAAACACTCCTCCTATCATCAAACCTATTATATACTTTCACACTTGGAGACTTGGTTAGTAACCTAACCTTCCATTTCTTATTAAACCTTTTTCATTTTCATCATCTAATGTAATGTAATGTAATGATAGGTATCACATTTTTCATCCTTGGAAATTCCCTTAATTTTATATCCTTTGGTTATGCTGCCCAGGTCTGTTCAGATTACAATGTTTTTTGCTAATTTTATTTTCCTCTAACCCCCTTAACCACCCGCGCCCCTACCCTACCGCAGTCTCTTCTTGCAGCACTCGGATCTGTTCAGTTTGTCTCCAATATTGCTTTTGCTTACTTTGTACTCCACAAGATGGTTACTATTAAGTATGTCTAAAATCTCTTCTAGTCACACATTTCCTTTCTAATTTTCTTCATCACTCCACTCAATGCTCTTCCTTCTTTTCCAGGGTAATGGTTGCCACTGCTTTTATTGTTCTTGGAAATTTTTTTCTTGTTGCTTTTGGCAACCACCAGTCCCCGGGTATATCTTCTGCTTTTTTATTTATTTCATCTTTCAACTTCTAATGGTTTACCTTCTGAATGAAATGTTGATAACTCTCTCTTAAGTTTTTCATCAAGCTTATGATATGATGAAAAGGGGAAAATCAACCATATTACAGACATCCCAAAATTCTTTTTATTAATTTTTTCACTGATAGGATAGGCCTTTCTTTATCATCAAATATGCTTAGAAGATGATGATATGATGCTAACCTCATCATTTGTTTCGTTTTTAGTGGCCTTTATCATCAAGGGGGAAATGTAGAAAACTCTTTGATGCAATAAATTATTTAGTTATATTTATAAGTAATGAATATTGATGTTTAGTCTTTTCTTTTTCAGTGTTCACTCCGGAACAGCTGGTGGAGAAATACGGAAACATAACTTTCCTCTTATACTGTGTAATTTTGATCTTGGTTGTTGCTTTACATCACACCATCTATAGGTCGGAATTGAAGTGGATTCTTCTTACTATGTATGGGGCTTTGCTTTTGGATTAATAGAATTCTCCTTTGGAATATGCAGAAGGGGAGAACTGCTTCTTTCTGTTTCTGAACAAGAGCTTAAACCGTATTGGCGTATGCTCCTACCATTTTCCTATGCTATAGTTTCAGGTGCAGTAGGATCCTGCTCAGTCTTGTTTGCAAAATCTCTGTAAGTTACCTGGTTATTTTATCTCCCTTTTTTTTAATAGGTGCTGAACCCACTAAAATTTCTTATCTACTTTTTATTTCTCATGCCAATTTCTCTTTTACAGCTCAATACTGCTTCGACTGGCCATGTCTAGAGATTATCAGCTGCATAGTTGGTTTACATACTCCTTGCTGCTTTTATTTCTCAGTACTGCTGGATTTTGGGTAAAGTCGTCAGAGGACTCGATTTTTCTCTCTTTCATAGTTTCATATTATTTCAATGATATAAAAAATGGACTCTGTTTCTTCAATTTCTATGCACACTTTGATTTTTTTCTTGCTAAATCTATTTTTTCAGATGGCCAGGTTGAATGAAGGACTGTCCCTGTTTGATGTAATTCTTATCGTTCCCATGTTTCAGATTGCTTGGACATTCTTCTCCATATGTACAGGGTTTATATACTTCAAAGAATACCAGGTTCTTTCTTTGTGCGCACGTGCTTGTCTTTTATTTATTTTTTGGTTTCCAATGGTTTGTTGTATTGACAGATGAAGAGAATCATGCATAGGAATATGACTATTCTGACCATATGCATTTTTTACTTTGATTATAGGCGATCATTGTCTGACCATATGCATTTTTTACTTTGATTTCGATGTTACGCTGCCTGTTATCTTGTAACATTTGTCCAGAGGCCTTTTTTGAGTTTGAATTCAAATTGAGTGACAAGCTTCATCTGTATTATCTTCTCGACAGGTACTTGATACTCTGAGGACAACAATGTTCATACTAGGGATGGTGTCTGTCTTTATAGGCATTTCTCTGCTAGCTCCTGATGATTCTAGAGGTATTTGAGTTTAGGTTCAATTATTTTGGGACTGTTTTACAAGTATGAGAACTTTATTGCGAAAGTTTTTTTCTTCAGATGGTGAATTCAAAGGTACTTCATCTTTGGTTTCTGGGAAATCCACTAGCATCTCAGCAGAAGAAGAGAGGTACCATCAATACATGTACATTGTTTCTTTTATACAAATACTTCTACACAATGATATCAAAATTTCATGAGTGTTTAGTTCAGAACTACGTCTGTTTGTAATGGAGATATCTGGTATACAGTTTTTTATGTGGAGTTCATTTTATTAGTTTTTTGAAGAAACCAATATACAAATACGGTGAATCTAAAATGAACTTCTCTTGCAAACCTTTTGATTGCAGACTAATTGTGGCATCTGAAGAAACAGAGAATAGGGACATACGATCGTTTTCACAAGAATTCTTGTTGAAGATTACAGATGTAATAGCCAAGGCTAAGGTACTCGAGTCAACTTTTTGGTGATTTTTGAGCTAACGTGCTTGATGGTCAACGTGTTTGAACGATTAACGATTCACCTTGTTATCTTTCTTGCAGACTGCTTTTGCATTTTCATTAGGCTTTGGAGAAGATTCACTCAATGCATCTGCAGTACTTGTCATGCCCATGGTATCGTCAAGGATGACGGGCTTTAGAGGAACGGGGTTTGACCGCTCAAAGTTCTTTTCCATGAAGAAGTCTGATTGGAGTAAGATTACAATGGATGAGGCTACAAAGGTACTTGACACGGACATGGATTTCTCCCAAAGCCTTTGAATAGGGATGATAGTTGTAAACAAAAATATGGGTACGAGTGTAAGCCTTGCTCCTATTTAGATATATAGTGGTTAGAATTCATTACACCAATTCTTAAGCATGTTCTTAGGCAAAAGTATCAAAGATAACGCTGTATATTATGGAGAACTTTTCTTTATTATTATTATTATACAAGTGTGTGAGAATATATTT
>CM051349.1:40797201-40942201 GCA_028015215.1 Gynostemma pentaphyllum | reverse complement strand
CACGTTACCCTTCAAGCAGCAGCTGATAAGGTATACCATGTAACTAAAAGCTGCTTCTGTATTTGATACTTACAGATTCATTGTTGTATTGTATGGCATCGTCTTTTGTTTTTTCTGTCAGATATGCATCTAGGTGTATGATACAGAGTGTCTATATCCTTGATGATGTAAGCAATTGATAAAAATTACTGAACGTGTTAAACTTAATAGGGCATGCTTGGAAGTTGAATTTTAAAACTATTTTCTGCTTAAAAAACAGTTTTCAGTTTCAGAAAACTAATTTGGATAAATTATGAAAATAATTTTTGTATTTAAATGAATAGTATAATTTTTTTCCTGTTATTTTCAACTTTTTTCTTCGCTGTTTTAAGTAAAAATTGTACAGGAGTTTATTTTAATATTTTGAGAGAGAGGGGGTGATTATTCATTGATGGATGAACATTGATTCCAAGGAATTTGTTTATCCATATTCTTTACTGGATTGCATTATAAAACATCTGATCGGTTTTACATTGCTACTTTCAAGCGTTCGCTCACTTTTTATTCCTTGATCAAGCTGCTTGTGTATGTGCAGTTTGCAGCCAAGATATGCCTCTTGACGTCCTTCAGAGATACATGTTTTATTGAAATTGTTCCTCAATGTCAGACTCCTAAACGTGGTGAGATAGAATGTACTTTTGACATATTTATTTATCATAGCGTCACACCATAATAACAAGAAATGAATTGGTACTTGGGTGTATTTACACTTAAATTTTAATATCCCCTAAGCCTTTCCGGAACTATTGAAGATAATAAATCCTTTTTTTTTTTTGCATTTTCCTTTTATTTTATTTTTCTCCCAAAGTTTTGGCATGGATATGCAAAGTAATAAAATTTCATGGTTTAATTGACCACCTTAAATTCCCAATGCCCCTCTTCAGGTGTAAGAAGTGATCATAAACTTCATATAAAAAAAAGTAGTGATCATAAACTCGAAATTTCTTTGACAATAAGTTCAGTAAAAAAAACCTGTAATTATATAATATTTGGGAATGAATTTGAAATTGATGAAATTCAATTTATGCCTCGTCACTATGGAGAATGGGATTTAATATTAGGTCTGTTGTCAAATTAACCTGCAATTCTTGTATTTATTTCCTCTGTTTTTTGGTTTCACAATATGCAGAGGCTGACTTAATGCTCTTATGTTAAGTTGGCACCCTTGCTTTCTTACATCTTCTTTATCTTTGCATTGATGCAGAGTTTTGGTTGAGTTTCTGGTCTGAGGTTCATTACAATTCGCTTTATGAAATTCAAGGTTTGGTTTATTCTGCACTATTTTTGTGTTGTCCAAGTGTGAAGGTTTTGTAGGGCCTTTTAGTAACGTTCCTGATTCATTTCTAGTTGCAGGAACATTTAGTAACGGATCCTATTTCTCGTTTCTCATTTTTAAGAAATGTTCTCAATTTTTTTTAATAGAAATTATGAAAACAAAAACTTATATTTTTTTATCATAAAAAATTATGTGTTCTTGTTTCTTGTTCTTTTGTTCATGTTTCCAATTTTTCAAAACATCAATTAATATTTTTTTTAATCATTTTCACTTATTGTCAATTAAAAATAAGTGCATTTTTTTATCTAAAAAGTTAAAATGACATTACAATGTTAAATATTTTATTTCAAAAAAAAAAATATTTCAATTTTTTTTATGTTTATTTAAAAGTTTTATATATTTTAATTATCAACATTTTTCAATCCAAGTCCTTGTTCAATAAAATTATTAAAGATATGTAACGAATTCATGATATGATATTTAAATAATATTATTTTTGACATTGTATATCTTTTACCCGGTTGAATCCTTTCTTTCTTTTCTTTTAATACGAGAGTTAGTTAATTTTTTAGTAGTAATTTATGGGTTTCACGGGTAGGGGGAACTTTACAATGGGGCCTAGTGAGGTCACTCGGGTGGTTAATTATCCTTTAAAAACTAGTCAGTGCATAAAAAATTCATTTCTATTTGAATGAAAAAATATAGAAGGAGAAAAAAAAAACGATTATCAAATGGGAAAAAGGCATGTTACCAAATGGACTCTTGATTGATGGTACTATGTTCGTCCAACTTGCAGATGCTCCAGTTCAGTTAAGGCCGAGAAAGAAACATTGGTTGTTCTAGTCTAGGTGAGGACTGGATGCTCAACAAAATGGTACCACATCGTATGATTTTTTTTTTCCCTCCACATGATTGTTCTATCTCTCAATTTAATTTTCTGGTTTAGTTTCATGTAAATAGCTGTGAGACATGGCCTTGTTTTGTAGACGGCTACAACAAATATGTATGCAGTGGACTTTTTAATAGAATATTAATCACATTGTAAATTCAATTTTTGGCGAGTCAAGTTGAATTAAATAATATACTAGTTGCTTAATTTAAAGGGCAAGAATTAACGAATCTAGAATTTGACTACGCCCTTCATCAATCTCCACAGTATCGTACCATATATATTATCGGGTCACAGGTAATGGAAAATGATTTTGAATGTTCTCATTACAAATTAATAAAGAAAAAAAATGTGCAGAAATGCATAAAACGAGCTAGATTTTACGTAGGTAATTTAGAAAGAGCGAAAGCCAATCATGCTCATTTCCAGTTGTGGGCAACAATGTCTGCCAAATCAACAACCCGTTGAGAGTAACCCCACTCATTATCATACCAAGCAATAACCTTCACCAGGTCGTCTCCCATAACCATAGTCAACGAAGAGTCAACAGTTGAGGAGACATCAGTGCACCTAAAATCGACTGAAACAAGTGGCTCGTCACAAACAGAGAGGATACCCTTGAGCTCATTGTCAGCACTTTCTCGGAAAGCGGCATTCACCTCTTCTGCAAATGTCTTCTTAGAAACTTGGACAACAAGGTCGACGACGGAAACATTTGGAGTCGGGACACGCAGTGCAATCCCATTAAGTTTTCCTTTGAGAGAGGGGAGGACAAGAGCAACGGCTTTGGCTGCTCCTGTTGAGGTGGGGACTATGTTCAGTGCAGCAGCCCTTGCCCTCCTTAGGTCACGGTGGCTGGCATCAAGTAGCCTCTGATCACCAGTGTAGGAGTGAGTGGTTGTCATGGTTCCCTTTATGATACCTGCCGTATATTTCATACCAATTCCAATAAAAGCTATATTGTACTAGATTGTGCAAAGACCGATAAAATAGATGTATTATTCTGGGATTCAGTATGAATTACCAAACTTCTGGTCGAGAACCTTGACGAAAGGAGCTAGGCAGTTGGTAGTGCAAGAAGCATTGCTGATGATAGGCTCGTCCGGGTTATAGGCATCAGCATTGACCCCAACTACATAGGTGGGAATGTCACCCTTCCCAGGTGCTGTAATGAGCACCTTCTTGGCTCCAGCCTCGATGTGTTTCCCCGCACCCTCTCTATCAACAAAAACGCCTGTCCCTTCTATCACCAAATCTATACCCAAATCCCTGCATAATTACTTATCTATTCAATTATTCCACGTCATTACAATAACGGTAATTTCAGAACTTCTATTAATAATTGAAAGTCGAGAAAACACTCACTTCCATGGAAGATTGATGGGATTGCGGCTTGAGACCACCTTAATTATCTTCCCATCGACTGAAATAGCTTCATCTCCAGCAGGTTTGACATCAGCATCGAAGATTCCAAGGGTGGAATCGTACTTGAGGAGGTGAGAAGCTTGTTTGACGCCACCAGTATCATTGATGGCTATGACATCAAGAGGGGAATCCTTGCGGCCATGCCAGCACCTCAAGAAATTCCTGCCAATTCTTCCAAATCCGTTTATTGCTACCTTAAGCTTTGCTTCCACAATCCCTCTCTTATATCCTCCGCTGCTTCCCACCTTCAAGAATTTGCATAGATATATTAGGATTCTCACATCTGGTGCACTCTTTCTCCTTTTTCCTCCTAGTTTTGTTCATCATTTGCGCGTGTTTGCATATCGATATCGCTAGCTAGACAGAAGTTCTCATATGATACAAGTGACTGTAATACCCGATTAAGGAAGCTTAGAGGAGAATAACATAAATGGGAATATTTCCATTGCCTCTCAGCTTTATACGCTTGAGGAATGAGGAGACTTGTAATGATAATCAAATCAATTTAAAACGAGCATAGTGGACAAAAGCTGCAAAACAGCCCTTTTGGGAAGCCAGATCTACCAGCCTTGTATTAAATAAATTTAATTACCATGTAGCTGTTTCAATTGTTTAACATGGATACTAAATATATCTACTATATATGTGTTTATACGTAATTTTAAAATCAACTGCGTTTAGTAATATTATATCAACCCACTATTAGTTATATAATAAGAAAAAAAAATCAATGGATAATGCTGCAAGTATGAGAGATATGGAATATGCTAAAAATTGAGACAGTATGATCCAATCAAAGGGATGTTGCGAAACGATGACGAGATATTAAGAAGATGAACTCACGGCAGAGGTTTGGAAGGCAATGACCGAAAGGAAATCGTCGGAGGCCTTCCTCCCAAAGGCAAGGCAGGCTGATGAATTGCGGAGCCCAGAAAATTCTCCAAATCCCTTTCCATTAGCCTGATATAGAGAAGGAAGATCAAATCAAAAGTATAGGATAATGCTGTTGTTATCCTTCTAAAAAGAAAATTAAAACGAAAAGATATAGTTAACTAATGGATGCAAAACCTGGAGAGATGGATTGGCTACTGACAGAGTAGCCGTAGCCATGGTTGATGGGGCCTTGACAAAGAAAATGAGGAAAGCAGTAGCCGAAGTAGTATATCAAGCAAGCAGCAGAGATGGCAAATTCCGGGGCTTGTATATATATATTCTTGTCAAGTAGCATTGGAACTTTGAGTTGAATGGCTTTGAGTGAATGAGTGATGTAAGCTAAGGGAGGATGAGATTATGGATAGCTTCTCACCCAACGAATGGCTGTGGTTAAGTCGTGCTTTGTGTATCCTATTGCATCAATTGTGATAGTGTTTCAACCTTTCCACTCCGTATGCTCATTTCCTACTATTTGCATTTAAACATCCGTGTTCATGGGTTGGATTGAACCCAAAAATTCAGATTCATCATGAAGTCAATTTAAACAACCCGACCTTACACTCCAACACTCAAATTTTTGGATTGGATTGGATCATCGAGTTAATTTTTAATATTTAAATTTTTTCCACAGAATTCATTCATTTTAAATTTCATAAATTCAAAATCATCATACATAGAATATTAATTCATAAATTTCAAAATGATAGATATATATTAACATTTAAACAATAAATATCTCTGATTTAAATAATAATAATAATAATAAATATCTCTTACTATTTAGAAGAAATTAATATTTTTAGTTTTTTGGTATAGTAACAAGGTTGAGTTGGGTAAATACTAAATAATGATAAAAACATCAAATATCACCTCCATTTATAGTGCGTCGCTGGTTTCTTTCGTAAATGTTTTGGTAATACGGCACCACATGCTCATCTAAGATCCCATTTACTGGTCAGGGATTTAAATCTAGGAAAATTGACCAAAATCAATATTAAAAAAAAAAATTACCGAGTTCTCTAAAATCATTTTAAAATCAAAAAATTATAATGGAGAAGATTATGATTGATATCACTAACCAATACTTGGAATAAAATCATATTTAATGATGTAACCTTAAAAAAGGATACAAAAGATGGTAAAACCAAGAGGTAGTTCAAGAGGAGGGAACAAATGAAGCTGATTTTCATCTGTTTCAAAACCCACAATAAGGAATCGTTTTATACTCTTTCAATTATTTTTAATTAACAATAGGAAAAAGAGGATGATTTTCATTCTAAAACAGAACCCAAGTAGAATATAAGTAATTGTAATTTCGACTTGAACAAATCCATTCAAAATTTAAGAACCCACATGGCTGTTGTTAACCATAAACTCGGTATATGGAGGACCTCAATGCCAAAACTATAAGATAAAAACAAAGGATTCTTGTCCTCAAAATACACATCACTAGGTGATATTAACATCGAACACTGGAGGACCATATTCCAGCATGGATATGGATATCCCTTCCAGTGAGCAAAGTGAAACTTCTGATTCTAACTAAACTTTACTATTCCAAACTTAATATGAATGGTCCAAATATTTTACCCCTGAATACATCCTCAAGTCCCTTATCCAACGCCTCAGGTCAATATGATCTCCTTTATAGCAAAACGCACTTCCAAGTTCCAACCACTTAACATCAAATGATAGCAGACGGTGCATAGACCTATTGAAGTTTAATATTTCGAAAATTTAACTACTTAAATCCTACAGATAACAATAAATAGACAATGAATCTTCCATGTAACATTATTATGACTTGGTTCTAACAGTTTCAATCTGCTAGTTGTCATCTATTGGCAAAAATTATTAAATTGAAAGACAAAAAAAGGTTGGCAATAACAACGTCACAATGGAAAAGGTACAGGCGGCAGGTGCTGCAGTAGATATTAACAGCACTCTAGATATAGATGTGCATAGCAGAGGACATATTTTAGGTCAATTGACCATCCAACTTATCTCATGCTGCCACAATGTCATCGTATTCTATTAATCCCTCCTCTGATTATAACCATCAATCTTTAGTTCAGGAATTACAACCATCTAATTAACAGGCATATTATACATGTAGCAGAATCTCACATTATATAATCAGATAAATTTTTCTTGATAACAGGAAATACAAGGATGAAAAGTACAGTTGTAGTCTCCAGCTGGTTGAGGAAATTTCCTTTAGATACATATTCTCCATGACCCAAGGTCATCACTAGCAAGAATGGCTTTTACCAATATGATTGGTTCACTAGCAGAAGTTACTCATGCAGTAGTAAATCGCCCTAGACTTGTGAAAATCATTTGAGATTGTTTTCTTCCTCCAAGGTCGGGACAAGAGTAGAATCAGAATTTTGGAAAGATAACATTCAGATTATGCTTTATACATTCTTTGTAGACTCTACGCCCCTGCAAATTTTCACTTTAAAACCATCCAAGAAGTTTGTAATAGAGAAAATTGTTATGGGGAGCTTCGCTTTGTAAGCACTTTTGGGAGCTGGCTGTTTCCTTCAAAAGGTGGAATCTTTTTTATTGCATCATGTGCTTGACACTAGAGTATGGAACCTAGACAATTTGGAGTTTTTTACTCATAAAATAGAATATAAAAGTTACAACAGTGTTTGGAGTTAGACACCCAAAAAGAAGTTTTAATGTGTGCCAATTCTCAAACATGGCTTCTAAGATCCTCTTGTTCCTCTCAAGCTGAATGTTCCATAAAATGACGAAAAATCTTGGTTGCCATAAATGCTGACCACTCCTCTTAAAAGGTGGATTTAGTATCACCTCACCCACCTCACCCACCTCATCCATCATGTCTCTACAGCTCCTGTTAGCAACCCAGCACAAATCAAAGGTCATGAAGAACTGCTCCCAAATGTGTTTAGAAAATGGACAAAACCAGAAAATATGATTGTGATCCTCAGAGTCTTGTCTACACAGATAACACCATTGTGGTCTTAGAAAAAAAGGGGAAAATTAATGAAGAAAATCTAAGGTGTTAATTCTATCATATTCTAATGTCAATGCAAAGAGCCCCACTTTCATCAGAATCTTTAGTTTTCACAATTTATAGAAGAAAAGGGAATCTCCTGGTGAAAGAGGTGTATTCAAATAAAGTTAAACAAAAAAATTTACAAGAGAACATATCAGAAGGATCAAGTTCAAGAGTCCAAATTCTCTTATCCTATACACCCTTTCTCAAAACGGAACAAAGATCCTCCAGCTCACTGTCCCTTACGTTCCTTCTAGAATGAAAATCCCAAGAATGATTAGAAATCCCCCCACCAAAAAAACACTACATAGAGGCTTTTTTAATTAAAGAACGGGAAAAAAAGAAGGGTATTATTCCTGGAGGAAAACAGAATCGTTTAGATGGGTTGGAGAAGCTATGAAGAATAAGTGGGGAGAAAAATGAAACCTATAACTTTTTTCCTTAGCTCTAGACAGTAAGTGTGTAAACCAGTCAGCTGAAATCGGTTTTGAGCAAAACTGTCACTGGCCAGTCACACCACCATCAGAAAGAGAAAAATCAAATCAATGAACACACCCAAGCTGATCAAAACTATAAAAGATATATAATATAGTTAAATAAACGAACAAAAACTGATCAAAGTTATCTGGTTTTTAAATTTAAAAATTTGACCTCTAGACAGTGTTTTAAATTTAAAAACTTGATCTCTAGGGCTTAAATGTGAAGCAAAAAAAGTGAGGGATTTTTTTTTGGAAATGTGTGCTTAACCCTGATGTAAGAGAATTTTAAGAGCGATGATGCATGTTGGGAATACCTTAAAAGATTAAATTTGCCTTAGCCTATTAGCTTAAGTTTTTGGGTCTGTTGGTAAATTAAAAATGGGATCACAAGGTCTGGGTTCAAACCTTTGTTGGGTCATTTGCTCTCATTCGAATTCTTCATTTACATGTTGGGGCCTTTATTAAAAACCAAACCACCATGTGAGGGTAACTGTGTTATTAAGGCGCTCGACTATTGCAGATTCATTATATCATCTATGGTTTCTTATGTGGGGTGGAGCTCAAGAAGAAAGCGCATGTGATTTGGCGCAATGCGGTTCGTGCGATCCTCTGGCTTGTTTGGTGGGAGAGAAACAAAAGAATATTTCAAGATGAAAGCATGGAGATGATTGAGTTATGGGACTTAGTTGTCAGATTTACTTCACTTTGGTCTTCTAAATCAAAAAAAATTTGTAATTACCCCCCCTCCTTCATTGCCCCCAACTGGAGTGTTTTTTTGTAATCCAGGGGGTCCTTTTGTTCTTGTTTTTTGTTTTTCATTAATCAATGAAATGTCTATTATACAAAAAAAAAAAAAAGGCGCTCGCCTATTGCGAGATGCGAGGCAACCCTAGTTCGCCTCAAATATAGATGGGGCGAGGCGATTCACTTAGGCGGGCGCCTTTGTCGCCATCTTTGTACCTTATTGTGCCTTTTTGAACACCTTGGGGACCTTTCATTTTTCATTTTTTTTTTCTATTTTTTTGATTTTTTAAGGAATTTTAGTGGGGAAATGGAAAAAAAGAGTTTGATGTCTTTAATTTTAAACAATAACTAAACAATAGTTCTCATTTCTTTAATTTTTCATTATTTTATTTTCATGTTCATGTGCGCCTTGCTTCACTCAAGAGACGCTTTTTTGTTGGCTCTCACCTCTACGGCAATCAAGGACTTGTTGCCTTGAGATGCGCCTTGCGCTTTGAAAACACTGGAGGGTAAGTGGGAATACCTTAAAATATTAAATTTTTCTTAGCCTATCAACTTAAGCTTTAAAGTCTATTGGTGATTTAACAATGCACGAGACCGATATTTCCTACTTTCTTTCTTCTTCCTTTTTTTCCCCAAAAGGTTAAGCCCTTTAATATCAGATCATATGAAATCTTTTTTTTTGGGCGAAGTGTGTGCTTAAAACCTTGATACACACTAAGCATCATCAGCTGATGGTGGTCAGGTTATCTCACTTGAGGTTGAGGCCAAGCAAGGTGAATAAAGTTGTCTTGGGCAGGCATGCTAAATAACACATTAATCTAGATTACCTAAATTGAAACTACAATATGACTAGAATCGAGTCACTCAATTCAACAAGAAGTTGAGTGACTGCAGATGCAGTATAAAGGACAAATCTAACTACAAGTGCTAAATCAGTAATGCAGAAGTTTCAATAAACAAGTCAAAATTTAGAAAATTGTAAGTCAAAGGAAAAAGGCATTGGAGGAAAAAATGATTCCATAGAAAGTAATACTACATTTACAGGGACCAGAGCAAAACATTAGAAAGAGAAAAGGAAATTGGCTCATTCCTAGGTTATGTGTGGGTCTTAAAAGACAGATAGGAGATATTCAGTAGAGCACAACAAAAGTTGGAGGTGAGGGAGGGGACTGAGACATGAGTATTTGTGTAGGAATTGAAGAACCAATGCAAGGTGTTGCATGGCTGCATGTACAAAAAAAAAAAAGAATTGGTTAAAAGAATAAAACAGGATAAGAATATTATTGACTGACTAGATTGTAAGAGAAGAGAAGAGAAGAAGTCAGATGTGACATGTGATGTGATGTCATACCCTAAGAATCTGAAGCTTAGTTGAAAAGGCAATGGCAACCCAATCAGGCTGGGAAGAGGACCATTGGAGCTGCTCGATTTCAGATCCAGCAGTATAGGCAAGAATAGGATCGAGGCCACCTTCGACGGGTTGTCCCATAGAAGACAAATCCCAAATAAGGGCTTGAGAATCATCACCGGCAGTGCAGATATGGCAAGAACTATGAGGGGCCCAAGCAATGGCATTGACACTAGCTTGATGCCTCTGTAATTCGACAACGGGAAGTGTAGGGAAGCGGATATCGAGAACAACAACCTTAGAGGTATTCATAATAATAGTGGCCATATATCTGGGGTCTTGTTTATTCCAACCAAGTCTAACCAAGGGAGTATCAGGTTCAGAGCTTTCATAGATAATGGTAGAATGTTCCTTATCACGTAAATCAAAAACACGGACAGAACCATCAGCAGAAACGGAAGCAAAAACACCAACACCACCCCAAGCAATATCGTAAACCTCTTTGTCGTGAGCGATTAGTTGAGTGTCAACAGTCTCACGCTCAATATCCCAAATAGTACAAGTGGTGTCAATGCTAGATGTACCAATTCGTTTTGGTTCAGCATCGTTCCAATCAAATGATGTAAGTGGACCACAAAACTCACTGTTCTTGTTCCCATTTAGAACACTCTTAACCTCTACTGAATCTGAATCATCACTGATACGCCATATACGAAGATAATCACTCGAAGTAGCTAACAGATCTGGACGCTGACACTCCTTGTCGGGTATAAATATTGTTTTTGTTGGTGGATATGGATGTTCAAAACTTAGATTTGGATCACTACGAATTTCACCACTTGAATCATCAAGCTGTACAATCTCAACCCTATTCGGATATTGTTCAACAAGACTGGCGATTGCAAGACGATACTTCTTGTCACGACGGACACTCCAATTCATCGCGTATATATGCCATGGTGCTTCATATGTATAGATCTCCGACCGCTTCTGCTGCTCATCGGAACCATCATGATTACCTTCGCTGCTATTGTTATTATTATTGTTGTTGCCAACCATCTCTCTCGCCTTTCCTTAACCAACCCTAAACCCTTAAATCAAAACTTGCTTCACTTATTCTATTTACGAAATGAGAAATTCCAAGCAAGGAAGAGGCTAATGGATTGGATATAATGAACCTGCACTTCCCAACCCCAATCGCACCAACATTAATTCCACACCTCATTTCACGGGTCCCTAAATTTATCAAAATTTGATTTAATATTTACGTATCTATCCTACTTTTTTTTAAATATATTTATATATATGTTACTTTATTAAAAGAGGATTTAATGAATTTTCAACTTCCTTCCTCTCCCTGTCATCTTCTTAAATTATCTTCTGATTTCTCTCTTTCATTTCCTAACTACCTTCGTCATAGAGAGAATTTGAGGATAAATCAAATGTAAGAATATGTAATATTTCTTCACTGAATTGTATTGAGAAATATGTTGCTTTAAATAGGCTTTACAACAGAACTAATTAGGTAAAAAATAATACAGGTGGGAATGAGAAATTACAGCTATGAATTGATATTACAGCTATGAATTGATATATGGTAAAATGTCTTAATTGCTAATTGAGAGAATTATGGAATTCCTTGTAGATAGATTACTCTACGATCAGCAGGGGCTAAGTCTAAATGATATATGAAGATGAAGCCAATTACTATTGGTTGAGGCCCACTTGATGTGGTGTGGTCATGAAGCCCAATAAGCCTTAGAAGGCCCAAACCCATTGGTCTTAACTTCCCCCCTCAAATGAGAGGTAGCTGGCAAAGGAAGAACCCCCAATTTGCTACGCAGCTCCATGAATTTGGATTCAGCCAAGGGTTTTGTCAGGAGGTCAGCAATTTGTTCGGTGGTTGGAACGTAGCGAACATCAAGCTTCTTAGCAAGCACTTTATCTCGCACAAAGTGTATATCGAGTTCAACGTGTTTGCTATTGGAATGGAAGACGGGATTCGCAGCAAGAGATATAGCACTAATATTGTCGCACCATATGACCGGAGTTGAAGGTAGATGAAGCTTAATTTCATGGAGTAAGGCTTGAAGCCAACTAATTTCAGCTGCTGTGTGAGCAAGAGACCGGTATTCGGCCTCGGTGCTGGAGCGTGCAACAACGTGTTGTTTGCGAGAAGACCAAGAAACAAGTGAATTGCCGAAGAACACACAATAAGCTGAGATCGATTTGCGATCATCGGGGTTGCACGCCCAATCGGCATCAGTGAAGCCCGTTAGTGGAAGGGAATCAGCTTGTCCAATGTAAAGGCCGTAATCTTTTATTCCTTGAAGGTATCGCATAACTCTTTTAGTTGCTTGCCAATGTATTGATGTAAGATGTTGCATGTATTGACTCAGCTTGTTGACAATAAAAGAGATTTCCTGTCTTGTATGTGTTAAGTATTGAAGTGCTCCAATTGCACTTCGATACATAGTAAGATTGTCTAGTGGTTCTCCTTCAGTGGCTGACAAAGGTTTTCCAGTGACTGCTGGTGTAGGACAAGGTTTGATATGGCTCAAATCCAGTCTTTGTAAGAGATCAGGAATATATTTGGATTAAGTTAGGAATATCCCTCTGTCATTTCTAGTGACTTCAATGCCTAGAAAGAATCCAAGTTCTCCCATGTCTTTAAGGGTGAAAAGATCGTTCAATTCTTTAATAAACCGAGTTATGGATGCCGTATCATTTCCTGTAACCAATATATCATCAACATATATCAGGATAAAAATGGTCACAGTACCTGTGTTGAGAAAAAACAGAGAGTTGTCAGCTTTGGAATTAGAAAATCCTCATTCTAGCAAAACTGTCTTTAGTCTGTCAAACCATGCTCGTAGTGCCTGTTTGAGTTCATAGAGGGCTTTGTTTAGTTTACAAACATGTGTGGGTTTAGTGTTGTCTATAAAGCCTTCGGGTTGGAGCATGTAAACATTTTCTTCAAGCTTCCCATTTAGAAAAGCGTTGTTTATATCTAGTTGTCTTACTTTCCATTGTTTAGAGACAGCTACAGATAGGATCACACTGGATAGTAGATGCTTTAATAACAGGACTATAAGTCTCAGTAAAATCTAATCCGGGGGTTTGATGGAAACCTTTAGCTACAAGCATTGCTTTATACCTTTGGATACTCCCATTTGGATTTTGCTTGACCTTGAACACCCATTTATTCCCTACTAAATTGTAGTTTGGAGAGAATTCAACTAATGTCCATGTGTTGTTCCTGTTGAGAGCTTTCATTTCCTCTTCCATATCTATTTTTCATTCTTTGGTGACTATAGCTTCTCTAACTGATCGAGGTATATGATGAAATGATTCTACCACCTCTAGAATACCTTCAAGGACTTGGTCTTCACTAGTACTACCATGTTGAGCCTGTTGGGGTTCAACTTCTCTATTAATTGAGTTGTTGTCCAGATTGAGACTTGGAGCAATTGAAGGTACTGTTGCAGTGGAAGTAGGTGGTCTAAAATCATGTTCTCGAACAGTGGATGAAGGAGTAGAGGGTTCTCTATGTGTTGGTTCTTCATGGCAATGGGATAGGACATTTGTTTGGACAGTAGAAGATGGACTATAGGGATAGGATAATGTATTTGACGATGAGTATGAGGGAGTATTGAACCATGTGACAATGGTTTCATGGGATGACTGTAGAATAGGAGAAGTTGTGAGAAAACCATCTTTAAAGGGAAACTCCTTTTCATTAAATATAACATTTCTTGAGATATACACTCGACCACTTGAGCTTAAGCACTTATACCCTTTGTGAGACTCACTGTACCATAAGAAAACACATTTTGTGGAGTGAAATTGAAATTTATGACTTTGATAGGGTCTCAAACAGGGAAAGTAAGCACACCCATACACTTTTAGTTGTGAGTAGTCAGGTTTTCTCCCATAAGCCTTTTCCCAAGGGGATAAGTGGTCTAGGACCGGAGTAGGCAGTCTATTTATGATGTAGGTTGTAGAGATGAAGGCTTCACACCAATACCGTAATGGCATTGAGGATTGGGCAAGTAAGGTTAGGCCCATTTCCACAATGTGTCTGTGTTTTCGCTCCACTACCCCATTTTGCTGGCTTGTATGGGGGCAAGAGTGTATAAACTCTATTCCTTTGTTTCTTAAGTGAGATTGAAATGGTCTGAATTCCCCGCCCCAATCAGTTTGAAGGGTTTTTATTTTTCTTTCAAATTTATTTTCAACTAAAGTTTGGTATTGAAGGAAGGTGTTGAGAGCTTCAGACTTGGCCTTAATGGGAAAAAGATGGGTGAGCCTGGTATAGTCATCTACAAAACTAATATAAAATCTGAACCCGGATGGGGACGTGATGGGTGAGGGTCCCCAGAGGTCACAGTAAATAAGCTCAAGTGGTTTTGTGTTGTGTATAGTAGATTTTTTAAAGGGTAGTGAATGAGATTTTTCAAATTGACATGCATCACAGAATATTTGTTCTTCATTGATTGGAACTTTAACATTACAACTTTTGAGAACAACATTCAGGACTCTGTTAGATAGGTGACCTAGCCTTTGATGCCAAATCCCTTTAACATTATTGGAATGAGAAAGACTTGAATTTAAATTAACATTGGAAATAACCCTAGGACTTGACTCTTTAACTTGAGAGGTAGTAAATACTCTCGGGCTAGTAGAGGCTGGAGAAGCTTTATTTTTTTGATACTGGCTTGTGTTGAGGTTTCTGAGATCGAGTTGATATAGACCATTCCTAAGTGTCCTTTGCAGCAGCACCTTCCCTGTTTCCTTGTCCTTCACAAGACAAAATTTCGGGTGAAACTCAACAAATAGATTGTTATCAGCAGTCAATTCTGATATACTCAGTAGATTCCTCGAAATTTGTGGTGCATGTAAGATGTGTCTTAAGAGGATAGGAGTTCCTTTAGTATGTTTGGTATTGAAAGAGTAAAAACCAATATTAGAGATTTTGAGTTTAGAGCCATTACCCACAATAATTGATTCATTACCATTATATTCAGTCCTGAGATTGAGGTTGGAGATGTCAGGAGTGATGTGGTTTGTTGCTCCACTATCTGCTAACTAGTTTGGATCATTGACTACCTCGGGCAGCCATAAAAGCAGAAGCTCTATTGTTATGGTTTTCATTACTAGGTGGTCCTTCAGTGTAGTTTTCATCATACCTGTAGTAGCAGATGGCTCCTGAATGGCCATATTTTCCACACACTTGACATGTGGGTTTGGAGTTGTTTCCTCTTCCACCTCTTCCGCCTCGGCCTCTAGGTCTGTAGTTGCCTCTTTGATTAGAGTTGTTACCTCTTCCCTGTCCTCTGTTTTGATTTTGATGTTGGTTTCTGGAATTGGGATATCCAGATGAGTTTTGATTACTGTAAGCCACATTTGCAGTCATGTTTCCTGCATCTTGACTGCCATTGACCATATTTAAATGGATGAGGGTGTTTTCAAAGGTTAGAAGGGTTGCATAAGCTTTCTGCCAATTGATGTTTTCCTTGTTGTTGATCTGACATATGATTGGCAGGTATTCAACATCCAGTCCAGCAAGAACACTCGAAATCAGGGAGTTGATTTCTATCGGGTCTCCTGCCAAGGAAAGATTATTGGATATTTGCTTCATAAGAGCTAAGTATTCTGTCATTCTCATTTTATTTTTCCTTGTATTTTGCAGGCTAGCTTTTAGTTGATTGATCCTTGCTCGATTTGTGGTGCCAAACAATTCTTCAAGTGCTCTCCATACTTCCCTTGCAGTTTTGAAGGTTACGATTGTTGGGATTGAGGCCTCTAAAAGAGTTCTCAAACGGAAGTCCCAACGGATCTTTCCTTGCAGTATAATAAATTCAAAATTCTAAATGCATAAAAGAAATACTAACCCTTGTCGAGAAGTGTCTGACTCTTCCTCGTTCTTCGATGGTTACAATCCTGGGACCACCAAAAAGATCTTCCTCACTAAGCACAAAAGAGAATCGGTGCGTGGGCAATATCTCCTTTGGAAAAATGAAAAAATTGGGAAGAATAATTTTCTTCCCAATCACCCTATGGGCGGCGCAAGAGAGAGGGAGGAGAGGAATTTCCTGAGCCTTTACTTTAACTCTCTTGGTTGTGTGTTTTGGGGTCACCCCAAAGGTCCTATTTATAGGAAAACCAAGGCACATCAGAAAATTTTCTGAATATCTTTTAATTAATTAAGATATTCTAAAATATATTTGAATAATAAAGATATTATATTTTATTCCATAATAAAACATTCCATGTCTTTTATTTAAATTAATCAATATTAATTTAAATATATTATTCCATATCTTCCATTTAAAATAAGATATACATATATTTTAAATAAAATAAAAATGCAAACTTTTTGGTCAACCATTTGACCAATGGGGTGTGTGACCCCACCCCGGGTCACACGCCCATGTCATTCTCATATGACAATATTGGGCATTTTTATTTTCCTCATTATTTAATATGGAACAATTCCGTTAAATAATTAAATAAATAAAACTCCTTTTATTTATTCCAATAATTAAAACTCCTTTTATTTATTTTCTCATTTAATTTGATAATTTCAAATTAAATATTTAAATAGACTCTTCTATTTAAATCCCCATTAATTTTGGACAACACAAAATTAATTTAATTAAATAGACTCCTCTATTTAATCTCTTATAATTAAATAGACTCTTGTATTTAATAATTAAATAGACTCCTCTATTTAATTCCACCATTAATTAAATAATTAAATAGACTCCTCTATTTAATTTCCTTTAATTAATTGAATAGACTCCTCTATTCATTTCCAATTTTCCAAAGAGAAATTAATCATATTAATTTATGTTCTCGATTACATGCGTTAGCTCGGAGGACTTAATGGACCTATAAGACTAAGCTCCAATGATCCAGAATTACCTTTGATTAAAACTCCTTTTAATCAATTAATTCTCATTCATTAACTCCTAGATAACTCCACTAAATATCTAGAGTTGCACTCTTAGTACTATAGACATAGTTATGTCCATTGGCTATAATCATTAACTACACTTTGATCTTTCACAAGTTAGTTCGTATCCATGGCTAGGTATTTACACCGTATTAACCTCCATGATACATCTTGTTCCTTAAGCCCAACTGATTCTCCAATGAACAACCTTACATAATCTTCATTATGCGTCTTTAACCTTATCCTTGATCAGAGGAATATGGGGCCCTACTGTTCAAGACCGAATTAGTCCATAAGGGAACTACTTATCTATTTTCCTATATGGAAAAGAGTGAATTCCAATTCTTGTGTAATTACGTTCCCAGCTATAAGCAAGATGCAATCCCCAAAGTGGGAGGCATATTGAGCGAACTATACAAGTCACTCTCACCTATGCAAATCAAAGGCTTGTCTCTTGCGAACGGGAGTTCGTAATCCACTCAGGATTAAGATCAATTGTACATGATCAACCTGTTGACAAACGAAGTGTCTTTCCAGAACGGCTTTCCCCAGAAGACAGGTAAGTTTATCTTAGTCCAGTCTACTACAATCTCTATTGCGAAGAACACCCCCACTCACATGTCTCTACATGAGCAATCCAGGATGAGATCACTTGTGCCAATTCACAAGTGGGCCGTGTTAGTGGTGTTACCAAGAAATAAGGCACCCAACCTTTATTCATGTACCACAGACTATTTGAGTTACACTTAAGTGAATCTTCCCGCATCATATGCTCACTTTAAGTTATCATACGTAACTCTGGATCTTATGATGGATTACATTTATTAAACTAATAATAAATGATAATGTAAATGTTACTAATTAATAATTCCTTTATTTATTTATAGTTTAATTGGATTACATAAGATTTAGGGCAGAAACCCTAGCAACGATTTCATTTGCAATTGGCTGAGTCATGGAGGCATATAACCATCCCAAGAGTGATTGATCAGTAGTCACCCAAGCTTCAAAATCTGGGTTGTTGTCTCCAGTGGTAAGGAATTCAGATGGCTGAGGCTTTGTTCCAAGGATGTGGCCGTCGAGTTTTTGACCTCGAAGAATAGCCAGAGTCATTTGTTTCCAGAGAAGGAAATTCTTTTCATCAAGTTTGACAGTCAGGGCTGTGCTTAGTGGGTTTCCAAACGGAAGGGAGGAGGAGGTATAGATGTGGTTAGAATGGGCCATTTGAGCAACAAGAGTTTGAGTTGTAGTTGGAATCAAAGGGTGTTGAGTATTTTCTGGGTTTGCTGCCATGGTGATTTCGGCGCTAGCCTTGTATGGCTCTGATACCAAGAGAGAATTTGAGGATAAATCAAATGTAAGAATATGTAATATTTCTTCACTGAATTGTATTGAGAAATATGTTGCTTTAAATAGGCTTTACAACAGAACTAATTAGGTAAAGAATAATACAGGTGAGAATGAGAAATTACAGCTATGAATATATATATGGTAAAATGTCTTAATTGCTAATTGAGAGAATTATGAAATTCCTTGTAGATAGATTACTCTACGATCAGCAGGGGCTAAGTCTGAATGATATATGAAGATAAAGCCAATTACTATTGGTTGAAGCCCACTTGATGTGGTGTGGTCATGAAGCCCAATAAGCCTTAGAAGGCCCAAACCCATTGGTCTTAACTGTCATCATCTCCACCATCTCATCATCGTCGTCTCTATCTATGTCGCCGTTGTCGTTGCTACAAAGTTTCAGGCAATAATTTAACAAGCCTAAAAAATCATCAATGTTTTACTATAACTTATCCTAAACTAAGACTTGACAAAACTCGAAGTTTCCAACATGTGTCTTCTACTATATGACGATAATTCAAAAAAATTCGACAAGAGCTCAAACTCGAGATTT
This sequence comes from Gynostemma pentaphyllum, assembly GCA_028015215.1. Taxonomy (NCBI): domain Eukaryota; kingdom Viridiplantae; phylum Streptophyta; class Magnoliopsida; order Cucurbitales; family Cucurbitaceae; genus Gynostemma; species Gynostemma pentaphyllum. Next base: position 40,923,176 of record CM051349.1, on the reverse strand, counting down.
TTTTATTTGGCAAGAACTTAACCACACCCGAAAACCTTCAGAAAACTATCGATTTTTCGACAAATACTCATCCCTAAACTCATATTTGATGAAACCCAAAGCTTCCAACTTGTTTTCCCTGGTTTTCCGACTAGCATTTGAAATTTGTTAGCCACACCTCTCTCGATTTCATAAAGCAATATATAAGTGATGGTAAATCAGCGATTTATCATTGATATTATATCAAATGATATACTATTACTGATATTACCAAAATATACTTGTCACAACGTGATTGCGACGTGGAGCGGCTGACATCCTTAATATTAGGTCTCTTATATGAAAATGAAGTGGAAGTCGCCATCAACCATATTTGGATGTGATTGATCACCAAATTAAATTAAAAAAGTAATTGTCTACGAAAATCAAGTTGGATTCGGGAGTCATTTGTGTGTAGGGAATGTGTTAGCACCCTACAACACTCATTTCAAAATTATTACCATATTTTTACCTTATATTATCTTATTTTTAAAATGATGGTCCTTAATTTAAATAATTTAAAAAAATAAGTTTAATTTACAAAAACAAATGTCTTATTTAATCATTTCTCAAATTCAAAAATGAAGTAAGCAATAAAGATTAAAATGAGCGAGTTATAATCGTTAATTGAACAATATTGGAATTTAGAAAATTCCACCTTAAGAAATTGAGGTTTTTACTTCTCAAATTCCATCATAGGAATTGTATTTATATTTTAAAACATTTTTCTTATTTTTATTTAAAATACTTCCCTATTATTTTTTGAAATAACATTTAAACTTATTTAAAATAACCTCCTTTTTTATTTTATTTTTGAAATAATACATGTAATATTGTTTTTTTTAAAAGTTTTTATATTCTATATTTTTTAGGGTTTTTGTATGCTTATATGAGAATCCCGATAAACACATTACTCAGCCTTCACAAACATGACAATTTTCACACACTTATCGAGATTCCAACAAGCAGATTATTTTTACATTAATTAATATTAATAATTACAATATTCAATTATTTTTCTTTACAAGTATGAGAAACTGTGTATTTGATAAGTATAAAATTTGAAAGTTTGTAAGTTGCAATAAACAATACAATAAGGATATTAATTTATAACTGTAAAGGGTAAAAATAGCCCACTCACGGGCCACGTTCACATCGGGCCGATTCACATAGGGATAGGCCCATCCGAATCACCATTTGAAGGAGTTTATCCTTCTTGGGCCGAGTGAAAGCCCATTAAGCCTAGTCTCATGCTAGCCTCACTGATGAGCCCACGATCAAGGAACTATAAAAGCCACTTGACCTATCAAATCAGGTACACACATTCACACAGGAAGAGATAGACCTTTCTATTGACCTAATTCTTCCTTGCGGCGCAAGGCGTATCTCACCTACCACCACCTAACTTGATCGTCGAAGGGTCCTCGGCCGGTACCACACCGGTGCCCTTTTGACCATCTATCCTCTAAGTATTTCAGGTAGCTCCGCCGCAAAGAAACTACACGTGACGCGACGTGTTCAACCGTGTGGAAGAAGACTCCGACGAGAAATATCCCACACAGTTTGGCCCCCACCGTGGGGTCGTTCATCTTCGATTTCTGGCTAAATCCAGATACTCATGCGGTACCCACAAGTTGAAAACAATGACCACTCGTTCAACCAGGCAACGAGCGCTCAATGAAAAATACGGGTTGCCTCAAATTTTGCACTAAATTTTGAGTTTCTTTCCCGGATTTTGAGTGTTGACCCGAATTTTGAGTTTATCCCCTGAATTTTGCACCAAATTATGAGCTTCTTCCCCGAATTTTGAGTTTTTCTCCGAATTTTTTCCCCGAATTTTGAATTTCTACTTTTCAATGAAGGAAAAAAAAGAGTTTTCTATTAATTTGATTTAAAAAAAAAAAACTAAACTAAACCTTACTGTTTCGTAATTTAGTGGACCAAATCAGAATTCGGTGGACCGAATTCTAATGCAGTAAGATTTTTTTTTAATTTTATTATTATTAATATATATAATACTTTTCTCTATTTATTTTATATAAGATTAAATTAATAAAAAAAATCTTTTTTTTAATATTACTTTTCTCTCTTTCATTTTATTAATTTTATATAGATTAAATTAAGAAAATATATCATTTGGTCCAAAATTCGGGGAGAAAAACTTAAAATTCGGGGCAAAACTCAAAATTCGGGGCAACCCGGTTTTTTTTTTTTAATAATAAGAATCGAAAGCTTGAAGATTACTTGGTAATGTGAAGAGAGTGTTGAGGTAGAGAATGAAATGGGTGTTGACATTTTGGGATTGATAAAAAATACAAATGAAAAATCCAAAAAACCCAAAATCATGCATACACAAATCGAGAGAAGAGAGGTTTTTCAAACGTTTTTCACCACCAACCGCCGCTCTCCGTCACCACCATGAGTGAGGGAGATATAAGAGATAGATTGAGAAGATAAGAAAATGGTTTCATGGAAGAAGATAAGAAAAAAGTTTCATGGAAGAAAAGAAGAAAAAGGTTTCATGGAATAAGAGAATAAAAGGGTTTTTTAGACATTTCACACTAAAATGACATCATCATAAGGTAAAAAAAGTTTAAAATAAAAATGGAGGTCAATAAACCTTAATTGACAATTTTGGAGGTCAATGAAGCCAAATTCCCAATAATCTAAAGTGCAACCTCTTGTTCAAGAGAAATTTGTCCCAATAACCTTAAAATTTATCTTCTAAGGTTGTGTGACCCTTCCCTCATTCTTTTCTTTTTCTTGACCTCTTGACCCTATGAAAATACAAAAATGTCCTTACTTTATTTCCCCCAAAAAACTATCATATCTCTCTTTATTTTCCCTCCAACTAAACTCTAACTCTCATCTTTATCATATATCTCTTCATCCCTCATCTCTCATATATCTCTTCATCCCTCATCTCTCATATATCTCTTCATCTCTCATCTTTATCTATCTTATCATCTCTCATCTCTCATCTATCTAAAAAATTATACTTCAAAATAAGTTATGTTATTAATTTATTATCTTATTTTTTTTCTTTAATCTCAATACTCTTTATCTCTTTACAAAACTTTTTCATAAGGGATTCATATCTATGAACTTTTCAATTAATCTAGATTTAAATGATTTTTTCACATCCACAACAACACAAAAAAAAACGTGGAATTTTGAACCAAGATGAGAATTTTTTACCGAGATTAACTTTGAAGATGGATCGAGATGGGAATTTTGGACCAGGATTAGCTTTGAAGATGGGTTGAGATGAGAATTTTGAACCGAGATTTGCCTTCGAGATGGACCGAGATTAGCTTTCGAGATGGACCAAGATGAGAATTTTTAACCGAGATTAGCTTTCGAGATGGACCAAGATGGGAATTTTGAACCGAGATTAGCTTTCGAGATGAACCGATATAGGAATTTTTAACCGAGATTAGCTTTCGAAATGAACCGAGATAGGAATTTTTAACCGAGATTAGCTTTCGAAATGAAGCGAGATGGAAATTTTAACAGAGATTAGCTTTCGAGATGAACCGAAATGAGAATTTTGAACGGAGATTAGCTTTCGAGATGAATCGAAATGAGAATTTTGAACGGAGATTAGCTTTCGAGATGAACCGAGATGGGAATTTTGAACCGAAGTTAGCTTTCGAGATGAACCGAGATGAGAATTTTGAACGGAGATTAGCTTTCGAGATGACCCGAGATGAGAATTTTGAACGAAAATTAGCTTTCAAGATGAACTGAGATGAGAATTTTGAACCGAGATTAGCTTTCGAGATGAAACGAGATGGGAATTTTGAACGAAGATTAGCTTTCGAGGTTAACTGAGATGAGAATTTTGAACCAAGATTAGCTTTCGGGATGAACCAAGATGGGAATTTTGAACGGAGATTAGCTTTGGAGGTGAAATGAGATGAGAATTTTAACCCGAAATTAGCTTTTGAGGTACAGCGAGATAGGAATTTTGAACAGAGATTAACTTTCGAGATGAACCGAGATGAGAATTTTGAACCGAGTTTAGCTTTCGAGATGAACTGAGATCAGCTTTCAAGATGAACTGAGATGAGAATTTTGGACCGAGATTAGCTTTTGAGATGGATCGAAATAGGATTTTTGGATCGAGATGAGCTTTGAAGATGGACCGAGATGATGAGATTTTTGGACTGAGATGGATTTTTTTAAAGATTTTTTTTTATATTCTATATCTAGTTATATGGATTTATTTGAATTTGTGTTGGATATATTTGAACAATTTTTTTAGATTCAAGGATTTGTATTAGAGATGAGATGAATGAAATATGAGAGTTTAGTTGAAATGAAAATAAAGTAAGGGTATTTTTGTATTTTCATCGAGACATGAAGTCAAAAAAATAAAAAAGTTGAGGGGAGGGTCACACAATCTTAAAAGAGAAATTTGGAAGTTATTGGGACAAATTTCCCATTGTTCAATGAATGGTCATGTACAAATATTACCAAAAAATATGAATGGAAGAGTAATAGTGGCTGAAGTGAAAAAAAAAGAAAAAGTAATAGTGGTTAAAATGGTTGGGTACATTAGATAAAAGTAGAAAATAGAATAGAAAGAGGAGATATTTATAAAGATTTAAAAGAGAAAGGGTACAAAAAATTGTAGCCCACATAAAAGGTGCGAGCGGAGAGATGAGTGAGGGTGTGGTGTCCTGTCCCCCAATTCCAGTTGGGTTGAGTTGTGAGTTCCTTCTTTCTTTCATCTCTTCGGCATAACATAACATAACATAACATTGAAGCTATTTTATATTATTGTAAGCAACATAAATTAATTAATGGTGCAAATTGTGTTGTTGAATTGTTTTACAATCTCAAATCTCACTGCTGTTGTTTACGTTTAGTTAGTTGTTTTTGTATAATGTTTCCATGTCTTTCTTCTGATGTTTTTCCAGTCTTCACCTCAAACTCAAAACCTTACCTTTCTCCCAATAAAGCTCTCTTCTTACTTCAAAACTCCAACAATTTCCTACACCTTAAGCAAATCCATGCCAAGATCATTCGCTCCTCTCTTTCCAATCATCAATTACTCACTAGGAAATTGATCCACCTCTACTCTTCTCATTCCAAATTAGCCTATGCCATTTCCCTTTTTCATCAGATCCACACTCCTTCCACTTTTACTTGGAATCTCATTATCAGGGTTCTCACTCTCAATGCTCACTCTCAACAAGCCCTCCTCCTCTACCATCGTATGATTTCTCAAGGTTTTTCACCTGATCACTTTACCTTTCCATTTGTCCTCAAAGCTTGTACCACTTCTTTTGCAATCAACCTTGGAAAAGTGGTTCATGCCTCCGTAATTAAATCCGGTTTTTCCACCGATACATACGTTCAGAACAATCTAATAGATCTTTACTTCAAGTGTGGAGATAAACATTGTGGTTTTAAGGTGTTTGAAAAAATGCCTGTCCAGAATGTGGTCTCGTGGACCACCTTAATTTCCGGCCTCGTTGCTCTTGGGGAAGTACAGGAAGCGCGGAAGATTTTTGATCAGATGCCAATACCATTTAAGAATGTTGTTTCGTGGACAGCAATGATAAATGGGTATATTAGAAATCAGCAACCTGAAGAAGCCCTTGAACTATTTAGGAGAATGCACGTAGAGAATATTTGCCCAAATGAATATACTATGGTTAACTTGATCAAAGTGTGTGCTGAAATGGGAATCCCAACACTCGGTCAAAGGATTCATGGTTTTGCGATCAACAATGGTTTTCAAATTGGTGTTTATCTCGGGACAGCTCTTATTGACATGTACAGCAAATGTGGCTGTCTAAAGGAAGCAATAGAAGTTTTTGAGACCATGCCCAAAAAAAGTTTGCCTACTTGGAACTCAATGATCACTAGCTTAGGGGTGCATAGGTTTGGAGAGGAAGCCCTCGATCTTTTTAGACGGATGGAAAGGGAAAATGTGAAGCCAGATGCAATCACTTTTGTCGGTGTTTTACGCGCTTGTCTAAACATGAAGAATGTGAGGGAAGGCTATGCTTACTTTGAACGAATGACAGAGCATTATAGTATCACACCAATTATTGAGCACTATAAATGCATGGCTGAGCTAAATGCTTGTTCTAATTCCTTGGATGATGAAGTTGAAGGCCAAAGCCATGTAAATGAAACCACATGACGATGTGTTAGCTTTGCTTGACTAGGGCCACTGAGTAATTATATGTAAGACTTGGCACCACAGATAGGAGTGGGCAAGTGTAGTCATCACTCAGCACGCACGGTGCCTTTCATTTTTCAGCAGACTAAGAGAGGCACGCTGCCGTGGTTCCATGTCTTTCTTGTACACGAAAGAAGGATTTCATGCTTTGGCATAAGGATAATATAGGCCTTTTTAGCCATATTTAGTCAAAGGAAGCCTGGATAAACATTGAGTAAATATTGCAACTCATTGTAACTAAATTACCACGTATATTGGTATACCCACTTATTTCAATGAATTCCAAGTTGTTTACAATTACAACAACATGGATGCAATACAGTTTGTTATAAACCTGTTTCATATGATAGGATTTGAGACTTGGAATGTGTTGTTTTTATTTGCTCAAAATATCCCAACTAAAAACGGTTTTCCCTTCAATTTTGGTGGTGGTTGTTGTTTTTCTTAAATATAATTAAAGCATTTTAATCTGTTAATATTAAAATTAGTTTTAGTGTTGTTAGGGGAAAATAAGGTAAAAAAATGGCAAAGTAAAAAGAAGAAATATATGTGATGTGGAACTGGAAGTGAAATTCGTGAAAATTTGAGTTTCCAATTCCATCGTATCGTATCGTATCGTATCGGCTGAGATTTATTTTTGAAATCAATATTGATTAATTCAGACTCAATTCGCATAGAAGCGTTGACTACCAGTTCAGATTCTTCACTAAATATTAATATTGTATTTGAAATTGACAGATAATGGAATCATCCATAACCATAACCAGGCAGGACCAGCTAAGCTTAGAAATTGGTGAGGTGAGGAAGTCTTATTTTATTTGATTAGAGTAAATTATTAAATGTTGAATAAAAATAGCTCATACGGATCTACTAATCTTCCCCTTCCCGTTCCGGTGGCTTCGGGTTGCTCGTCATTCAATTTCAGAGATAGAATTGCCCTTTCCCCTGCCCCTGCCCCTGCCCCTGCCCCTTCCCCTTCCCCTTCCCCTTCCCCTTCCCCTTGGCAGTCGCGAATCAGAATCATGGGTTTGAAGGATGTTACAACAACATCAGATCGGTTGACTCATTCACCATCACCATCACCCCCACGTAGCCGTAAGATAGCTCGATTAAACGGCGTTGTTCTTGGTCAATCTCCTGCTTCTGAAGATGATGATCTTATCTTACCCAGTGATCATTTATCTTCCCATGCTCATATTTCCTCACACCAACAGGTACAGGTTTTCTCTTTCTCATTCTCTATATGCTATGATATGATATGATATCTAATTCAATCTTATCTTACCCAGTATTTGGATATGTACACAAGTTCCATCGAGGACCCTGCTGGATTTTGGTCTGACATTGCCTCTTCCCAATTCTTTTGGAAAGAGAAATGGTTACCACAGCAAGTCTACTCTGAAAACTTTGATGTCCGAAAAGGCGATATCAAGATAGAGGTAAATAATAAATTTCAATTGGTTTTCTTTAGGGTTTAGTTACTAAATCAAATCAAATCAAACTCATTTCTGAGCGCAGTGGTTTAAAGGTGGAATCACCAACATTTGTTACAACTGCCTTGATAGAAATATTGAGCTTGGACTTGGTGATAACATTGCTCTTTACTGGGAACCAAATGAACCTGGTTTTCATTCCTCCTTAACTTACACCCAACTTCTCCATCAAGTTTCTCAGGTACCCTTCTCTTCTCTTCTCTCCTCTCCTCTCCTCTTCTCTTTATCCTCATTCTCACTATTCTCTCCAATCCAAGGTATCAAACTTCTTGAAACACAACGGCGTCCGAAAAGGTGATGCTGTTGTCATTTATATGCCCATGCTTATGGAACTTCCCATTGCCATGCTAGCATGTGCTCGAATTGGTGCTATCCACTCGGTACTCATCCATTTCATCTCTACCTATTCCTTTCCTTTCCTTTCCTCTAAATCTCCTTTTTCTTTCAGGTTGTCTTTGCCGGCTATTCTTCAGAATCTCTTTCCCAAAGAATTATTGATTGCAAACCAAAAATTCTCATTACTTGCAACGCTGTTAAAAGGGCTTCTAAACTTATTCACCTTAAAGACATTGTAGATGCTGCTCTCATAGAATCAGCAAAAAACGAGGTCTCTGTAGGTGGGGAAATTTTCTTACTTCTGTGCTTGCTTTGTCTTTTAGAGCCGTATTTTTCAAATACTCTGTAATTCGATATTTGACCTTCAAAAATATATGTTGAAAGGTGTAAAAGTTAAACAATGTTGAATTGGAGGAGGACCTACGTGTAAGCAGTTGACATTTCTTTATTGAAACTGTAGTTATGGTTACCTATTCTTCTCCATCTTTCTTTGGTAAGCATGAAATGCCACACATTTGGGTATAGACAAGTTTGAAGCAAATCCATTAAAAGTTTCATTCCAATTGGTAGAAATGATCCAAGGAAAATGGTGGTGAAGATTTTTTAAATAATGAACATCTTTCAAATAGTTGGTTGTTGCTAGCATGTATGGAGTTGGCATCAATGGTTGGAACAAACATGATATGAAACCCTAGAATTGAAATAGAAACCCTTTGAAGAACAAAGAACCCCTAGATGCAAATCCTAAAACCCCAAGAACAAAAAGGTAAAACCCTTGGAAAAACAAGAAAAGAAGATTATTCCAATGATCAAAGACCTTAAAATAAGAGAACTTGTTCTTATTTCAAGATTGAAACAATTTACAAACAAACTAGATCAAGGTTTGCTTGAATGTTCCTAAAACATGCAACCTAAGAACAAGGCTACAAAACTAAGCAATTTCGGCTAAGCAAAAAGCAATATTATAATCAAATGAATTCTGAGTATTTAGGGTTACAAATGAGCCTTTAAATAGGCAAAAGAAAACCCTAAAATTAGCAAATTCGGATTACAAGGAGAATAAAATCTGCCAAAAACTTGCCTTATATGAAATGACAGATTTTTAGGGAAAATCTTTCCTAATTCTTTCCAAACAAATAAACTGACAATAAATGGCCTAAAACATGTCCTTTTGGCCGTGGGAAACATTACACAAAACCCTAAATGCAAAAATAAAGAAAACATTCAGAAATAATAAGTTGTTCAAATAAGAAAAGTTTGCAACTTTCTCTTCAAGCTCCATTCTTTGAATCCGATTGCACAACTTAGTCAAACTCGCCTTCCAATTGCACATGCCACAAATTGAAGTGGTTTAAGTCTTCTTCCTTAGCCTCAATGCTCCAATCTTCATTCATCTCCTTGAGTTTACTCATGTATGCTTGACAATGGATGTTCAAAGCTTGTTGCAACTTCTTGGACTTGGATCTTGTCATTGGCCCTTCAATCGTCCTAAGCTTGTCTTGTGCTCCATGATTCATATCAAAACAACAAAGTGGTGGAGAGAGTAGTAGCTATAGTCTTTGGAGTTCTATCTCCATGACATGCCGCTGAAGAATGGGCGTTCTTTTTAACCTACTCTGAGGGAGGTTTTGTGATCTTTGTCGAAGCTTGATTAGCCAAGCTGTAATGGAAGATAAATCCCCTGAGAAAATTCATTGAAAAATTAACATAAATGGATTCATTCAAAGAAGACATACCACCTTATGTCTTCTTTCAGAGGCGTTTTCTTGATATGGCCTGCAATCTTGACCGCTGTATTCTCTGCTCCTCGGCGAATGAAGACCCCCTCCACCTTTTTTGGGTCCATTCCTTTTACTGCCAACTTATAGGGTAAACTCTCTGACACTTTCTCTTTTTAGGGTCCTTCCCCTTCAAATCTCCAGACTATTCTCCATAGCTTTATGTGTGGGGTGAATCTCAACGACAAAGCTTCTTGCGTAGCTCGATAAGGGCTCTGGTTTGGCTTGTTTGGTGGGAAAGAAACAAAAGAATTTTTGAAGAAGTTTCTCTTACTCATTCTGATCTCTGGGATCTTTTGGTTAGATTTTCTTTGCTTTGGTCAGCTAGGAGCAAATCTTTTTGTAATTATTCTCCGTCTATTATAGCACCCAACTGGAGGAATTTTTTATAATCCTTTGGGTGGCTCCTTTTTTTGTAAAGTTTCATTTAGTGATTTAAAAAGCGAAAAAAGCCCTGCTTGCGCCTCACCTCGAGTGAGGCGAGGCGTTCTTGAAAGGCGCGCGCCTCAGGACTAAGGCGCACGCTTTTCCTGCACCTCGAGGCGCGCGCCTATCTCGTTTTTTGTGTTTTCAGACTTTTCAGTCAGTTTTCAGACTTTTCAGTAAAAAAAATTAAACTTTTCAGTCATGTACTCTGCTTTTCAGTCATTTTCCAGATTTTTATGACATTTTCTTGACTTCTCAGTCCTCTTATGTCTTTTCAATCCTTTTTCTCAGTCCTCTTTATGTCTTTTCAATCATTTTTTCTTTTTATTTTTTATTTTTTTTCTTTTCATTAATGTTGTTGGGTTTTTTAAAGGAGGACATATATAAAATATCTGAACTATGACTTTATTTTTAAACAATATCTAAGAAAAGATCCTCAATTCCACAATTTTTTTTTATTATGTTACTCTTAATTATACTATAATTTTCATATATAAAATATTTATTTTTAATTTATACATTGTGCGCCTTAAAAAAAAAAGCCCTCGCTTTTTTGTGCGCCTCGCGCTTAAGCCCTAGGGGGTTTCATCGCTTTTTTGCGCCTTGCGCCTTTTAAAACACTGGTTTCATTCATCAATGAAATTGTTTCTTATAAAAAAAAAGACATACCACCTTATTTCTCAACTCATATAGACAGTTGCTTTTTCTCTAGGCATCCTAGGTCCTTTGTGCAACGACTTGAAGAACCGAAGAAATAAGAGTACCTCGCTTTGAGAAAAAAACATTTTTTCCATCCATCTAACCTAGAAGCAATCTTATCTAAAATTGGTTGCCAAAAAGAAATAGAAAGAGGATTTCCCCCACAAGGGGAGACAAGGTACTTCAAGGGCCAAGAATCAACTAAGAACATCCCTACAAGAATAATAAGAAAAGGAGAGAGAGGGTCTCCTTGTCTAAGACCTCTAGTGGCTTTAATAAAACCTAGAGGAGCACCATTCAAAAGAATAGAAAAAATGGAAGATTTTAAATATCTCCTAATCCAACATCTCCACCTATTCCCAAAACCTTTAGAAGAAAGAACATAATCAAGGAAATCCCAATTAACATGATCAAAGGCTTTTTTGAAGTTAATTTTAAAAACAAGACCCTCTTTCTTCTTTTTAACATAATCATCAACCCCTTCATTAGCTATTAAAACCGAATCTAGGATTTGCCTACCATTTACAAAAGTTGATTGACTTGAAGAAATCGTAGAATCCAAAACCTTTTTTAGTCTCAAAGCAAGAACTTTAGAGATTACTTTGTAGAGACTACTGACAGGACTAATTGGCCTAAAATTAGAGTGCTTATAGGCACTAGACTTCTTAGGAATTAGGCAAACAAGAGTAGAATTGACTCTGAAGTTGATGATGTCACTCACATAGAATTCATTGTAAACTGGAATATTAAAAAAATAAAAAATTTACAATTCTTTATTTTATGGTGTGGTGTGAAATTTGCATTTTAAACAGAGATAAGATATGCATACTCCTATTAAATTTTTTAATTTTATTGTATGTGACAATTAGCAATTGTCATTTAAACATGAATAAAAATTGTTATGTATAGGATATGTATTCTTCTACCACCTGGTTTGTCAAAGCTTTGTTCCCATCAATTAGCCTACTAGTAGCTACGCTCTGCAGGCAGTAATTAAAATAATCTCTTCGCTTTTCTGCCTATTTCATTTTGACCTTTTAAATCTTTTTCAACAGTAACATGCCTAACATATGAAAATGAGTCAGCGCTAAAGAGAGAATCAACTAAATGGAAAGAAGGGAGAGATATATGGTGGCAGGTATATATATCTTGCCTCTTGTCTTAAGAATAAAATGTGACAGTCTGTATTTCAATGCCTCTTTTGCTTCTTGTTGATCTATGCATGTCTAATTGTTGTATGCTAACATGGATATCCAACTGTAGTTTTCTTTCCTCAAGGTTTTACCATCTTATAAAATAATGCCTTGACTTTCAATGTTTCTTGAAAAGAATTGGATTAAGGAAGATTCTCTGGATTTGTGCTACTTCAGCTCTTTTGTGGAATGAACGTAAAGCTAAGCTCTTTGAAGATAAATTTGCTATTTAGTATAATATTTGAGATTTAATTGTATTTCGTGCTTTCTTTTAAGTTAAATCTATAAAGTCCCGTGATTTTATCTTTCCTTCTTATTCCATTAGCTTTAAGTCGACTTCCATTTTGTAATTTTTTTGGAGGATTCCTCATCATCTCTTGCATTTTTTTGTTTGTTAATCAATGAAAGTTAATCTTTCTATCAAAAAAAGAATTGGATTTTTCTGTTCCATATCTTATCCTTGCAACATTAAATAAAATTGCATTCAATGTTTCTTTTCTTAACAAGAACCGGAAATTTATGTTTTATATTTTCGCGTTGCAACATTGAGAATCTTTTGGAGGTGTTCATGATTGCTTACTATATTCAGGATGTTGTCCCTACATATCCTACCACATGTGCCGTGGAGTGGGTTGATGCAGAAGATCCACTTTTTCTGCTTTATACTAGTGGGAGTACTGGAAAGCCAAAGGTAAGCCTTTCCTCAGTCAGCATTTTCTACTTTGAGCTTTTTGCTTTTATCTTTTAGCCTTTCTTTTCTTTTATTTTTCTTTACTTTTCTGTCTTTGAGGATTTCTCATCCTCTAAATTGTATTATTTTACCTTTGATCTCTGAAAGATTATCTTTCTATTAAAAAAAAAAACTTTGCAATATGGAAAAATCTAATTTAAGTTTTGAAGGGTGTTCTTCATACAACCGGAGGATACATGGTATTTACTGCGACAACATTCAAGTATGCATTTGATTACAAACCATCTGACATTTACTGGTACACTCAAAACCGAGCATAACCTCGATCTCTTTGCTTGTACGGCTATAGTTTTGGTTACCACTTACCAGTACCATTCTCCTGATTTTAGGTGTACAGCTGACTGTGGTTGGATTACTGGGCACAGCTATGTCACGTATGGGCCTTTGCTCAATGGAGCAAGCATTGTTGTCTATGAAGGGGTAATTGATTAACTTGAAATTTCTTTAATCTATGATATTTACAATCAGGAAAATGTATGCATAATTAAACTAATACACGAAGTGCTCTTTGTCTTGGTTAATTTGGATTAAATGGTTGCAACCCTTCGATCTTGCCTTGATGCTTCCTGTGGATGTGGATGTGGATGTTGAAGACTTATTTCTTAAGTTTATAAGAGACTCAGTTGCAAGGCAAGAATCTAATAATTAGGACAATCTCATTTCTTTTTATAGGAAACAAACTTTTCATTGATAAGCGAAAAGACACAAAAAGTTGGAAGGCCAACCGAGCCAAGGAGGCTACAAAAACGCGCTCCACTTGGAGAAAATATAATTACAGCTGTAGTTTTAAAAGGAATAAGAGCGGGAGCACCAAATAGAAGTAGTGAGTCTAATGTCGTCCCAGGTGTCCCAAATGTCAGTTTGTTTGTCATAAAAATGCTGATGTTTCTAGCTAGCCAGATTCTCCAAAAAGTAGCAATGGCAGTGTTAGACCAAAGGATCCTCTCCCTGCCTTTCCACTAAACTCCATCAAGGAGATGATTTATACCATCTGAGGCAGAGGTAGGGTTGCACCAATTGAGGTTGAAGGTGCCGAGAAGCTTAGAAGTCAGCTGGCCACTGAAGTTGCAATGAAGGAAGAGGTGGTCCTTATTCTCTTCATGATTTTTGCCAAGAATGCACCAGTTAGGAGAGAATTTGAAATGAGCGAGCCTTCTTTGCAGTTTCTCAACTGTGTTCAGGCCATTATGGAGGAGAGACCAACCAAAAACGTTTAATTTTCTTGGGGATCCTAGAGCTTGAAGCCAGTGAGAGGGAGATGATCACATTGCTTCAAAGTGAGGTGAGTGAATATTGTTTTAGCTCTGAAATCGCCATTACTATAGAAAATCCAAGAGAAATAATCTTCCAGTTGATCAGATCTGAAACTTTCAATAGAGGCAGAGAGAGAACGCACCGTTCCTGAAGTTCTCTCTCAGTAAGGTTTCTTCTAAAGAGAAGGTTCCTGCCTCCTGTGTTTCTGTCCCAGCAGTCTCGAATGAATAAAGCTTGGGAGTTTGAGCGGAGTAGAGATGAGGAAAGTTATCTTTGAGGATTCCAAGGCCAGTCCAGGTATGAATCGAAAAGAGAATACGCTTGCCATTGCCAAGATGATAGCTGTTAAAAGGTTTGAGCGCGTTTCTGCAAGTAGCAACAAAACTCCAAGGGCCCTTGAAGCTGATTTTGGGGGAATTGGTGAACTAGTTTCCTTTGGAAATGCCATATTTACTACTGATGATCATGTGCCAAAGAGGAAGAGGTTCTTTGATGAATCTGCCAACCCACTTCAAAATCAGAGCTTGATTAGGACAATCTCCATTATGGAAGTCATCATGAGTCCTTTTGTCCCTGGGAGGATGCAGAAGATTACGGAGGTGTTGTCAAAATTTTCATAGATACCCTCCTCACTTGTATACAAATTTCTTGAGAAGCTCAACGTAAAGTTGAATTCCACCTCATAAGTTTGGAACAAAAATTTGTTTAGCTCAATAGAAGATGCCTACGAACATCACTAGTCAGAGCCTTGTTTGTGTGAGAACCTTTTTGGGCTAGGCTTTCAATTTTCAACTCATGGCTTATCCTGATTCTGCTTATAACATTAAGTATTTCTCTCTTACATAGAAATGTGAAAAGGCTCAGATTGCTAGGGATTCCCCTTATACAAACAAAAATCATATAGTTTGTATGCATGTTTCTACTTGCTCACATTATATCTTTAAACAAAGTTAAGTGCCGACAAAAAATTTTCTTTCATGCTGCAGGCTCCCAATTATCCTGATCCTGGACGGTGTTGGGACATAGTTGATAAGTTTAAGGTGACAATATTCTATACTGCTCCAACATTGGTGCGGTCTCTCATGCGTGAAGGGAATGAGGTATGATTTATGGCTTGGATCTGATCTTTTCATGTAAATTGTGTTGGATTGACTTCAAAGTGGTTGCTAAAAGAGATCAGATCACATTTTATAACAAAAAAAATCTATTTGAAAAAGAAGGCTCAAAAGCCCATTTGATTCAGTAAATGAAAGGAGATACAAGAAAGAGGCAATAAAACAAAAGGCTCCACAAAGGAAAAAAAACATATATTCCACCATATACCCAAAAAAAAAAACCAGGCCGCCACCTAATTACACATTATAACAATTTTGAACTTGTCATTGCATGGAAGTACTTCAAGATTCTCTCTCTCATCTTGTTGTATATTTAAAATGTTAAAAGATTTTTTTTTAAATGTGCGGGGCGATAGGAGGTTTGAGAATGATGAGTTCCTAATTTGTCTACAGTCTTTCAGCACTAAGACTAAGAGTTCTGTTATTTTTATTTTTCTTAATATGGATAACTGGGCATTTTTTTTTTATCATCTCTTAAGCTTTGAGGTTGGGTTGGATTCCTAGCCACACTCTCTTGTAAATGATTTTTTTCTCTTATATAAGCATTTCTGTTGATGAATGAAACTCTGGCTCATTGAATATAATGTTAATGGTATGAACCAACATGGGTTGGCCTAGTGGTCAAGGGGTTGATTTCCAACCTTGAGATCATGGGTTCAAACCATGTTGGCCACCTACCTAGGATATTATCCTACGATTAAACCGATGTCAAGTGTTGTAGGATCATGAGGTTGTCCCGTGAGATTAGTCGTGGTGCGCGTAAGCTGGCCCGGACACTAACGGTATTAAAAAAAATATGTTAATGGTATGTTAACTTCAATTTTTTCTCTTGCTGCAGCATGTTACTCGCTACTCAAGAAAATCCTTACGAGTTCTTGGAAGTGTGGGCGAGCCTATCAATCCCAGTGCATGGAGGTTTAAATATTATAATTATCTTAATAACATAACATCAGAAGTCTTAACTCTCTTTCAATGAAGGATGTGTATAAAGGCAATTTTAATTTCTTGTAGGTGGTTTTTCAATGTTGTTGGAGAGTCGAGGTGTCCTATATCAGACACTTGGTGGCAAACTGAAACTGGTGGCTTCATGGTATTTTAGTTTATTTATTTTCCTTATAGAGAGGAGAGAGTGACATAAATCAGACACTTTTTTCAGTGAAATAAAGTAAAAAAATTCAGAGCAGATTGATAAGAAATCAAATGAAAAATAGAAGCTTGTAGGAAAAGGATTGCGTTGGGCTTGGGCCCAACAAAAACAAGTGGCTCAAACTTGCCCTTAAGTCGGCCATATGAATGGCCAGATTGGGTGGGCTAGTTAGGCCTATGTGCCATAGTTTTTTAATATATTTTTAATAGTTAATTATATATAAAAAATTTAAACCCTAAACCTTAAACACCCCAATCACTGGGAATACATGGTTCATAATGGTTCACTATGTTAAAAATAAGGCCAAGGCTTTGTGGGAAAAGACTGTCAAAACTTGGTTTAAAAAGAATCACTTCATTTTTAGGATGTCTGGAGAGATGAAAATGTAGGACGTTATACGGTCCAGAGCATCTTCTTGGATAAACTTTATGTAATTAAATTTTTTCTTTTGTTGTTGTTAAAGCCAATGTGGATAAACTTTTTGTAATCCTCTTGGCTTGAATTGATGCCTTGCACCCCTTTTCTGTACATCTTTGTCTTTTAGTGATTATTTTTGTTTTCTATCAAAGAATAAAAAGAAAATTCTGTTTTACTAAAGAAATTTGAGATTCAATGTATTCCTTCGTATGTCGAGAAATATGCACAAAATCGATTTCTTCCTTTCTTGTGAAAAGAGAACAAACAAGATAACTGAATCTTATTCCAAACTGTATCTTATTTTTCTTTTGACATTTTTCATCAAATAAACAATATGAGAATTTCCATTTCTCCTCTGAGTACTGTTTAATTTTCTTTAGTTGGGGGAAGAACAATAATCAATCGTGTCCCATCCCAACTCTTTCCCTAAAATGAGCAAAACTTTTAACTAATTTTTTTTAATCTAAAACAGTGTTCAAAAATTTCGTGGCATGTCCATGACAGTTCATTTTATCTTCAATGGGTAACCAAATTTGTCTTGCAGATTACTCCACTACCAGGCGCATGGCCTCAAAAGCCTGGTTCTGCCACTCTTCCCTTTTTTGGAGTTCAGGTGCCTCAGGATATTTAAGTAGATATGAAAATCTACCTTTTCAAAACTTTGTTGTGTTGTTTTCACGAATATTCAATATTGCCTCACCATTTTTTGTTATGGTGCATTTGTAGCCTATCATAGTGGATGAAAAAGGGATTGAGATTGAAGGAGAGTGCAGTGGATATCTCTGTGTGAAAAGCTCATGGCCTGCAGCATTCAGAACTCTTTATAACGATCAAGATAGATATGAAATGACTTACTTCAAGCCATTCCCAGGCTATTACTTCACTGGTGATGGCTGCAGCAGGTAAACCATGGTGCTTTATCTCATTTCTGTTAAATCTCTTTTATAACGCAAGTTTTAATACCTTGCTGATGATATTGATGCAATGCACCATATGATGCATTTTTTAAGAATAAATTGGTTGAATAATATTGATACTAAGTTGTGGATGTATCTTCAAGGGATAAGGATGGATACTATTGGCTTACTGGAAGAGTTGATGATGTTATCAATGTCAGGTTTGGTAGTTTTTTCCCCCTTTATGCTTCTGTGATATGTATGAGCCATAATAGCAATTATATATTTCTCTGCATGTACATATATTATTCTCTTGGTAAGTTGACATTCTGTCTCTTCTGCACAAAGCTGCACCTTTCATAATTTTTTCTGATATGGGGGATAAATTACTGCAGTGGGCATCGTATTGGCACAGCTGAAGTGGAATCTGCCCTGGTTTCACATCCTCAATGCGCAGAAGCTGCTGTAGTTGGTGTTGAGCATGAGGTAGGTTTGCAAATATTGATGTGCATGTGAGCATATGAGCTTTACTATTGAATTACTGGGTGCATCTAAAATCTTGGGATCTGTTTGTGGTATTTGCTTTGGTCAGTGTTATAGATTTATATTTTGATGCTGCAGGTCAAAGGACAAGGCATTTATGCATTTGTGACTCTAGTAGATGGTGTTCCCTATAGTGAAGAGCTCCGGAAAAGCCTCATTCTCACTGTTCGAAAACAGGTTTGTATCATCCCATTACTCTCATGATAATGACATATGTGAAACCTTTTGATTCATGGTGCCGTAAGTGCCTCATACAGTCATACTTGTCAAGTACCTTTCTGGTATTTCCCAAGTACACCTTCATCTTAATTTTTTTCTTCCAATTTGCTTCGCTAGATTTTCATTTTACGTTGTAATTTTGCTCGTTAAACACAAATGTGAGGCTATCTGCAAGTACCAGTTTCAATAGCATGACAATGGTCTTCAAGAAATAGAGAAAGTATGTTCAAAGATGCTTATTACTCTGCTCTTATTTATTTTTTATTTATATTTCTAGGATGATGAATTGTGAGACTTAACTTGAAAGAAGAGTTAACAGCTCCAAGCATGAGCATTGGTCCCTGGCGCTAGATACAACCTATTGGAATTGAGTATAAGTTTAATATCACAGATAATCAAGCCAGAATATCCATTTTTTTAGTATAGTTGTTAGACTCAAGTAAATTTAACCTTTTCAAGTCTTAGTTACCAACAAATCCCAATTATTAATACGAAATGGGGAACACGAACAAATAACATATAAGAGGTTTAAACTGAGGACCTCCTCGCTGTTGTAATATCATGTTAAATCACCATTAGACCCAAAAGCTTAAGTTATTTGATTAAGATAAATATACCATTTTCAAGGTATTACAAACTGGATGTAATCTCCAATTTTTAGAGACTTTTTGCAACTTGTATGTTCTCGAAACACCTAATGATGTAACTAGTAAAATTCAGTGATTAGCATTGATTACTACTGATTCACACAATGAATTAGTGACCCGCTTAAAATTTGCTATTTATACCAATATTATAAGAAATACTATTTTTACAAATATTACGAAAATGTTGCTAGATTTGTAATCTTCCCTATTTAAAAATAAAATAAAAAATAATAGATCATATTGCATACCTAATTTTTGTGTGCGCTTTCACGGTCACCTGGAATGTCTGAAAGAAAAAAAATTGAGCAGGAGGCTATTTTTTCTGAGTTCAAAATTTTCTTTTATTTATTTGTTATAATACTCATTGTTATATGCAGTTTGTGAGATCTTTGTTGAAGACTTCAAGTTTCCTCCTTTCTTGCATCGTCTTTTTTTTAATTCTCAACCTTTTTTTCCCCTCTGCTTTGGATTAAAAGAGAGGACTTCGAAAACTTCTCAATGAAAGTGCTTCCATATATCCTAAATTGAATCTCTGGATAGCATTTTGGAGTCACACAAAAATAAGGAGAGGAGTTTTATCCTCTTTGCTTTCATTGGGACGTAAAGGTGTATTCTGATTATGTTAAATATACACAACTTTCAGATTGGAGCTTTTGCAGCACCTGACAAAATCCATTGGGCACCTGGACTTCCAAAAACAAGGAGTGGAAAAATAATGAGAAGGATTCTGAGGAAAATTGCTTCCAGGCAATTAGATGAGCTCGGAGACATTAGTACGCTCGCGGATCCTAGTGTGGTCGATCAGCTCATTGAGATTTCTGATTGCTAATTGCTTAAGTTTTGAATCTGTAATAAGTAAGATGAGATGATTTCGAGAGATTATCATATAAGCTAGCTTGGCGTTTTTGGTCATTTTTGTGAGAGCATCCGAAGAAGAACTATACGTTACGTTAAATAAATATTTCAGAATTTTCCCTTGAATTGGTTTATTTGCTTTAACAAGTAGTGTTGAAATTGCAAATGATGAATGGAATATTTCCCTTTGTACTCCTGTAAGGGAAAAAAATGTGAGAAACGAACATTCCTATTTTTTGTTAGGTCAGAGCTGCATAACCATTTAATTGGCAAACATATAATTTCTGTGAACCATAACTAGTTGAATGGTGGACATGCAATTTAGGATTACTGGCATTAAAGGGCAGAATATACAATAAGGGTTTTTTTTTCTTTTCTTTTCAATATACAAAGAAGTTAGAAAATCGTGGTTTATTTGGTCTCTACATTTGGACACTCAATTCATTTTTTATCTATTGCTACATCCCCATTGCCATATCAGCAAGTTATTCATGTCATTGTAATGATACCTTTCTTACACATTAGGAGTAAAAATGTATGATTTTAAAACTAAAGGAACCAAATAGACACCAAACTCAAACTATAGGCACTATAAGTGTATTTTACCCTAATATCTTATACAATATCAATAATGAATAATATAATAAATAATTTCCACATCATTTTCATTGACGAACTTAACTCGTTTCGAAACGAAGAAGGCGAAAATTAAGTAAATTCCTTTCGAGTTTCGCCTTCACCCTTCCGTGCACCCGGATCCTCCGGAACCACAAAAATCCTTAGTTAAAATGGGATTCCAACTCATACCTTTTGAGATTTTGAGAAGAGCTGCTCAGACACAAAGCCCAAACTCGGGAATTAAAAAACTACTTTTTTCCAATATTTTATTTTAAAAATTATATTACTAGAAAGGGCTTGTATAATAAAAATACACAGTTTTAAACAAAGTTTCCAACGTCAATACATTCAAACAAAACATGAGGAAAAGCCAAATGCGATGATGCGTGAATGTCGAAACACATCAAGTTAGAAGGTGACAATCCAAATTTTAGTTCATTAAAAGGGGGAGGAAAGGAAGTAGGCATCAACCAACAGAGACATACAACCACCCTCCCACCAACCGCAGGTCGGCTTGTTAACTCACTCCTAATCGGAATCCTCGTATGTATCTCCATCATCAGAAAGCTCATCGAATGATCTAATGTCCAGCGGGTAGCGAAGGATGCCTCCAATTCCACCAAACCCTCTGCAAAATTGAGATCCCTCCTGGGATTTGTTGGTGACAAATTCAAGCGTACAACCAAACTTCTTGTAATCATTCGCAAACCACTCTAGTAGGGGCATTTTCTCCTGAACCTCCAACTCAGCTGCGGTGTTTGGATCTCGGAAGTTGTTCTGATCAGCTTCTTGTTCCTTGTTCAAATGCTTTATAACAATCTCACCTGTTGAACTGTTTTTCAGCACAAACCGGTTAATATCTAAATTTTCCCAAACAATGAGGATTTCCACAGCTCCCATTTCCAAAGCCTTCAGAGTATCATCCACTCCAAATACATATTTTCCAGTATCCTGACTAATTTCTTCGAAGTATTTGCCAATCAGTCGCTTCTCTTGTATGAACTTCACATTTGATAGAATTTCTGATGACAGCTCTATGGCCTGGTTGAAACCATTTTCCCCCCCGTAAGAAACATCAACCACATTTAATATTTTTGCTTGCAAACGAGGATCAAACATATCAGATTGGCTTAGTTCAGTCTTGAAGTCAGCTGAACCAGCTAGTATCAGCCCGGCAACATTAGGCTGACTGGTAGCAGGATTAATGAAGAATTGTGTGGCAAGTTCTGCAGTCTTCCTCACATAATTGTGCCGCTTTTCCATCCTCAGACGAGCGAATCGAAGAGCAGACTGCCCACCTCTTCCATGCTTCTTAGGTAAATCAACTGTAAATTTATGAAGCACCTCCCTAGTGTTTCCACTTAATGTCCCAAAAAGTGTCCCATTTCCATCCATAACAATAAAGCCAAATTTCTGATCGGATTCTAACAGTTCGTTGAGAGCTTCAGTGTGGAACTTGTTATCACACAGGTAAAGTGATGCATTTATAGGCTTGAAAGGTTCAAAATCAATTGTGACCTTCTTTTCCTTACCATCTTCAGTAACGATTGTTCCTGTATACAGAACTAATCCATTAGGAGGAACTTTATTATAAAGCTTCAGCCTTTGTTGAGCAGAAGTAATGGCACCCAGAACTGACTGACGATTGACCCTACTTTTGATGTTTGAAGCAGTTCCAAACTCATCACCAAGCATCTTAGTAACTCGTGATATTTGATCACGGGGAGGCATTATAAGAGATATCATGCTGGTACCATTGCCTCGTGCAGATTCCAATGCCTTGATCAGTTTCTTGATTTTCCATATCTCGATATTTTTATCAGATTCTTGACCCTCTGCCATGACAGAAATAAAGAAACAGAAAATATACCTACACCCCAAATCAGGCTTCCACAGATAATCCTAACAAACAATCCTCGGATTTGAAAGATACTTCAAGCAAAGATCACAAAATACACCTGAAGAAGAGAAGAAAAAACTATTCAATTATTATTAAAGAGGATTACAAAAGCAATATTAAATTAACATCTCTGATTTTGTAAAGTACGTATAATGCAATGCAACAACTACTTGCAGAGTATCGACAAGGAATATATAAAACTGAGTGTTGTTTTTGAAAGGGTTTAAAAGTGTTTTTGAATGAAGAAAGTGTTTTTTATAACCATTACAAAACACTTTAAAAAACCATCCCAAACGGGTCATGAGTGTAGGTAGATTATGCTTTCAATAGCCACTTTTTTATTTTACCGTCAGATGTTACAATAGCCCAAACTAAAATAAAAATAATGTACAGATTTAATATATTCTGACTTGGTTCTAATTTAGTACTTGAATTTTCACAGGTATTCCGATTTGGTTCTTATATTTTAAAATATTCTGTTTTAGTCCTTGAATTGATATATCTGTTTTAGTTTTAAAATTACATCAATCAAATTTAGTCAGAAAAATGGATGTGAGGCATGCGTTTTCACGGATAATTGTAGATAATATTGTTGGCACTGCAAAATATTATTTAACTGAGTTTTGGGCTAAGCTTTTTTTGCAGTATCGTAACTCACGAAAATGTTGTGAAACATTCAGCAATTGTGTAAACTCACAAGTATTATAGCTATGAATCTAGAATATCAGCATCGAAGAGAAGACGAGAAATCTATAAGAAATCCAAAATTGGCAATTACCGGAGGCGGAGGCGGAGGCGGAGGCTCTCGGCGCTGCTACTGCTAGGGTTCCTAAAATGAGATGTACTTCTGCCGTCTCGCCCCGCGTACTGCTTTGCTTTGTATCGTTTCCCAATTAATTACGAATTTTAAATCTCCCAACTTAATATAATATGACTGGGGGCATCCCTCAATTCCAATCGTAAAAAAACTTTGTTACATATTAAAACATTCATCAAGTTACAATACATCATCGTGTAAAAAATATTGGGTTTTGAAGACTTAACTTTACACCGAATAAAGATAGGACCGTTTGATTACTGAGCATATTAAATGACTGAAAATCTAGATTATCAAGTACCTAAGATTAACATGTTTGTTTGATGGGAAAAAATTATCAAAGTATTTAGATTATTGTGTTTGTTTGGTAGGAATGATAAGTGAGAATGTCATATAATGCTAAATTATTTCAATAATACCCTTGTTTTTTTTTAAACTAACAATGACCTTATTTTTTAAACTATCAATGTACTTTTAATATACTTTCTATTCTTTTTTCTCCATACCCAAAATTCAAAAATTTTATTACCTCCATTTTGAGTGATTTAAAATGTGTTAGAATGTTTTTCTGAGTTCTACATTCTGACCACCACCTTAAAAACTTTCGAACACTAAAATTAATATAAAAATACTGGTTTGTCATCATAATAATAGAAGCTTACTAATTTTACAAGCTTCTTTTATATCAATTTTATATTCTAATATAATTTTAAGTGGTTTTACAGAATTTTTATTTGAAGATCTATATTTCGAACAATTTAAAATACAACGGTAAAGTATAGACTTATCAACAAAGAAAATAAAAGTCTTATTTTTATTCTATTTATAAAAAATTTATTTAAAATTAATAATATTTTTTCTTGCCGAATAAAATTAATATTACTAAGCCGTTTTTGGCTTCTGCAAGGCTTCCTTATCAAGGAATAATTGAGTTATGCTTGATCTTCTCTACATCATCAGAAAGTGAGTAGCCATATCTTATATGGCTGTCGCACAATCACGAAGCAGCAAGAAAGTATAAAATCTCCAATAACAACAAATCTCATCAGAGCTTAAAAGGGGGAAAAATTAAAATGATATGCACAATACTGTAACCTGCTTTTGACAATCTAACAAAATTGGGATTTGACACTGTACAAAAAAATTAAGCCGCGGAAAATAGTCAACAATTTATGCTGGATAATGCTCAAGAGTTGACCAAAGCTTCCAAATTAGCCATAAACTGAACTGGCAATTGGCTAATGCTACTCAACAAAAGAAGGGGCCATTGGCAAAAGGAAGAGCTGGGGCGTTATCATAGAATGACATATCAATCAAGTCACATTCGGGATATTGCGGTGACCATCAGCAAATTCACGGACTAGACGCTTCAAAACCCTTCCACCCTTCCCTTGCATATGCCCATAATTAGTCTTTGCTTCGTCACAATTTTTACTTTCGAGGTAGTCACAAGCTGCATCTCCAAGGGCCTTTAACCATAGTGGTACAAGAGTATCTGATTCCCCGGCTTTTAGATATTCAACTGGAAGAGCCTGCACCTGGTAAACCTCCAAGCATTTAGTGTTGAAAATATTGTTAGAAACCAAGTAAAAAAAAAGGTAAAAGAAAGTCATGTTTAGTAGTTTAGGTAAAAATATTAAATGTGTGTTTCGTTTGTTTGAACAGCGGCAATGTAACTTAAAACTAATCACTTATAAACATGTGAAGGTGCGGATCATTTTTTCTCATGGTGCACATTTTCTGTTTCTTGCCACTGGCAGTTTCTTGGTATATTTGGGGTGCATACACCTTCTGTAGAAAGGTTATTTTTTTTTATGTAGGCATCTATTTGATCCTAGAACTTTTATAACCCTTATTTTGTGGGCATTTATATATATATATATATATATATATACCGGACTTTTCATTGATATAAGAAAGAGCCAAAAAAAGGCCAAACCAAACCATTACACAAAGATCTTCCAATTGGCGGCAACAATCGAAGGAGAATGATTACAAAAAAGAATTACAATTAGCATGCCAAATGAAGGCATCAAGAACAGAAAGTTCCTAAATCTCTTCTGAAAACTTGAGTGTAACCTAACAATAAAATGCTCCTATTTCATTCGAGCCAAATATTCCAACAAATAGTCAGTGTGTTGACCCAAATAATCTTGCTTTTATCCACAAGCAAAAAACCATCTAAGAGGGCCATAATCTTGCTTCGAGTCTCTATTCATCACCCAATTCACAGCAAATTTTTTAAATATTCCATAAATTTTGAGAAAGACTACAATTAATCAGCTCGGCTGTATCCTCCGAATTTTTTTGACATAAACTACACCAATTGGGCTGAAGCGCCATCCACAGTTTCCTAGTTTAAATTTTTTTGTTGGAATTACGGCCATCATTAACAACAATCCACAAAAAAAACTTGATACATCCCTTTCCAAATGGAGTTAGGAGAACCTTAAAAAAGGTCACCAACTCCATCCCACATCATATTAAAAGAAAATTTACAAGAGAAACCCTTCGTCTTAATGAATTTTGTGTGCATATATTCCAAATCTCAATGAATACGGTTTCCATCTGTTTTAACAAAATTTGTGCTGGTTTTCCTAGTCGACATCCTGGTATGTAGAGTCTAGAGTACTATTCAGCCACTTGTGGATTGTGTCGAAATAACTAGATAGAGAGTAGCTCTTGGTAATTTTAGCAAGTGAGCTATGATGGGCTGGCCAACACCCCTATTGTTACAGCCGAAAATAGAGTATTTAAGTCATATCATATCATATCTTAAGTGTCAGTGACAGCTGTGATGGACTGGCAAACACCGCTATTGTTACAAAGATTGCATAGGTTCTTAGGTCTTATTAGGTATTACCAAAAGTTTGTGACAGGACATGAGAAGATTGCTTGGCCACTTTCAGAAGTTTATGAAAAAGAATAGTTTGGATGGAATACTATTACTAAAACAATATTTCAAGCCCCGCTCCAGTTTTAACTTTGCCATATTTTCCCTAACCACAAAGAGAAAAGGACACAAGTACAAGAGTCACTGAGGAGGAAGGAAACAAATACTTGCAGACTGTGGGTCGCAAAAACAAGGTAGGATGGTTGCGAGGCTAAAGAGGTGCCAAGAAATGTTTTAGAGAGGAATAAGAAGTGTGGGCCAGTTAGGAGCACATCCAATGATCAACCAGTGATTATTTCTTTATATATGCTGAAAAAATGAGAGAAGGAAGTAAAATGTAGAAGTTAGTTAGGAGGGAAACTATGTAGGAGGGAGTAAATAAAATTGAATGGGTAAGGAAGGTATAATTCTTTCAGTAGGACTGGAGAGATAGATAAGATCATATGAGAGCTGGGGTGTTTTGAAAACCTGTGTTGAAAACCAAATATGTTTTGACTGGTTCTTTTGTGACTGAACAGGCACATAAAAATGTGTTGAACAACAGTATTAGGCCAGGATCAAGTGAAAAGAACCAGAACGCTTAAAATTTAATGTGGAAGAGAAGATGTATTTTGCCTGTTCCAAGTGAGAAGAATCAGATAGTTTGGAGTAAAAATACATAAGAGAATTCTCAGTGATGAAAGCAGAGAAAATTGACCAGAAAGGAGGTGAGAAACAACAGAGTTGGGAGAGAAATTAGAGTATTAAAATCTGATATGATATTATGTTAGTATTAGAGAGAATATTGTGTTGTTTAAATACAACATGGTTGCACTGCTACATGTACGCAGGAGGCTATGTACATCAAATAAGAAAAGGGAAGGGAGGGAGGGACTGAACCAAAGCAGTTGAGGAAAAATAGAGTAATAGATAGGACTAAAATATGAGACCCTTTTCTATATATATTTTTAGAAGAATTCACAACAATTTAATTAATATAAAAGAATATACAAGAGGTTCAAAGGACCTCGAAAAAATTACAAAAAAGAGTTCCAAGGAATATACAAAGATGAAACCTCTTTCTATATATATGTTTAACGTAAAATTATAACTCACCCTTTCGTACAGAAATATGATTCTGCATATTAGTAATGACGACTATTCATCCTATCCCTTTTTATCATGGTCAAGGATCCAATCAATCAAAAAGATTCCTATGCATATTTAGAACTATGAATTACTCTAACTGATGATGATGACTCATCCTTTCCTACATTAATATGATCCTATAATACTACAACTTCAGCTGTATGGAAAGAATCAGAATTACCAATCAGTCTACATTAAAAGAAGTGCTGTCATAAAAGGACTTCACTGTAATTGAAACCTGAAATTGTAATTTCCTAGAGGAAAAAAAGAAAGGACAACTCCAAAGCATCATGATATGTCACAATACAATTTCAAGTAATTGGAGCCTGTAGAGCCAGAGATTTAAATTTAAATGGACTCCAACGTACAATGATTGCTTAGCAAAACAGTTCTCATCTTCTTCTACTATGATTTTCAAATAAAAAAAGAAAACTCTCATGTAGAGTTCAATATTCAAAAGCTCTATTAAATAGGTATGGAAAAATACATCATGAAATGATATAAAGAGGTGATGGCACATGGAGGGATGGAAGAAAGGTATAGAAAAAATGCATCATGAAATAATGAAAATAGGATGTGATGGCGCATGGAGGGAGGGAGGGAGAGAAGAGAACCGCTGATAATAGCCAGCCGTGCAAAGACTCCCAGCGGAGAACAGCTTTCAAGTCTGTTCTTTCACTGATACTACAAATTGATGCCAATTGTTGCAGAATTGTTGCACACTTGTGCACCTGATTAAGAGGTCATGTGTTAACTTGGCTGCCTGCCTTGCAAATATTAATTAGTAATTAAATGAAAAAAAAAACCTGAAACCTACAAGAAATAGGCAATTGGAAATGCACGTATGTATTAAACGGTATTTCAGAACTTATGAGTAAATTTTGGGAAACCCTAAAACTGATTTCAGGACTGGACGCATCTTTCAAGATTCCTCTCCTGCTGGTCTGTATCTAACATTCCCGGCTTATTCAAGCTTCATATTTTTTAATTAACCCCAACTTCAACAGATAAATGAATTTGACAAAGCAATAGGAACAAATGATTCTACATCTCAACTCATCTCATTTTGTCCAAAAGAGGTTCCCTAAAACAGCCACAGCTAGGGTTTCCTTCCAAGGAAAGGCATAAACATTAGAAGGTTAAATTACAAATTATACCCCTGCACTTTGAGGTGGTTACAAATCATACTCCACTAATTTTATGGCACCAAATTCCCCTGCACTTGAAGGTTGTTACAAATCATACACCTATACTAATATATTTGAGGTAAAAATTATATTTTAATTAAACTAACACACATGCTTCTAGTATTAGTGTAAGAATATGAATTCTAACAATGTCAACGTACAAGGAGTACGGGAACAATTTAGGGGTAGAATTTGCAGCATCCTCAAAATGTAGGGAGTATTGGTACTGTCAGAATCTATGTATTGTTATTAATCTAGAGCTGGATTTCTATCATTAAGTATTTTAGGAGAGTATTTTTTATTACCCTATGTTAAATCACCAATAGACCCAAAAGTTTAAGCTTATAGGTTAAGGAAAATTTAATTTTTTAAGGTATTCTCAATACCCCGCTCACATGACTGCTTGGTTATTAACAAAAGCCCAACATGTGAATAAATAATACGAAATGAGAGCAAATGACACAACGCTGATACCATGTTAAATCACCAATAGACCCAAAAACTTAAGCTTATAGGTTAAGGCAAATTCCATCTTTTAAGATATTAAGATATTTCCAACACCCTATAAGTAGCCCCTAATTAATAGGGTATGGTATTTTTTTTTCTTATTTAGTTTTTACTTTCCTAAACTAGGTTGCTAGTTATTTAAGAACCCAATTTGTACATCCTCAATATCAATTAAAATTATTCACATTAACATGGTATTAGAGTAGGAAGACCTGGGTTCAAACCTTTGTCATGTCATTTGCTCCGATTTCGTATTATTTGTTCACATATTGGGTCTTTGTTAAAAACCAAGCCGCCAAGTGGGGCGAGTGTTGGGAATTCCTTAAATTATTAAATTTACCTTAGCCTATCAGTTTAAGATGTTGGGTCTATTGGTGATTTAACATGGTATAATTTGGGCAATTTACCCATATGTGAATGGCCAATAACTAATAGAAGAAGAATTAGAGTTAGCCAGCTATACAATTTTCTCCCTATTGACTTTGACATCAGTAAAGCAGCTTTTGAGGTCTTTACCAAAAGAGTCTTTTAGTGAATATTTCAAACTCCCAACTCTGCTCATCTACACTACAAGTTTAACTTCATTAAAGAAGCCCTCAGTTACCCCATTATGTAGAATTCAATAGACAAAAAAGAACCATCAGAAAAATCCTGAGTAATGAAACCCACACGAGTCATTAATGTCATGCCCTAAATTTCACCATCCTATATGAGATATAACGTGTCCAAGGTCCTTTTGAAAATGCTAAATCACATGTCCCTTTTCTACGTATATATGAATTATAAGGCATCTACGAATATGCTAAATTATGCATGCAAGACACATGAATATATACATAGATGCAAGTGTACATGCAAGGACCCAACAAAGTTTCATGACGTATCCATAAATACAGATTAAATTAAAATTTTACCCGTGACATGGCTGAAACACCAAGTAAAGCATATAGAATGTTTGACACAAGTCCGTCTCCACTGTGAGATATGACTTGAATTACCATTGAATTGAATGATCCCTCAGGAATGGTACTTGCAAATTCCAACATTGATCCTAGGCTAACATCCAAGAAACCTATGAACGCACAACAATGATAGAGACAATAAGACTCAAACCCAAACTGACTACGAAAGAGTGAATAACACCAATGAGAATTGAACGAACAAGGGAAAAAGTGATGCAGGATAACTTAAAAGTAACACGTAGTTTCTAGAACAAAACTCTCGGGTTTTCATGGGGGTTTACATCTCTTGGACTCACTTATGGGAATCCATTGTTTCTAGATGGGCAAAAATTATAAATATTGTAGATTTTGATTTTCCTTCTCATTCCATTTTCTATAAATGGAATTATTTTCTTTGGTCTTTATTTCATGCACTTTTATGTTTTTGAGGATTTCTCATCCTTCACCCCCTACCATTATCGGCCCAATCTGAGTGTTTTTGTGGAAGCTAAAAAGTTGTGCACCCAAAGAAATTAAGGACATCTCTTCTACAACACGTTCTTGCTGTAATTGGACAGTCAAGTCTTCTACCGCTAATTCCTAGCTCAATCCCACTTCCATTGGATTTTCTTGATGTTTCGGTGCTGTCTGAAGGCATTCTTGAACGCAAGATGTCTCCAACTTGATCAAAATTGGTTCAATTTCAGATGATCACATCTTGAGATATTTACAGCCTCTTCAGTTCCAACTCGATGCTCTTGAATACTCGGTTTTATCTGTGTTTGTTTGTGAATGCTAAAAGCTTCAGACACATATATAATGTCATGTTTCTGTGTTACAAAAATTGTGAATCGGCTTCTCATTTGTTTTTGCATTGTGATTTTATGGCTAAACTTTGGTTTCACAATTTGATTTGAGTTGGGCTTAGCCAGTAAAAATCCACTTTTCTCCTCCTATCCATCCCCAAATAACAAAGGATAAATGGACAAACAAATGGTGAAATTGAAAGCTACTCAGAATGTTGTACAAATTGAAATGTTATTGAATGGCTGGGAAAGTGGGATTTGTATTTATAAAAAAAAAAAAACATAGTAGGAAAAACCTAGTTAATGCTACATACATGACACAAGAATAATCCACCATCCATGTTAGAACTTAAAACTAACAACATAATCTTCAACATTATGGCTAAATTGTTCAGTCATTTTGGATGTCCAGAATCAAATGCTCACATTGAGATGCAACTAATTTCATAGAGAAAGGAAAAAAAGAACCATGCATCGTGCTTACAAGACAAGTATGACATTGCTGCTAATGCTGCCCCACGATGCATGGCTGTGCAACAAATAGCAGCCTTCTGGAAGGAAGCCTCCAAAAGAGAACCAGAGGCAGCCAGTATTTCCTGTGATATAGAGTAGACAACTCAAAGAGACATTTTTTAAAGAGAGAAATAAAACCATATTGAAAATATTAAATTAAAAAAAAGGCTAATAGTAACAAAAGTAGAGGAATAACCTTATGAGAACATCGGATAAAGATAGATGCAAAATTTGTATAAGCCTCCACCAGATCAGGTTCTTGGTCACATATGTATGAGGAATTAATAGCAATAATAGATGCTGAATAAGTAAACCTTTCAAAACTTGAGATAAACAAAGGCCCAAATCTATCTTGATGACCGTATTCTTCAATGATAACCGAAGCTGCAGATGACATTAAATTTTAAAAATAAAATAAATCAGAGCTATATGCCTCCATAGTCGTCAAGGTAGAGAGAACCTTGAGTGGAAAAACAGAATCAAGTCAATGGAATGATATATTTTGCATGTTTCATAAACATGTGTCTGTTGCTAAAAATATTTTTGCTCGAGGTTATTAAAGCCAATAGAGAAAACTATGATCAGATCCCAAGCTTGTCAGATATCTAAAATGAAGCATTCCTTAAGTTAGTTGAAGAAACTGATTAGGAATAGAATGAAGGTCTCAGAATCTATGTAGTGCATTGAATCAAAGCGTCATCAACATGTCACACAGTTAGACCTTTTTTCTTGTTGGAAAACAGAATGTATTTTAGGCAATATTATAGCTGTAATCTTAACATTTTATGTATATAAGGATAGTAGCTTCCCTATTAATTATAGGATTAATATCCTATAAATCAGGGAAATAACATCCTGATTCATTAGTGATTAGTTTCCCTTTTTATTGCGCCTTATACCATCACCATGTAAGCTCTCTAAGAGTATTTCATCAACACATGTAAATCATTCTTCTAATTTCATATTCACAACTTGTTTCAGAGCGTGGTTTGAAACCCTAACCTCCTCCAACCTTTACTTCGAAAATATGACTGACACTTCAAATGAGTCAACCACTATTCACCAAAAAATAAAAAATATTTTCCACAAAATCCTAAGCGACTAATAACTGTAATAAAGAATTAAACCATATACCTGTTTTGATGTAACATTCATGACCATGGAACAAAACAAAATTTGTCGATAAGCAATCTAAGACTTTGGGCAGCAATGTGATGAAGTGTTGTCCTGAATATTAAACATTCAAGCTGATGTGCCTAGTAGAAGATTTCACCAACGAAAAAACAATCAAAAGATAAAACACTTAAACAGAGAACCTGATGATTGAATGGCAAGAGATAGCGCACGACAAGCTGCTGCAGAGAGACTACCATTCTCCATGTGTTCAGACCTCAGAAGGTTCTCTAGCATTGGCCAAAAGACTATCAATAGAGAAAATATAGGATCATCTATAGCAGGCTCAGTTGACAAAGACGTAGCTAGATGGCTAAATACAGTTCCCATCCTGAAAACAAACAATCAGGCATAAGGATATGAACTGAAAACAATTTTTTTTAAGCAGGCTCTTAAACTCATTTCATTAAGATAATGAAAGAATACAAAAAGACCCAAAAAAATGTGTCGAAGGTATTCATTCTCATCTTTGTTAACTGGAAGGAGGTTTCAAAACATAAAACATGTGGAGGTTTGGGCATTGACAATTTGATTATTCGAAATAAAGTATTTTTGGGTAAATGGTTATGGCGTTTTTCAAAAGATTCTTCAACTTTTTGAACCTCGATTGTGAAGAGTAAATATGGTTTTTCTACTTTTATTGGGAAACGAATGTGGTTAAATCTTTGTCGTTTCGATCCCCTTGAAAATTTATCTCACAAGGTCTTGATGTTTTCAAAAGATTCTTCAACTTTTTGATCCGCTTTACCTTAGGCCTTGGTTTACGCATTCACTTTTGGGAGGATACTTGGTTTGGTGATATTTCTTTCCAATCACTTTATCCTCAGCTTGACCTTGTATCCTCTAATGTTGGTTGTTCAGAACCGAAGTCGGTTTCGGTTTCTATTGCATTTCTGTTTGATAGCTTTTCTTCATCTTGAAATCTTTCTTTTAGAAGAAACCTTAATGAGATTGAGTTCTTACAATTTCAAGATTTACTTTCGTCCATCCATTTTGTTCGGCCTACTCCTTTTAAGGACCATAAACCTGGACCATTCATCCTTCGGGCTCTTTCACTACTAATTCATTTTTCTCAAAGTTGATTCATGTCTCTTCTCATCATCATTTTCCTTATACTTTTATATGGAAAAAAGGCATTCGCATTCCTATTAAGGTCCAATTTTTCCTTTGGTCTCCTGTTTTAGAAAAGATTAACACTTGTGATGTTTTGCAGAGAGAATCTATTTTGGTCTTTGTCCCCTTATTGGTGTTGTCTTTGTGGAAAGGATCATGAGTCGACAAATCATTTATTCTTACATTGTGATTTTATTTGTTTTTTTAGGCCAGGATCATGACTCATTTTGATATTTATTGGGTTATGCCTTTGGATATTTGCACTCTCTTTTCCACATCCCCTTTTGGATCAAGTAGAAATCAGAAGAACATTTTCTGGAATCTAGTTGTGGCGGCACTTTTTTGGGTGATTTAGATTGAGAGGAACAACCGTATTTTCAACAATGTCTCGTGATCATCATCATTTTTGGGATAGTTTTTTGTATTTCATTTACCTTTGGTAAAAAACTAATAGGCATTTAAATTATAGTTTAACTTTATCATCTTTGTACTTACCTTGGAACTCCTTTTTGTAATTTCTTTTGGACGTCTTCTTAACCTCTTGTACATTCTTTGATTTGCTCTTGACCCTATTTTGGTTCAGATATGTTTTTCTAGGGTTTTTGCTTGGTGTCCGGTTTTGGTTTTGTGGCCTACCTTTACCATTCGTTTTTCTACATATTTGTGGCTAACTCTTTAGCCGTTTGTTGGATTATTTTTGTTCGTTGTTTGTTACAAGTTTCTACTGATTTGATGGCTGAAAAAGTGAATCATCAGCCTGCCTCTGGTACTGCTCTTGCTTAGTCAGGTAAATCGACATCATGTCTTGTTTCTTCTTCCTCCAAATGGGTCATAGATTCTGGTGCAACTGACCATATGACAAGTAATCCTAAATTACTTTCTACATTCGAACCACACACTTCTTCATCTCATGTTACTTTAGCATATGGATCCACTTCCAGTGTTATTGGTAGGGGTGAACATTGGATTGGTTTGGTTTGGATTTTGCTAAAATTTCAAATCCGATTGGATTTTATTTTTAGATTATATGAACCGACCGTTCAACATGAAGAAACAAAACAAAACCAAACCAAACTAAAATGGTTTGGTTCTTATATTTTTTTTGGATCCGGTCAAGCTAAACCAATTCCTTCATTACCTTTGTCTTCTGTTCTTAGCCTCCCTGATTTGTCATTTAATTTGATGCCTGTCAGTCAAATTACCTGCTCTTTAAATTATTGTGTCTCATTCTTTCCCAGTTATTGTTTGTTTCAGGATCTTACGATAAAGCAAATTATTGGTAAAGGACATGAGTCTGGCGGCCTCTACGTTCTTGACCCTCTGTTTTTCGTTGTATGTTCTGAAGTATCGTCATCATCTGCTTTTGATACTCATTTGTTGGTTCAGTCATCCTTCTCTTTCTGTTTTTAAGAAATTATGTCATTAGTTTCCGCATTTGTCCTCTTTAGATTGTGAGTCGTGTCAGTTTGCTAAACATCATTGTGTTCACCATGGTCCACCAGTCAATAAACAAGCAAGTGCTCCCTTTGAGTTAGTTAATTCCGATGTTTGGGGTCATTGTCCCGTTTCTTCTATAACCGGATTTCGATATTTTGTTACCTTTGTCGATGATTATTCTCGAATGACATGGCTATATTTAATGAAAACTCGTTCTGAGTTATTTTCTCATTTTTCTGCTTTTTGTGCTGAAATTTGAACCCAATCTAATATCTCAATATAAACTCTTTGAAGTGATAATGCAAAAGAATATGTCTCCCACTTTGCAAAATTTTATGACCACACAGGGCATACTCCATCAAACATCTTGTGTCGATACTCCGTCTCAAAACGGGGTGGCCGAACGTAAAAATAGACATTTGTTGGAAACCGCATGAGCTTTACTTTTTCAAATGCAGGTTCCTACACATGTTTGGGCAGATGCTCTTTCTATTGCTTGTTTTCTCATTAACCACATGTCCTTCTCGGTTCTTAATGGTCAAATTCCTTATCACTCTTTGTTCCCTAATAAACCTTTATTTCTTATAAAACCTACCTAGGATATTTGGTTGCACATGTTTTGTTCGGGATGTTCGCCCTCAACTTTCTAAACTTGATCCCAAGGCTTTAAAATGTATTTTCTTTGGCTATTCTCGGGTTCAAAAAGGATTTCGATGTTTTTGTACAGTTCTTAATAGATATCTGGTTTATTTGGATGTTACTTTTCCAGAAAATACAGCGTTCTCTCCTTCCGTTTCATACATTTCTCCAGAGAAGGATGATAACTTGTTAATTTACACCACTACTACCGTTGTTCCACCTCCCTTTGCAATACCGATTTCTGTTTTGCCACCTCCCTCTGAAGTACCAACTTTTGTTTCTCCTTCTCCACCAATCTCCCTGCCCATGCCTCCTTTTCCTCAAGTGTTTACCCGTCGTCCTCGTACTATAACAAATTCATGTCCAGATATCATCGTTCAAGAAGCTTCGTCGTACTATAACAGAAGTTGATCTCCTTATTGCCCTCTGCAAGGAGAAACGAACATGTACGTATCCTGTTACTTCTTTCGTATCTTATAACAATTTGTCTCATTCTTTGGGTTCTTTTATTGCATCCCTTGATTCTGTGTCTTTACCTAAGACTTTTCATGATACCCTCTCTCATTCTGGGTGGCGTAATGCCATGATGGAGGAAATGCGGGCCTTGGAAAAAAATGGAACATGGACTTTGGTTGATTTACCCACTGGTAAGAAAGCTATTGGTTGTAAGTGGGTCTTTGCTATCAAGGTTAATCCTGATGGATCTATTGCTCGTTTGAAAGCCCGCCTCATTACTAAAGAGTATGCTCAGGCTAGAGATGGCAACATTTCCCGCGAGGCCCCGACCCTATAAGGGCGGGGAATCCCCGTTTTATAGGGTTAGGGTTAGGGTGGGAAATTTCCCCCCGATTTGTTTTAGGGTACGGGTATGGGAATACATCTCCCGCACTGCCCTCGAACCCGATTTTTTAAGAATATCTATTGTCTTTTGTTTACTTTTATCTTTATTTATTGAAAAATATATGTAAAATATGATTACATTAACTAATAAAATATAAAATGTTTAGTATTTTAAATGTATATTTAAAATGTATATTCCATTTTTATATTTCTATTTAAATAAGAATTAAAATGTAAAACGGGAAATTTTCCCCACGGGGAATCCCTGAACCAGACCCTGATTTTTTGATTATGGGATAGGGTCAGGTATGGGGATTAAAAATCCATGTGGGTTAGGGGATGGGAAGTGCATCCCCGACCCCGCCCCGCCCTGTTACGATCCCTATCAGCTCAGGTCTAAGTGATTGATTATTCGGACATATTTTCTCCTATTGCCAAACTCACATAGGTGAGATTGTTTATTTCTCTGGGTGCTACATATGGTTGGCCTTTGCACCAGTTAGATATCAAGAACGCTTTTCTTCATAGGGATCTACATGAAAAGGTGTATATGGAGCAACCACCTGGATTTGTTGCTCAAGGGGAGAATGGAAAGGTTTGTTATTTGAGAAAATCGTTGTATGGCTTGAAACAGAGCCCTCGAGCATGGTTTGGTAAATTTAGCTTGGCAGTTGAACAATTTGGCTTGAGGAAAAGTAAATCAGATCATTCTGATCGCAAGTCTGCAGCTGAGATCATTTTGTTAGTTGTGTATGCAGTTGACATTGTCATCAGAGGAAGTGATAGTGCATGTATTTTATCCCTCAAAACTTTCCTCCATAGTCAATTCCATACAAAAGACTTAGGGGCGTTAAAATATTTTTTAGGTGTGGAAGTGACGAGAAGCAATAAAGGGATTTTCCTTTCTCAAAGGAAATAAGTGTTAAATCTACTATCAAAAACTGGTAAATTGGGGGCTAAACCGTGTAGCACCCCAAAGAATCCTAATTTGCAACTTACAAAGGATGGTGAATTATTTGAAGAACCTGAAAGATATCGGAGTTTGGTTGGAAAACTTAATTACCTTATTGTAACTCATCCAGATATTGCATATTCAGCTAGTATAGTGAGTCAATATTTGTCCTCACCCACTATTGAACATTGGAAGGCTGTTGAGCAGATTTTGTGTTACTTAAAAGGTGCCCCTGGACAAGGAATTCTATATGGCAACAATGGACACAGTGAGATTGAATGCTTCTCAAATGCTGATTGAGCCTGGGTCTAAGGAAGATCGAAGATATACTACTGTTATTGTGTTTTTATTGGAGGGAATTTAGTCTCATGGAAGAGTACGAAGCAACATGTTGTATCACGATCTAGTGCTGAATCAGAATATAGAGCTATGGCTCAGTCAGCTTGTGAAGTGATGTGGATTCGTCAACTTCTTATTAAGTTGGGATTTTCAGCCTTGTGTCCAATGAAACTATGGTGTGATAACCAAGTTGCCCTCCATATTGCTTCAAATCCCGTTTTTCATGAGCGTACTAAACACATTGAGGTTGACTGTCACTTTATTCGTGAGAAAATACAATTAGGGCTGATTTCTACCGGATATGTGACGACCGAAGAACAATTGGGTGACATCTTTACAAAAGCTTTAAATGGACCACGGATTGACTACCTTTGTAACAAGTTGGGGCATGATTAACATATATGCTCCATCTTGAGGGGGAGTGTTAGACATATTATTCGGTTTATTATAATGTATAGTTACGTAGTTAGAGGCCCATTACTTTTAAGCCCATTAGGTTAGACTCTAATGTGTATATTTTAGGCCCATTAGGTTAGACTCTAATGTGTATATTTTAGGCCCATTACGGTTTCCTTCATCTTGCTTGTCACCACATATTTGTTTTCTATGCTATAGAGATTGTGAATTTGCCTCCCGTTTTTTATGCATTGTGAATTTACAACAAAGCTTTGGTACTAGCTTCTTTGTCAATTCAATTTGAGTTGGGTACCTCCAAAAAATGCTAGTGATATCTTGGTTTGGGACTTTTTCAAAGGTTCAAAGTTGAGACTTTCTTTTTGGAAATGTGCAGTGGCAGCTCTTCTTTGGAGTGTTTGGTTAGAAAGGAACTCACGGATTTTTAATAATGTTGCAAATCCTTGGTGGCATACTTGGGATTCTATTGTTTTTTGTACTTTTTGTTGGGCAAAAATTCTTAATCCCTCTTATCTGTCCCCCTGTACATTCCATGTATTATAAATGGAATTCTTTCCTTTAATTAGTCTTTTACTTTCCGCTTTTATTTTATGTTTTGAGGATTTCTCATCCTTTATATTGTATTGTATTTTTTCCCTTGATCAATGAAAGTTTATCTTTCTATCCAAAAAAAAAAAATCTCTTAAACTCTCTAGTTTACACTTCTAAAAAAAAGACCAAAAAAGCCTCCACCTAATCACACGTATGTGGCCCGATTGTTAAGTATAAGAAAATAGAGTATTACCAGAATATTTTTAAATACACACCTAAAAACAACTATTTACCGCATATGCTATTTCCCAAACATAATCCCATGACCCTTCAACCCCCCGAAAGACCGCATATTTCTTTCGAGTAAAATACTCCACATGACAGCAAAGAACCCAGATTTGAACTGAAACTTCAATGTGATACAGGGAAAACAAAATGATTGAGAATCTGGCACAGTATAGTTAAATAAATCCAAGTTCACTGGGGAGGAAATAATAACAAATGTGCGGCTATCCTAATGTGATAGGTTCATGGACTTGTTTAGTTGCTAGAAATAAGTGGAGTAGTTTAACACGAGATAAATTAAACTGCAAATGTTCTAGTTCAGCAGGCCCATCATTTATTAGTAATGATTACAAAGTTTTTTTTTTTTTGTTTTTTTATAAGATGGCTCATAAGCCCATTTCATTGATATAATGAAAGAAACACAAGAAGAAAATATACAAAAGTAACCTCAAAGGAAACAAAAGCAATATAGAAGTATACCCCACCACAAACCGAACCGCCACCTAATTACAACTTACAAGTATGTGGCCCAATTATTAATAATCAAGAAAAGAGGGCTAATTGATTTCAAGTGATGCCCTGCCCCTTAATTTAAGCTCCTAATAAAATAAAATTGGCAATTAACGACAACGGAAAAAGTGTTTGGACAGCTCTAAATTTTTGTGACCTCATGAGGAAGTTATCAATTATCATGAATACCTATACAGGCCCCTCACAGCTGAGTTCAAATTTTTTGAGTACGTAGCTGGGGTCTGTCTCAGAGACAGTGCGTTACCTTCATCAACCTGAAAATGTAACAAGCTTCTATCTTGAATTTACAAACGTTAATTCAACTAACA
This sequence comes from Gynostemma pentaphyllum, assembly GCA_028015215.1. Classification (NCBI taxonomy): domain Eukaryota; kingdom Viridiplantae; phylum Streptophyta; class Magnoliopsida; order Cucurbitales; family Cucurbitaceae; genus Gynostemma; species Gynostemma pentaphyllum. Next base: position 40,883,318 of record CM051349.1, on the reverse strand, counting down.
ACCAAAGCACATGAAGATCTAAAAGCAAGTATTTGTAAACTACAAGAGTTAAAATGTCAATTTTAAAACTTTAGAAACCAAAAGGAACTTATCCCAAACTATAGAGACAAAAAGTGTATTTTAGACAACTAATAATAACAATAATAGAAAGAAAGAAAAAAAAATGCAGTAAACACATTTTAAAAGTAAATACTTACTAGTTTCTCAATTGCTTCATAGCTTGATGAAAGCAATCTAGCCAATAAGTTGCTCTTCAGTTCTTTGTTAGGAACCGAACCAAGGATTAAACTTACAGCACTAACAACTTCCTCTTCATCTTCCAAAGGTAAATGTAACTTCTCCAGACCCTAGAAAACCGAAGACTGCTTACTTAAGATGATCATTAAGCAAACATGTCAATAAATATTTTATACGTAGCAAAAGACTCGAAGAAAAAGAGATCTAGCAGTTAATTTGCGTTAGATTCAATTAATCTCAATTTGTTTCAGATGTGGCGTTTTAGAGGTTAATTTTGCATTGAGTGCTGAAAATGTCTATTATAGTGCCCTTTCAATGGAATCATGGTTGGCATGTGATTATTGTAAGCAAGAAATTAAATACAAGAGAATGTAAAAATAATATGGGAGAGATTGCGGATTGAGTTAGGTTTTCTCTCTCTCTCTTTGTTCATTTCATACCAAAGAATTTAACAACAGTTAAAATTTTAAGAATTTGTCTCAAATAGCATAAATCTGCATACTAATTACTAAAATGTTGAACTTTTTAAAAATTACTCAAATAGCATAATTATAGTTCAATTAATTATTGAACTATAATTCAATTAATTACTGAACTATTTTTTATAGGTATTTTTAACGAATTTGTTTGTTTTTTGGTTTTTTAAGTTCAAGGTCAGTAATTTATTGAACTAAATTAAATTTTGTTATGCTCCTATGGTCTATTTCATCATTTGGTCTTTCAAAAAACTCTGATAGTATTACTTGGATACTTGACCCCTTTGGCTCTTTTACTTGCAAATCTTTCTTCTCTTTTCTTCGCAAGACAACTTTTTCTGATTCTTTTTTCCCATATAAAATTCAATTTTTTTATGGACCTTTTCCTGGGGAAAACTATTGATAGAAGATGTTTCAAAAGTTCGCATGTCTTTTTGTGCTTTGTCTCCTCATAATTGCTTATTTTGTTTCCGGAATTGTGAATATGCCTCCCATATTTTTCTTCTGTGTGAGTTTACATCTAAACTTTGGTTCAAGCTTTTGTGGCAATTCGATTTGAATTCGGTTCCTCCAAAGGAGGCTTTAGGTTTGATTTGTTGGGATTTTTCGTCGATACTTGCTTCCGAGAGGAAAAAGATTATTTGAATTTGTGCTATTTCAACTATTTTGTGGACGGTTTGGATTGAGCGTAATGCTAGGGGTTTTGACAATAAATTTGCTTTCATGGATAATTTTTGGGATTTAATTGTTTTTTGCGGTTTCTTTTCGGCTAAATCTATAAAGCCCCTTGATTTTACTTTTCCTTCGTATTCCATGAACTTCAAATGGAACTCCATTTTGTAATTATTTGTAACCTTGAGGACTCCTCATCCTCTTTTTATTTTTATTTTTATCAAGGAAAGTTTATCTTTCTATTAAAAAAACAGTGATTTATTACATTCTTCAATCAATGAATAACTTGTTTTAAAAAGTAGCAATATTTGCAAATACTCTTTTAAAAAATATTCACCTACCCTAATAAGAAATATTCACCTACCCTTATAAGACCCCAATACTAAGAAATTAAAAAGAAGAATGACATTAATTCCAAAGAGTTTTCTAATGATTAGTCACTATCTTATCTTTTATTTATTTTTTATTTTTATGGAAAGATGATATCTTATCTTTTATTTTGGGATTAATAATTATCATCGAAATGATTTTTTCGAAACTAAAATTCTAAGTTTATAACAAGTTAATTCTTAATTTTTTTAATAGAAAGATGAACAGTTAATGATTTTTTTTTTTGATAGAAAGATGAACTTTCATTGATCAAATAAGAATAAAAACAAAATACAAGAGGATGAGAAATCCTCCAATGAAACAAAAGTAAAAAATTACATAAAAGAATTCTATTTACAAATTTGGCCCAACTAAAAGTTCTTGAAGTAAAAGAATCCCATAAAAGATGCCAAGATTTGGATTCTCCAGAAAAAATCCGAGCATTGCGTTCCAACCAAACAGTCCATAAAAGAGCAGCCACTCCACATTTAAGAAAAATTTTCCTCCTTTTTGCAATCCTTGAACCAAAAAAGTCTATAATCAAAAGATCCCGAGCATCCTTTGGAAGAACCCAACTGAGGTCAAATTGTGAAAGAAGTTTGAAACCAAAGGTTGCTAGTGTAGTTACAATGAAGAAAAAGGTGAGAAGCCGATTCACAACTCTTATAACACAAGAAACAAATATGTGGAGATAAAGAGAAAGTGGGCATCCGAGATTGCAAAACGTCCCCCGTGACAAGTTTATCCACATAAAAAGTCCTAAGAAAAAATTGGATTTTGGGTTGAAAACCCGAAAACCAAATGGAGTTGGAAGGGAAAAAATCCGAAGGAAGAGGATGGGAGAGAAAAGAAAAGAAAGATTTGCAAGTAAAAGAACCCAAAGGATGAAGGGTCCAAGAAATACGATCATGAGAGGAAGAAGGGGAAATATGAGAGATAAGACAAAGAAGAGAAGAAAATTCCAGAATTTCCTCATCTTTAAAATTTCTAAAAAAAGAGACATCCCAAGACTTAGAAAGCAAGTTAAAAAGAGAGAAAATGGTAGCAAAACGATTTTTAGTAATTCGATACAGAAGAGGAAAAGATAAAGAGGGGAATCAGAAATCCAAATATCTTCCCAAAAACGAATTCCAAGACTGTTACCTAGAATGATTTTTGTACCCTTCGAGAATGAGGGAACACATTTGGAAATAGATTTCCAAGGGCTACGAAAAGATCCATAATGCACCATCAAAGAATTTCAATCAAAACTAAAAGATCCATATTTGCTGTTAATGAAAGAAGCCTAAAAAGAATTTGATTCAGAAAAGAAACGCCAAATCCATTTTCCAAGCAAAGCCAAGTTTTTTAATTCAAGATTACCAATGCCCAAACCACCAAAAACTTTTGGTTTACAAATAGTTTTCCAATTAACAAGATGAAGTTTTTTCCTTTCCCCAATATCATCCCAAAGAAAGTTTCTAAAAATTCTTTCCAAAATTAGTACAACTTTTTTAGGCATTTTAAAAAGTGACAAATAGTAAATTGGGAAATTTTGTAGTATCGAAGAAACGAGAGTTAATCTATCCCCCCTAGAAAAACAACCCTTCCTCCAACCATCAAGTCTAGAAGAAATTTTATCAATCACCGGCTGCCAAAAAGAGAGATTAGAAGGGTTTCCACCTAGAGGGAGTCCTAAGTACTTAATAGGCCAATTCCCATTGAGCACAACCAATGGAATTTGCAAGAAATGAAACTCTCAACTCGTCAACATTTAAGCCAAGCAGAGAACTTTTTGCAAGATTAATTTTCAAGCCAGACAAAACTCTAAAAAACTTAACCACCTCTAAAAGATTGAGAAGAGAAGAATCCTTGTTTGCTACAAAGAAGATGGTGTCATCAGCAAATTGTAGTTGAGATAAAGTAAGATTGTCACGGCCAATATGGAAACACTCAATGACTTGAGAGGAAACAGCCTTTTCCACCAAACGAGATAAAACATCACTCACAATATTAAAAAGGAAAGGTGAGAGAGGATCACCTTGTCTAAGGCCACGAGAAGCTGTAACAAAACCTTTAGGACAGACGTTTATAAAAATAGAAAAGTTTGCAGTTTTTAGATAGCTTAAAATCCAATTTCTCCATTTTGAACCAAAGCCCTTGTTCAGAAAGACTAAATCTAAAAAACCCCACTCAACATGATCAAAAGCCTTCTCAAAATCAATCTTAAAAATAAGTCCCTCTTTTTTCTTACGATTATACTCAATGACTTCATTGGCAATCAAAATAGGATCTAGAATTTGTCGTCCTTGAACAAAAGCTGATTGAGAAGGAGCAATAGTAGCTCCCAAAACAGATTTTAACCGAGAAGCTAGCACTTTAGCAATGATTTTATATAGGCTAGTAACAAGAGAAATTGGTCTAAAATCAGATAAAGAAGCAGCACTACTCTTTTCAGTTAATGATTAATTTAATTTTGATATAATCCAATTCTTAATTAAATAATTTATTTCTATGAGTTCAATAAACTATTGAATGATAAATTTGCTATTTAAGTAAAAACACAAAAGTAATGATGTAAAGGGAAATACTTATCTAAATGAAATAGCATATTTTAGATAATTTATATAAAACTTTAGCTTCTTAGTCACATTATTCGTAGAAAGTATATTACCTCTCCCATCCAAATTAAAATTTCCAAATTTGGTGGTTCAAAGATTACTGAAGTAGCATCTTCACAAATTTTACGGAGGGAAAAGGCACATGCATGTGAAGAGACAGATTCTGAGATCCCAGTAGCAAGAAATAACCTAAAAAATAGCAAGTCAGAACAAAATGGAAAATAATCTACTCCTGATAATTTTTTGAAAGAAATATAAACTTTCATTGATCAATAATATCAATAAAAAAGTACCATGCAAACAACCAATCGAGTTTATGTTAGGCCTCCAATTGTAATTACTTACAAAAGAAGGGGTAAAAAAGGGAAATTAATGTTAAGTTAGTCATGGAAGTTTTATTTTAAATAAGTTGCACACGTGTGCTTTGTGATAAGGGTATTAGTTAAGTAGATAAGAATAAATAGGAGATAGGATGCCATCTTTTGAATATGTATTGTATTTGGTGTGATTTGAATAATGAATAAGATTGGTACCTATCAACTTGGTATCAGAGCATGAACGATCCGGGAACACAATGGCCTAGAAAGGAATGGAAGAAAAGATAGAAGGAATTGACAAAGATATGGAAGCAATGAAGATTGAATTACAAAGGTTACCAACCTTGGAGCAGACCCCTGGGGAATGTGCTCAAAATATATCCCAGTTGATCGCGACGATAGATGAAACTCAAAAGACGATGGCAGTTCTTCTCTCTGATAGAATCCATGGAGGATGCAGTGGTGGTGGTGAACCAAAGCAAAAGATTAGTAATGATGATGAAGCAAATATTCCACCAATAAATAGAGAAGAAAACCGCATTAATATGAAGAATGATCATGGAGGGTTCCGACGAGTGGAGAAGCCGATTTTTTCTGGAGAAAAGTCGGATGGTTGGGTTTTTCGTGCAGACGATATTTCAAAATCCATAATCTCACAGAATCGAAGAAACTCACTGTCTCTATAGTGAGTTTGGAAGGAAACATCTTGGCTTGGTATCGATGGATGGAAAAACGCCATAGATTTCAAAACTGGATTGATCTTAAACAATCCTTGTTTATCCGTTTTAGATCGACTCAGGAAGGAAATCTTTATGAACAATTTCTTGCTGTTCAACAAGAAGGTACTGTAGCAGACTATCGAAAATCATACGAAGTATTCGCGGCACCCCTAATGGAATTATCAGATGTATCAAAAGGTATTTTTGTGAATGGGTTAAATCCAATCATTCGGGCTGAAGTTCGTTCTATTAAAACCATGTGGGCTTGAGGAAATTATTGATACATCCCAAAAGATTGAAGACAGAAATTTGTCACTGTTTTCAACCCATGAAGCAACAGCCCAAAAATATCTGAAATTACTTCTTGGGTTAACCCAACCCATGACCCGCACCAATGAAAATTTCTAGACTCATATGATAACAGTGGGAGAACGAAACCTACCCCCAAATCGGCACCCTTCAAGCGTCTCTCTGATGCGGAAATTCGGGATCAAAGGGAGAAAGGGTTTGGATTATGCACTGTACTGTACTTTAATCATTTGCCTGAGCCTATTGGTTGTTCTCAACCTGTGCCAAGAAAGAACCCCTATACAAGTTCCCAAGGCTATTCTGAATTCTAAAAAAGCCAAGGAGGATTGGTTTAGGGTGGGTTCCTTTGCTAAGAAGATTGAAGTTGAATTAATAGTATCAGACCCTAAACCCTATTCAAAGTGAAGGTTCATCGGAGGCATCAACCTCAAAAGGAACTGTTACGAAGGGTTGCAGAGAGTTGAAAGGTCTCTACTGCTCGATGAACTTTGATAAACGTAGGTCCCATCTGAAGGTCAATGGTCAAAAAGTTTGTAGATGAAGATTCTTTCTTGGAATGTGTGGGGATTAGATGGTTAATTTTTTTAGATAAGAAGGATAATAAATGGTTAATAAAAGAGGTTATTTGTAAAGTTAACCTGGAAATAGTGGTTCTAGATCCTCGTGCCCTAGAGAACTAATTACTAGCATTTGTAGGGGAAGATTTGATGATTAGGCTGTTCTGGAGGCAATTGGATCGGCAGGGGTGTATGCACATTATATAGGACTCACGGATTCCCCTCACATTAGTTCTACAACAATTGTGCCAGCTAACTAAATGTCTACCCCCATTAGAGGCTAGAGCCTATGAAAACCCAAAGGAAATCTATTATCTTCTTCTAAACCCTAAAAAACACTATGTAAAGTAGATTTAGATGTAATCATATAACCATCAACAAGAATCCAAACACACAAACCGGAAAAAAAAAAGGTAGAAAAGGAGCAAAACCTTACAGTAAAGGTCTTGCATCGATGTGAAAAGCAGATATTAACCTAAAATAAGACCCAACAACTTCTGCTAGGGATCTATAAACCTGGAACAATAATTTAAAAATTACAAAAGATTAGATTAGACTAAACAAAAAACTTGGAAAATGAGGACGTAATCTTCTAGTATTACATTATAGAGATCTAGATATAATATTTGGGGCTTTGGGGGAGGGCAAGGTTAACAAACATACAAGGCATATTACGCCCTTTATCTCATTAGAAGGTCTCGCAGACAGCGTATTCACCAGTTGCGTGATCACAGAGAAATCAAAGCTTTGACCTTCTTGTAGGACTACTTCGGCAACCTTGAATGTGTAAATATTTAATAATGAACACAAGTGAAAGATCTTCAACAAGGTTATTTCAAAAAATAATTAATACATACATTATTAAAGAAATATGACCAGTTGCTAATTTTCTTAACTCCTGGGGTCATTCCAAATAATTATTAGCAGATAAAGCAATGCAATCATGTGAAAAAAAAAAGTGGGCTGGCCTATTTCTTTCTAGCAATTTTTTTGTGGCCACAAAGGTCACCGATAGAAACCATATAATTTATTTAAAAATACAGTATCATGCTGGAGAAAAGGCTATTCTTACTTTACTTCTTACAGCCTACAAGGAAACTAAAAGAAAACTTAAGAAAAGGTGGCACCGGGACAAACTCCTTAAAATAAAGATATAAATTATAATTGTATGTGACCACAACTTACACCCTTCAAGTAAGGGACTGTTTCTGTACGCATTTTCTTTTACTGCCCTGTATAAGAGCTGTGCATAAGCCAGCTTCTTGAAAGTATAGTTAGTAAAATGTCGATGACCTGCTAGTTAGTTATCAAGTTATACGACTTGAGAAATTGAATATATAAAATCTTCCTTCATCTACTGACGGCAGATTCTGATCTTGAATGAAATAAAGCCTTCAGAATTACTGAAACCTTGATGGTAACAACCCCCCACTTTTACTTCGTAAACTCCCGCCAATTCAAACCATAAATACTGACCACCATCTTAGGCCAAATCTCATTTTATAACCATATACTGCTTGCTTTTTTTTAAGTTTATAATCACTTTCTTGAGGATTGGATCCTTGGATAGCCATTACTTTGGGTTAAAAAAAAAAAGTAATATGAGTAGAAAAATAATTTTTGAAAATGTGAAACCAATACTGTACTTACAATATATGGGAAAAGGAAATCAAACGAAATTTTGAAGATCAATTTGGCAGAAATTGGAATGTGCAGCAGTGATCATGTTTTTACTTTTAGCATCTTTCTAGATTTCAATCATCAATTCTACCAAGATTATAAAAAAGGTAGCATGCAAATAAGACATCTAGCCATAAAGGAAGCCAACAAATGAACAAGTATGTCGTCTCACCACATTAAGGGCAAACAATTTGCTCTCTACCTCCTTCCAAGAAATTGGTACATTCCCAAAGGTCCAACCATTAAAGAAGAGCTACAAAAAAATTATAGAAAAATATATAAGACTACAGAAAATTATTTTCAAAAAAATGTAGAACACATAGCTGCAAAATGAAAAATAAAGAACGTACTATAAAATAAAACAATATGAAGACTGAAACTGATAAGCAGAAAACACAAAGAAGAAAATTAGTTTATCTAAGAATTTTTTTTTTTTTTTTTTTTGATAATAAACAAAGCTATTTCATTGATGTATGAAAGAGCGAAAAGGCAAGAACAAAAACCAATTACAAAAAGGCCTTCCAATTAGAGGCAATGATAGAGGGGGCATAATTACGAAAAGTTTTACAATTAGCACTCTAGTTGGAGGCATTAAGAATACTAAGCTCCCAAATTTCCTTCCTAAGCTTTTCTTTGTCTATTGCGTTCCAACCAAATATTCCAAACTATAGACCTCACCGCATTGTCCCAAAGGATCCTTTTTTTCCCTTTGAGTAAGGAGCCTCCCAAAAGTGTAATCAAGTTAAGCTTAGGATCTTTGTTGAAGACCCACTCCATATTAAACGTAGGTAAGAGAGAGACCCAAAGAGCTTTACAGAAGCTGCAATCGAAGAGGAAGCAAGGAAGGGAGGAAGGTAAAGAGGCAATGATCTCAAAGAGATGCCTATCTCATAGCCATACAAAAGAAAACACACGAAATATTAGAGATGTGTTGAATGGACACTCCCTTCCCATTCAATTTTTTTTTTTTTTTTTAGAAAGATGAACTACCATTAATCAAGAGAAAAATAAAAAGGAATACAAGTACAAAGAGGATGAGAAATCCCCAAAAAAAACTAAAAAAAACATAAAACTAAATAAAAAAAATCCATTTATAGAACATGGAATGTACAGGAAAGTTGAAGTCCAAAGAACTAACAGTTTTCCCAAGTATACAACCAAGTATTTTTTTTATAGGAAACTAAATATTTCATTAATAAGACAAACGAAAAAACATTGTCGATATACAAAAAAGGTTATTAGCAAAATCACCCGGGCCCTCAATTAAAGAAAGTTAGCTCAATCGGTATTAATAAAAAAATAGTCATAATTACAAAAGTTTCCATTTAGAGAGCTCCATTGAGAGACTTTGAAGTGCATTGTGTCCCAAACTTCATTAGTAGTTCTTTCCTTGTCCTTGAAGATTCTGTAGTTTCTTTCAAGCCAAATTTCCCAAACGATTCCTTTGACTGCAAGCTCCCACAAAACTTTGGCTTTGTTTTTGAAAGGGTGACCGGTGAGGAGGGTGTCAATAGTATTGGCCGATTTTGGGAAGCAAATGTTTAATTTAAAGATCGAGATCAAGGAGTTCCAGAGATTTTGGGTGAAAGGGCAATGAAAGAAAAGGTGTTCATGGTTTTCACTTTACTTGTAATAGAGAGACAACAAGGGTTAGGAGAGAGGGACATACCTGGATGCCTTCTTCGAATGAAATCATTTGTGTTTAGGCCTCCAAGAGTGAGATTTCATACAAAAAAAAAAGGATTTTTTTTGGGAGCTTTTTTTTGCCAAATGCAATTGTAAAGGTGGGGTTTCATGATTTCAGTTTTGTTGGTGAGTTGGGCGAAATGGGACTTGCAAGAAAAATTTCCATTTTTTTCCAAGGACCAGACCAGATTATCATCATCATTACTTAAGGACAAATATTGGATGGTGGAGAGAAGATTTAAGAAATCCTCTATTTCTATGTCGGAAAGATGTCTAGAGAAAGTTATCCCAACTGTTGTGTGTAACATCCCAGAAATGAGAGACTGTAGATGTCTTGGCAGTGGAGAGGTTGAAAAGTCTGGGAAATTGAAGCTTTAGAGTGTTTCCATTAGTCCAACGATCATTCCAGAAACTGGTGGTGTTGCCATGCCCAATTTTGATTTTTTTTTAATAGAAAGATAAACTTTCATTGATCAATGGAAAATAATACAAATTGGAGGATGAGAAATCCTCAAAGACTAAATAAAAAATTAGAACAAAAGATTATAAAGCAAAACTAAAAAGCTAAAAGAAAGAATTCCATTTATAATACATGGAATGAACAGGAAAGCTAAAAGTAGAAGGATTAACAACTTTTGCCCAACAAAAAGTACAAAAAACAATAGAGTCCCAAGTGTGCCACCAAAAGTTAGCAACATCATTGAAGATCCATGAGTTTCTTTCTAACCAAACACTCCAAAGAAGAGCTACCATTGCACAATTCCAAAATGTTTTTTTTCAATTTTTGTCCTTTGAAGCCAAAGAAATCCCAATTCAATACATCATAAGCATGCTTTGGAGGAACCCAACTTAAGTTAAATTGGCAAAGAAACTTGTACCAAAGCTTTGAAGTAAATTCACAATGCATAAAAAGATGGGAAGAAGATTCAAAGTCCTTATAACATAGAAAACAAACATTGGGAGAAAGGCAAGAAGAAGGTAACCTTTTTTTTTTTTTTTGTAAAACATGAGCAGTCATTAGTTTTACCAAAGAAAGAATTGTATTTTGGGTTGTAAACCGGGAAGCCAAATTGAATGAAAACAGTTCGAAGATGTAGAAGAGTAGTTGGTAAGGAAACCCAAGAAAGATTTACACGAAAAAGAACCTAAAGAAAGAGGTATCCAAGAAAGTCTATCCAGTGAGTGGGTTAAGGAAAAATGAGAGATGATGCCAAGCAAATTAGAAAATTCTAAGATCTCATCATCTTTGAAATGTCTAAAGAAATAGAGATCCCAAGATTTAGTGTGAGCATTAAAGAGAGAAGAGATAGTAGAATAACGATAAGAGGTAATGCAGTAAAGAAGGGGAAAAGAAGCACAAAGAGTTGAGTTTGTGATCCAAAGATTCCCAAAAACGAGTTAAAAGACCATTTCCTGGAATGATTTTTGAACAATTTGCAAAGGATGGAAAACATCTCGAAATGACTTTTCAAGGGCTACGAAGGGAACCCGTTTTAACAATCAAAGAATTCCAATCAAAATTAAAAGAACCATATTTTCCTTGAATAAAAGGGCAGACTGATGTTCATTGGTAGATACAACATGAGCAAACTGCTTCATCTTATTCAGTAACGTTCTCTTCATATGGCCAAGTGTATGACAAGTCCTCGAGTCGTATCCCTTGTTGCCTGAAGTCCGATCATAGTTGCCATATGTACTAGATCCACGCCCCTTATCATTACCTCAGTACTATTGTTGTTTCCATGCTTCAGAAGTGTGACTTACAAGAGCACTCTGAGGCACCACTATAGTATTTTTTGTACGAAGGACTATGCTAAAAGCCTTTTCAAGAGAGGAAATCTTTTGACTAGACAAGATTTGAGATTCTGTAGCTTCAAATTCAGAGGGAAGGCCGGCCAAAAAACACATGATTGCCAACTTTTCTCGTTGGCTTTGTTGGATTGTCAAATCAATACTATACGGAACCAACATATTGAGTTCTTCATGGGTTTTCTTAAGATCCATGAAGTAATCGTTAACTGATCTATCACCCTTCTCTCCACGATAAAACACTTGACAAGTATCATAAATACATTTTATATCACCTTTACTTGAATACACAAATTCCAAATAGTTCATTATGGACTTCACAAAATCACAATGACTGATCATACTGCTATCAATGGAATTACTAATCTGCAGAAACAAACAAGCATCTTCTCTAACCCATTTGACTCGAGTATCATCAGTCACCGGCTCATTAGTCAAATGACCATCCATAGCAATACTCAATAGATAAAAAGGAATGGTCTTAGACCAATCCAAATAGTTGGTCCCATCCAACTTATAATTGGTAATTCTAGACATTGATTCTTTCGACAAGGGTGGTCGACAAATGGTCACTTTGAACGAGACCCGAACTCGAACCTTAACCCCTCTTGGAAAATATTTCCTCTACAAACTCTCAAAAAAAATTCTATGAACCTTTAGGCTCTAATACTATGTAACTCGGGGAAGAAGAGAATGAAATAGATGTTTATTCCAATGAATTCTATGGAAAATTTTTGAATGGTTTTCCCTATCTTTGTAACAATTGGGCTTGACTTTTTTATTCCACGAGACTTGTTCCTTTTGTCCTAAAGAGTTCGGTTGGGCAAGAAAAAAGCCCTCTCGGATTGCAAAGAAACATGAGAGAGTGGATCAGAATCGTCCAACTCCTTATATTTCCAAAAATCAGATTCTTTTCTATAGTAATATTGCCAAAAGTCTCCTTGTTCCAACTTTTTAAAGAACTCTTTGTGGTCTCAAGCTTTTTGAGGAAAATGTGAGCTGCCCAACCGAGAGCATGGCAAGAATTCCAAGCAAGCTTGCAAATAGAATGAAAAGAGGGATGTAGAATCCACATATTTAATATTTATAAATCTAAAATAAATTAGAAAAACTATAAAGATTGAATACTATTTTAAGTGTACAACAAGCATCAAAGTGCTTAATTTATATTGGATATAAACACATTGCCCAACCAAAGTGTTCACACTTCATAGTAATATACTGTTTATAAAGCATAACCCTAAACCAACAAACCTTTTCAATAAATCTCGAAGATCTTAAAATTTGACAAATATCCACCAAAAGTTCAATGATGTTCATTCTAAAATGGATGAGGCCATCAGGTAGGTCTAGTATTCCTCTTTCCTCATTGAACGCAGCTTCAACCACCTGCCAATGACAAAGAAGATGATACTTTCCTTTCATATTTTTACAACAATAATAAAATATTATGGGTTATACCCTGCTTGAAGAAAATATTTAGTTCTAAGAAAATGGTTTTTGATAGTACAGGTTAAAGTAAACATCAATATTGACAATAGAAAAAGACATGAGGTCATACAAACAATAGTGTTCAAGCCAATTTTAATGCACATACACGGGGGAAAATATATAATTATAGAAACATATTCAAAAAGTAACTCATTACCAAAAATAAAAAGAATTTGTCTCAAATAGCATAAATCTGCATACTAATTACTAAAATGTCAAAACGTTTTTAAAATTACTCAAATAGCATAATTATAGTTCAATAAATTATTGGGTGGCCTTTTTGTATACTTTTCATTTATCAATGAAAGTGTTTCTTATCTAAAAAAAAATAGATCAATAAATTATTGAACCATAATTCAATAAATGATTGAACTATTTTTCATAGGCATTTTTAATGAATTTGTTTGTTTTTTGGATTTTTAAGTTCAAGTTCAATAATTTATTGAACCATTTGATCATTTTTTGTTATTATTTTCAATGAATTTATTGAATTTTTTAATTTTTTTAGTTCAATTAATTATTGAAATATAATTATGCTATTTGAGTAATATTTTAAAAGTTCTGACATTTTAGTAATTAGTATGTAAAAATATGCTATTTCAGTAATTGCCACAAAAATAAATCCATTTGAATTTATCTTGCTAAAATATTATTTTCAATTGAGGGAAAGGTGGTACATTTTTGGCAAAACACTACACAGAGAAACAAAGGAACAATTAGATATAGAGGTGGCGTGGAGCAGAACTAAAAGAGTAGTAGCCATATCAACCTCACGAGAGGGAACGATGCAAAGGAGAAGATGAAGGCCCATCCTAGAGGTATTCACATTCTAATGCAACGAAACTAACGAGCTACATTTATAAAAGAAACGATAATTCTGCATCAAATCATGCATAATTATTGTCTTCATTAATCTATGCAAAAGATAGCATAATATAAAAATATATACTCAGATAAGCAGGCAACTAAGAAAACTTTACACATAGAATAATCAAGACAGGTGAAAGGCAAAGAAACCTGAGCACGAAATAGAATCCCATCAAGGAGTGCTGAAAATACAGATAAAAATACATCTTCCACATGTTTTCTATTTGTCGCATTGTTCTCATCAAGGCCAAGAATATAGCTTGTGAGAGAAGACCTGAGAAGAGATTTAAGAATTCACATGCTTCTGATCTCGAGCACCAAAGAGATATACTAGAAAGGCGTAGTCAACATAAAAAATTTGTGCTAAAAAATTCATAAGCAAGAGAGGAAATATCACTAAAACACCTACACGTAACATTTTTTTATATTTTATTACTAAAAATTCATAAGCAAGAGAGGAAATATCACTAAAACTAACGAGCACCAAAGAGATATCCTCTTAAAGCTGCTTGAATCTCCTTTTAATGAGAAATTTAAATGATAGGGAATTCCAGGAATGGTGCATCCTCTCCTCTATAATTGACAAATTCAGCCCCAGGCCTGCCCATGATGAGTTTAGCTGGTCTTATGACAAAAAATGCTGATTTCTCTGTTAAAACCATCTACACTCATCTCTTAAACCCTGAAACTGAGTTTTCCAGTCCCTTTGATGGCTGTTAAGATGTCTGGAATTCTAAGGTTCCTAAAAAAATTAAGTTCTTTGGATGGTCCTTACTCCTCAAAGGCTTGAATACAGACCGCTGAGAATATCCCGAGTTGACACTCCCATTGCAGCCTCTCTCCTAGTTGGTGCACCCTTTCCAAGGGCAGTGAAGAGGATAGAGAGACCTGAGACCATTTGTTCCTTCACTGCACTTTTAGTATCCATATCATCTCCCAACTTCTCTCCTTTAATTTTAGCTAGTGCAACCCCAAAAGCTCCTCTAATGAGCTTACTTAGTTATTGGCAGGGCTTTAAGGACTCGATGTAGTGCTGGCCACTTTTTGGAAGATTTTTATTTATAGAAAGATGAATTCTTATTGATTAAGAGAAATAATACAAAGAGAGGATGAGAAGTCCAGTAAAAGCATAAATTAAAAAAAGAATTCCATTTATAGAACATCGAATGGGGAGGGAAATTTAAATCTAAAGGCTTTATATTGCCAAGAGAAGAAAGATTCTCAGGTATTTTGCTATTTTAGCTCTTTTGTGGAATGTTTGGACTTAACGTAATTCTAGACTCTTTGAAGATAAATTTGCTCCTTGGGATAATATTTGAGATTTAATTGTATTTCATGCTTTTCTTAGGCTAAATCTATGAAACCCCATGATTTTACATTTCCCGCTTATTCCATGACCTATAAGTGGAATTCCATTATGTAAATATTTACTTTTTCTTTGTTGAGGATTCCTTATACTTCTTGTCTTGTATTTTTTCTATTAATCAATGAAAGTTTATCTTTCTATCAAAAAGACCTAAAAACAAAACAATGCCACAGCAAAGCGCCACTAGAGCGCAATTCCATAACAAACTTTTTTTTTAAAACATTGGCCCAAGAAATTACAAGACGACAAGTCAACCAACCATTGGAAGCACCCAACTCAAATCAAATTGACAAAGCAATTTATGCCAAAGTTTCGCTACAAAATCACAACGTAAAAATAAATGGGAAGCAGTTTCAAAGTGGTTGGCAAGAAATTCCAAAGTCAAAGATGATGCCCAAATTTATGATATCAAGACTCGTATAGCTTCAACCAAACAAGGCAATACTACAGTAACAGAATATTCCATAAGTTTACAAAACTTGTGGCGGGAACTTGATCAATATCAGTGTATTGAAATGAAATGTAGTGAGGATGCTACCCCTCTTAAAAGATTTGTTGAAAAAGAACAGATTTACACGTTCCTTGCAGGTCTTAATGCTGAATTTGATGCTGTTCGTATCCAAATCTTGGGAAAGGATCTTCCATCTTTAAATGAAACTATTGGTACAATCCGTAGTGAAGAATCTCGACGAGGAGTTATGTTGGAGTCACACACAGTGGAGGTATCTGCTATGAAAGCAGGAGGATTTCAATTGAACGATGGAGAATCGAAAATATACACGAGAGATATGAGAGAAGGAAATTTGGATGGATCAAAAGGAGGAAATAAAGATTCAATTGTATGCTCCTACTGTAGAAAGCCAAGACATACGAAAGATAAGTGTTGGAAATTGCATGGAAAACCCACAAATTTCCATCAGACTAATTCTGGCAACAAGAATTGGTTGAATAAAGGTAGCTGGAACAAGACATATGGACAAGCTCACATGACTTCTACTCAGATGGGTGAAGGAAAGGAAGGTGTGGATGATAAGTGTGAACTGAACAAAATAGAGATTGAGAAATTGAGGAGTCTGTTGGGAAATTTGGATAAACCTTCAAATCAAGGTAAATGTTCACTTGCTTTTTCAGGTACATCTTCTAAACTCTCTATGTCTAGCTCGTGGATCATTGATTCAGGGGCTAGAGATCATATGACAAATACGAGTTGTAAGTTTGCTTCTTATAACCCTTGCCCGAGGAGTAAGAAGATTGCTACTGCAGATGGAACTTTAGTAACTGCAGCTGGTCAAGGAGATATAGGGATAACTTCGAACATTTGTTTAAAAAATGTTCTACATATTCCACGTCTGTCTGTCAATTTGATTTCAGTGAAAAACCTTATAGATGATTTGGGATATAACATAATTCTCTCCTTCTGGTTGTGTTCTTCAGGATCCGGGCAATGGGAAGACGATTGGACTTGCTAAGGAACAAAATGGACTATATCTTCTTGAAGAATGTGCTAGGAAACATAGTATTAGGAAAGCTAATCAAATGTCTCTTCTTTCAAGTGCTTTTACTCCTTTGAATAAATTATGGCTATACCACTATCACTTAGGACATCCATCTTTCAAAATTCTTAAGTTTTTGTTTCCTGATTTATTTAATGGAAAATGTATTGAGGCAATTCAGTGTGATGTTTGTGAATTTGCTAAGCACAAACGTGCTACCTTCATTGGAAGTAATAAGAGAGTATCAACTCCTTTTCATCTTATTCATACTGATGTGTGGGGTCCTTCAATCATCCCAAACATTTCTGGGGTTCGTTGGTTTGTTGATGATTGCACTCGGGTTTCATGGGTTTATCTTATAAAACATAAATCTGATGTTAGTTCTGTTCGTCAAACCTTCTTCTACATGATAAAAAATCAATTTGGAGTAGAGTTCAAACGTATTCGTTCTGATGACGCTAGAGGTTACTTTAATCAAACTTTGACCTCTTTCTTCAAAAAACAGGGTATTATCCACCAATCATCTTGTGTTAACACTCCCCAACAAAATAGAGTAGCTGAAAGAAAAATCGGGCACCTCCTTAGTGTAACTCGAGCCCTCCTTTTCCAAAGGAATGTTCCTAAAACTTTTTGGGGGGAAGCTATTCTAACAGCTACTCATTTAATTAATCGTTTGCCCACTCAAGTACTTGCTCACAAAACTCCCATGGGAGTTCTTTCTACTTTTTTCCCAGACCTTTACATAAGTTGGTCTTTGACTCCTCGTGTGTTTGATTGTATTGCGTTTGTTCACATTCATTCTCATCAAAGGAGTAAACTTGATCCTCGAGCTCTCAAATGTGTCTTCATTGGATACTCTTCCACTCAAAAGGGGTATAAATGCTTTCATCCACCCTCAAAAAAATATTTCATTTCTACTGATGTTACCTTTCATGAAGACAACAGTTACTTTAGTCCTTCTTATCTTCAGGGGGAGGATGTATTAATGGAAGATAAGGCTCCTACTTCAACTCTTGATCTCACCTTTGCCCCATCATCTTCCTCCACTGTACCTCCGCACTCTAATCCTAATACTACTAGACCATTGCAGGTTTACTCAAGAAGAATAAATGATCAATCTCATCCAAGGTAAGTTCCTGAGAAACTGACACAAATGAAGAAGATATTGTGAATTCTAAAGAGGTTGTGCAGTCCGTGGAGATTGTGAATTCTGGAGATACAGATTTTGAATCAAGCTCAGAACTACCTATTGCCTTGAGGAAAGGGGTAAGGACATGTACTAAAACACCTTTATATCCTTTATCTCACTTTGCTTCCTATACCAAACTGTCAGATAGACACCGTAGCTTCTTGGCCAGCCTTGCTGACATAAGTATCCCAAAGATTTACTCAGAAGCAGTTCAGCACGAGGAATGGAGAAAAGCAATGAGCCTTGAGATGCAAGCCCTTGAAAAAAATAAGACATGGGATATTGTGACACTTCCTAAAGGGAAGAAAACAGTGGGGTGTCGATGGGTGTACACTGTGAAATATAAAGCAGATGGATCACTTGAACGATATAAAGCTCGCTTGGTAGCCAAGGGATATACTCAAACCTATGGAGTGGACTATCTTGAAACATTTGCACCTGTTGCAAAAATGAACACGTTACGAATACTATTATCCGTTGGCGTTAATCGTGGATGGGATATGTTACAATATGATGTAAAAAATGCATTCTTACATGGTGATCTAAAGGAAGAAATTTATATGGAAATTCCTCCTGGGTATGAGCAAATGGGAAATAGAGTTTGTAAGTTGAGAAAAGCATTATATGGATTAAAACAATCTCCTAGAGCTTGGTTTGGTAGATTCTCCAAAGTCATGAAAGGAATGGGTTATAAACAAAGCCAAGGAGATCATACATTGTTCATAAAGCACTCTGATTCAAGGGGAGTTACAGCATTGATAGTGTATGTCGATGATATAATTGTTACAGGAGACGATGTTAAAGAACAAGATCAACTAAAAAAATGTTTACTTCGAGAATTTGACGTTAAGGAACTTGGTAGATTGAAATATTTTCTTGGAATCGAAGTTGCTTACTGAAACTGGAAAGATTGGAGGTAAACCAATGGGAACACCCCTTGATCAAAATCATAAGCTATGTATGGCTGAGGAGAGTTCTCCAGTGAATAAAGAGGCTTACCAAAGGCTGGAAAGTTGATATATCTTTCTCATACAAGGGCAATATTGCTTATTCTGTGGGAGTTGTAAGTCAATTTATGCATAACCCTAAAGAAGTTCATCTTCGAGCTGTTCACAGAATTCTTCATTACTTGAAGGGTTCAATTGGAAGAGGCTTTTTGTTTAAAAAGGGACAAGGACTTAACCTTGAAGCTTACACTGATGCTGACTATGCAGGTTCTATAGATGACAGGAAATCTACTTCAGGCTATTGTACCTTCTTTGGAGGAAATTTAGTTACATGGAGGAGTAAGAAACAAAATGTAGTTGCAAGATCAAGTTCGACAGGTTTAGAGCAATGGCCTTAGGTATCTGTGAATTACTTTGGATCAAGATTGTTCTTGAAGATTTGAAAGTTACATGGGAGGGAACTATGAAGCTCTATTGTGACAATAAGTCAGTGATTAATATTGATCACAACCCTATTCAACATGATAGAACCAAGCATATCGAAGTTGACAGACATTTTATCAAGGAGAAGTTGGACAGTGGTCTCATATGTACTACTTTTGTATCAACCAATAATCAGATAGCTGATATCTTCACTAAGGGACTGATTGGCACATGCTTTCAAAATCTTGTTAGCAAGCTAGGAATGGAAAATATTCACTCACCAGCTTGAGGGGGAGTGTTAGAATATATGTTACTGTACATAATACAACTGTATTTATCTGTTCAGGGAAGTATTTTTTTATTTTTGGTCACTTTGTAATTAGTTCCTGATTTATAGGGTAGGCGTTCTCTTTCCCTTGTTTATGTTGCTTTACTTTCCAAATTAGGTTTATAATTCTTCCTATCAAAAAAAAATTAGGTTTATAATTCTGGTTATACTTAAAGAACCAGACTTGTACATTTTTATTATCAATGAATATTTTACATTGACAGATTATATTATAATATCATATATAAAATATATTTTTATTTATTTATTATGCGCCTCAAAAAACAAAAAACCCACTTGAGCCCCGAAGGACTTAAACGCCTCAGTGCGCTCATTGCTTGTAACGTCCCGTTAATTTTGGAGGGTTTCTTCCTCGGGGAGAGAGTTGGTTGATTTAAGAATCTGATCCATTGAAACTTCTGAAAGATTCTCCTATAAATCTTTTCAAAATTATGGCAAATAAAAATCCCATAGAAAGTAGATTTCTCTTCATTGAAAATAAATTATCCCATGAAGATCAAAGTTCTTTTTTTTGGCTTGTCCTTCAAGATGGCATTAACTCTAATCAAAAAGTTTAGAGGAGGAAGCCTTGGATCTCTCTCCAACCAAATTGGTGTAGCTTATGTAAGAAGTGTTTGGAGATCACGCCTCATCTTTTGTTTGATTGCTTTTTTTCCCAAGCTCTTTGGTAGTCTTTGTTGATGACCTTTTCTATGGGCGAGATCTAATGCTTGGAATGTTTGGCTAGAAAGAAACAAAAGAAATTTTTAGGGAAGGATAAGTAGTGGACTGAGGTCTGGGAGTATAGTATTCTTAATGCCTCCATTTGAAGTGCAAATTGTAAATTTCTTTTTTTGTAATTATGCTCCCTCTACTATTGCATCCAATTGGAAGGCTTCGTTGTAATCCTTGTTTGGTTTTTTTTTTTTTTTGGCTTTTTCATACATCAATGAAAACACCTCAGTTTAATTACACAAGCAAACATTGGTTCAAACTTCTTTCACAATTTGACTTGAGTTAGGTTCCTCCAAAGGATGCTAGGGATCTTTTGATTATGGAAGAATTCACAAAAAAGAAGACTTTTTTTAAAATGCGCAGTGGCTGCCTTATTGTGGACTGTTTGGTTGGAGCGTAATTCTCGGTTTTTTATGGAAGAATTCAAATCTTGGTTTCTCTTATGGGATTCTTTTGTTTAAAGAACTTTTAGTTGGGCTAAAGTTGTAATGGTTTAGATTTTGATTTTCCATTGCATTCCATGTTCTATAAATGGAATTCTTTTTTGTAAATTTATTTTTTACTTTATTTCTGTTTTTTGGAGGATTTCTCATCCTCTTGTATTTTGTTTTAACCCTTATTGATTAACGAAAGTTTATCTTTCCATAAAATATATATATATATATATATATATGGGCAATTACTGAAATAGCATATTTTTGTATACTAATTACTGAAATGTTTGAACTTTTTAAAAATTACTCAAATAGCATAATTATAGTTCAATAATTTATTGAATTGTAGTTCAATAATTTATTGAATTGTAGTTCAATAATTTATTGAACTAAAAAAATTAATTTTTTTAACAAATTCATTGAAAATAATAATAATAAATGATCAAATAGTTCAATAAATTATCGACCTTGAACTTAAAAAAACCAAAAAACAAACAAATTAAAAATACATATGAAAAATAGTTCAATAATTAATTGAATTATAGTTCAATAATTTATTGAAGTGTAATTATGCTATTTGAGTAATTTTTAAAAAGTTCTGACATTTTAGTAACTAATATGCAGATTTATGCTATTTGAGACAAATTCTTTTGTAATCTTTTTTTAATAGAAAGATGAACTTTCATTAATCAAAGAGAAAAATAAAGATAGTTTCAAGAGAGGATGAGAAATCCTCATAATAAAAGAATTTCATTTATAAAACACAGAATGAAAATCTAAGAGATTTACAACATTTGCCAAACAAAAAGTGTGAAACAAAACAGTATCCCAAAAAGGATTCCAAGAGCTAGCAATGCCATTAAAAAATCTTGAATTATGTTTAATCCAAACACTCCAGACCAAAAAACTAATGCTCTTCTTATTATTATGTCTTGAACCAAAAAAATCTAAGGAAAAAAAAGATCATGAGCTTCTTTTGGAGAAACCAGCTCAAATCAAATAAATTGCCAATGAAGTTAAGACCAAAGTTTGGGCATGAAATCACCATGCAAAAACAAATGAGAAACAGATTTCGAAATTGCGATAAAAGAGGAAAGAATGAGAGGGCATTATATTTGATAGGAAACTCAATAGTATAAATATTTATATAAAAGTGAACATATTCTATTTTGCTCGGGGAACACAGACTGATGCAAGTTTCTGATCCAACAAAGTGTATTCCTTAAATAATATTAGATGATAGACTTTCTAAGAGCAGATGCAATTTCTGATCAAACGAAGTTTTTTCCTTACATAATATCAGATGCTAGACTTTCTAGGTTACACACAATATTAAACAAACATATGAATCACGATGAGTCAAAACAGTACACCTTACAAAATTAGCAAGAATATGAAAAATACCAAAATTGTAACGTTGAGTCAGAAATCTCCCAGTCTTCACTTGGAAAAGCCAAACAACTGCAAAATTAGATCGAGGTAAACTAAAGCTGTGTTACAGAAAAAGGGTTGAATAGCTTACACCAAGAGAATGAAACAAAAACAAGTTGGTCCTATAAGAAAACATAATTCCTTTCTTCCACTGGATAAGTTCTTTTGTTTCTCTCAAGCCAAGGGTTCCAATAAAAGAGCTTTAATAGCATTGAGCATACTCACTATTTTTTTACTCGATCCCACAAAATATTGATTATTCATAATTTGAAACTCTTGAATGTTCAACTAAACAACAGGAGTAATTCCACAAATACAACTATGTTTTAAGGAATTTTCAGTGTGGAAATGGAAAAAGGTAGTTTGATGTCTTTAATTTTAAACAATCTAAAAAATAGTTCTCATTTCTTAATTTTTCATTATTTTATTTTCAAGTTCATGTGCGTCTTGCTTCATTCAGTAGATGTCTTTTTGTCCCCTCTCGCCTCTAAGGCAATCTCGCCTTGATGTGCACTTTGCGCTTTGAAAACATTGGTACAAGTCCCCCTCTATAAGATGTTTCAAATTATAATTACATCACAGATAAACATGTTTGGAAAATCAACAACCAAAAACCCAACAGATGATCACCTCAAGAGTGCATCTGCAAGTGCAAGAGCTTCGGTGCTCGCTTCTACAATTAATGATGGTGCCTGACATACATGTAAAAAAATTGAAGTTAGAACTTTTTTTATGGAAAGATAAATCTTTCTTTGATCGAAAAGAAAATTACAAGATACAAAATAGAGAATGAGATGTCCACTAAAGAAAAGAAATGAAGCTAGGAACTACAAAAAAGAGTTCCATTTTAATGACATAGAATATCAATCCAACCTTTTCGTTGGTTTCCAATAATAAATCTTTTAAGCATGATTTAACCAACGAAAGACTAATTGTTATGAGAACTTTTTTTTAAGGTTAGATGTTTCCATTTAAATTTGTTTCTCAAAGCATATCTACCTTGAATTATTCCAACTAAATAAAGGCATATGATTTTTTCTTAAATGGAAAAAGCAATCCACATACATGAACATGAATGTTTTGCCCCTTAAGAAATTATAATGTGATTAAAGATTAAAATTACCTATCATTCTAAATTGTTTGGGTTTTGCCAATTTTCTATCATTTATGGATCCATTTGGCAAAGGAGGAAAAAGACAATTTTAAGTCTTGGATTTTGTGGTCATCGCAATTATATGATTTTATAATTGGAAAGAAACGATCGTCTTTATAACAACAAGGAGCTTGAGTTACATGGGTTTTTGGGAGCGGATTATCTTCTTTTCTTTCTCTTAGGCAAGGAATGTTAAAGATTTAGATGGACTTTCCTTGTTCAATTATGAATGGGCCTTGGGTATTTTTTTATACTCAATACTCTGTATTTTTTTTGTTCTTGAAGAATTCTCGCCCTCATGTTGTATCTAGAGGATTTCCCGTACTCTTGTATTTTTTTCCTTTCTAATAAAATTTTGTGACTTCATCCTAAAAAAAATCACTAAATAATTCATGGGTGTCGTATCAATAAAAAAAACAAGTCAAAACCGAAATCCACATACTTACTGCTTGCCCAATTTCTGAAAACAAGCATGCAAGACCACCAATTACTTTCTCATCTCCACTACTAAGTGCGGGCAGAAGAAGTATTTCCTTAAGAAAATGAACTCGGCAAAGTAGGACCTGGGGTAACCCCTGCAAAGAACCGCAGACCTCAAACAGGTGAATTTTTTTTTGGATACAAAGATAAAATTTCATTGATCAAGGAAAAAATACAATACAATGTAGAGGATGAGAAATCCTCAAAACAAAAAATAAAAGCGGAAAATAAAAGACTAATTAAAGGAAAGAATTTCATTTATAATACATGGAATGTACAGGAAGACAAAAAGAAAAGGGATTAACAACTTTTGCCAACAAAAAGTACGAAAAACAATAGAATCCGAAGTATGCCACCAAGGATTTGCAACATTATTGAAAATCCGTGAGTTCCTTTCTAACCAAACACTCCAAAGAAGAGCTGCCAGTCCACATCTCCAAAAAGAAAGTCTCAACTTTGAACCTTTGAAAAAGTCCCAAATCAAGATATCACTAGCATTTTTTGGAGGTACCCAACTCAAATCGAATTGACAAAGAGGAGTGTACCAAAGCTTTGATGTAAATTCACAATGCATAAAAAGATGGGAGGCAGATTCACAATCTCCATAGCATAGAAAACAAATATGTGGTGACAAGCAAGATGAAGACAACCGTTTTTTAAGGGAAAAGATTGCATCTTGTTAACTGGAAAACTGTTTGTAAATCAAAAGTTTTGCGTGGTTTGGGTATTGGTAATCTTGAATTAAAAAACTTGGCTTTGCTTGGAAAATGGATTTGGGGTTTTTCTTCTGAATCAACTTCTCTTTGGGCTTCTTTTATTAAAAGCAAGTTTGGATCTTTTAGTTTTGATTGGAATTCTTTGGTTGTGAATTTTGGGACACTTCGTAGCAACTTGTTACGGGAGATGTCTTGCAATCTCGTTTGTCAACCTTCTCCTTATCTCCACATATTTGTTTTTTGTGTCCTCGGCTCACTTCAGTTGCAAAAGAAGGAGCACATCTCGAAATGGCTTTCCAAGGACTACGGAGAGAGCCATTCTTAACTATCAAGGAATTCCAATCAAAGTTGCAAGAACCATATTTTCCTTTAACATGAAACCTTTTAGAAGAATCACTCAAGCACTTCATTTCATGCAATAATTGAATTTAATAACAATGAGAACCAAAAAAAGATGAATCTTCAATAGTTGTGAAATATTATTATTCCTTTGGAACTCCTTTTTATCCGTGTAATTTCTTTGGAGCACTCAACCTCTTGTACATTCTTTATTTTTAATAAAACCGTTGTGAATTCTTCTAAAAAAAATATTATTATTTCCACAAAAATCTTAACCACCACTTTTTTCCTTCAGAACCTATTTTTTTTATAGAAAAATGAACTTATAGTGATTTTTTCAAAAAAAAGAAGTAAATACAAGAGAAGACGAGGAAACCTCAAGTAATAAAAGAAAAAAACTAGATGAAAGAATTTCATTAATAAACTAAACGAGAAAGGAGGAACCAAGAAGTCCTCAACAAAGCTCCCCCTAACTACATAATCCTAAGTAATAAAAAGCTAAAGGGTATCACCAAAACAAATGCATAAAGACACCTACAAAAAGGTTGAAAAATGAGCTATTAGTTGAAAACAAACTTCTATCCTTGATTGTCTAGTAAGAATGCTTTAACATTTTTTTTATGCATTCACAACAATTTTCTTAACAAAAATACAAAAATAAAGAGAGGAAGAAGGATCCTCCATACAAGTGCAGAAATGAAAATACCTAGAACTAAATTAGAGTAAAGAAATCTAAGGTAAATACAAAGCTCAGAAGTTGAAACCAAAATCTAAATACTTAATTTTTTATGGAAAGTTGAACTTACGTAGCTAAAAAGAAAAACTAAAGAAAAGAAAAGAATTCCCTTTATAGAATATGAAATGAACACGAAAATCAAACTCTACAAAATTTACAACTTTGCCCCAACTCAAAGATCTTGAAACAATGGAGTCCCATAAGTGAAACCAAGAGTTGGAATCCCCCATGAAAAGCCGAGAGTTTCGTTCTAACCATACACTCCACACCATAGTAGCTTGTGTAATTGCAATTTAGAAAAATGTGAGAAGCCAATTCACAACTCTTAAAACACAAAAAAACAAATATGTGGAGACAAAGAGAGAGAGCAAACGAGATTGCAAGATATCCCTAGTTTTTTTTATATATATATATATCCATGAGTGTCCGGGCCAGCTTACGCGCACCTCAACTAATCTCACGGGACAATCACACAACCCTACAACACTTACGTCAAGAAACTCATAGACAACCACACGACCCTACAACACTTGGCGTCGGGAAACTCGTGGGATAATATCCTTGGTAGGTGGCCACACATGGGTTTGAACCCATAATCTCAAGGTTTGAAGGAGAACCTCTTAGCCATTGGGCCAACCCATGGTTGGTTAAGATATCCCTAGTTCTAAGTTCTCCCAAATAAAAAGTCCAATTGATTTAGAAGGAAAAGGAGCCAAAGGAAGAATATGAGAAAGAAAAGAAAAGAAAAGAAACAATTGCAAGTAAAATAGCCAAAAGGATGAAAGGTCCAAGAAATACGAACTTGAGAGGAAGGGAAAATATGAGAAATAAGGCTAAGAAGAGAAAAAAAAATTTAAAATTTCCTCATCTTTAAGATTTCTAAAGAAAGAGAGATCCCAAGACTTAGTTTGGATGTTAAAAAAAATGGTGGCAAAATGGCTTTTAGTGATGCGATAAAGTAGAGGAAAAGAGATAGAAAGTGGAGAATCAGAAATCCACACATCTTCCCAAAAGCAAATGACAAGCCCGTTACCAAGAATGATCTTTACGCCCTTGGAAAAAGAGGGGACACATTTTGAAATAGATTTCCATGGACTACGAGGGACCCAAAGTTCAGCATCAAAGAATTCCAATCAAAACTAAAAGATCCAAACTTGCTTTCCATCTTAAAAAAAAACTCAAAAAGAATTTGATTAAGAAGAAAAGTGCCAAATCCATTTTAAAATCAAAGCCAAGTTTTTAAATTCAAGATTACCAATACCCAAACCACCCAAAACTTTTGGCTTGCAAACATTTTTCCACTTAACAAGATGACGTCTTTTCCCTTCCCCAATATCATCCCAAAGAAAGTTTCTAAAAATTCTTTCCAATATCAAAATTATCTTTTTAGGCATTGTTTTTTTTTTTTTGGTAGGAAACGAAAATTTCATTCAAAATGTAAGAATATACAAGGGTGATGAGGAAAGCACCCATTGCCAAAAGGATTACAAAAAACAACTCCAGTTGGCGTTAATCAAAAAAATATCATAATTACAAAATAATTTCGAAGTACTGGCGAGAAAGGACACTTTATAATGAATAATGTCCCAGAGGTCTTGAAAAGTCACAAATTTGTCTTTGAAGATACGCCTGTTCCTCTCCAACCAAATCTCCCAAATAATATACTTAACCGCCCTTTCCCATAACCAATTCCCCTTGTCCTTAAAATAGTGAGACCCAAGAGGAGAGAGTTGAGATTAGTTTTGGGGCAATTTGCAAAGCACCAACTGAGTTGGAAATGATTCATCAACTTCAGCCACAGATTTCTAGCATAACAGCAATCAAAAAAGAGGTGTCTCTGATCCTCCCCAGCTTTGAAACAGAAACAGCAACAGGAAGGGGAGATGGTTAAATTGGGGTTTCTTCTTTGGATCACATCAGTAGTATTAATACCTCCAGCCAATAAATTCCATTGAAGAAATTAATCTTCCTAGGACAGCCTTTAGCCCATATTTGTTTTGCTAAATTCCTGTCCAAGAAGCCTTCTTCATCAGTCAGATAAGAAAACAGAGAAGAAAATGTGAAGCCGTGGGGATGAAGAGGCCATTTGTAAGAGTCCTCATCATTATTTAAATGCTGAGACCGAAGCAACTCAAGGAGATTGACAAAGTCTTCAATCTCTCTATCATAGAGAGGTCTTTTGAGAATAACATTCCAGACTTCGCTCTCAGGATGCCAATAATCACTAATGGCAGCATTCTTATCACAAGCCAGATTAAAAAGTCTAGGAAATCTTCTCTGGAAGGAGAGATCGCCTAACCACCTATCTTTCAAAAAATGAACCCTAGAACCATTCCCAATTTTGAACTCCAAAAACTCCAAGATCATTTTTCTGCAGGTTTTCACAAAAGATCAAGGTCTACTACCTTTTTTAACACTTTTTGGGTCAGTAAACCAACCATATTTATCCACACCGTGAACACTAGAGATAATTGTTATCCAAAGGGAATTTGATTCCAATGGGAAGCGCCAACACCATTTAGATATCAAAGCTTTGTTTCTCTCTTTCAGCCTACCAATCCCCAAACCTCCCTTCTCTTTTTGAAGAGTTACTCTCTTCCAATTAACCAAATGATTACCAGAATCGGTACCCTTTTGAGCCCACAAGAAGTCCCTCATCTTTTTAGGCATTGTAAAAAGTGACAAGTAGTAAGTTGGGAGGTTTTTGAGCACTGAAGAAATGAGAGTTAATCTACCCCCTAGAAAAACAATTTTTCCTCCAACCATCTAGTGTAGTAGAAATTTTATCAATCACGGGATGCCAAAATAAGAGGGAAGTAGGATCACCACCTAAAGGGAGTCCTAAGTATCTAATAGGTCATTTCCTATGAACACAACCAATGGGGGTGGCAAGAAACGAAATTCTAGAGTCGTCAACATTTATGCCAAGTAAACTTTTGGCAGGATTAATTTTCAATCCAAACATGACCTCAAAAAGCTTAACCAATTCCAAAAGATTAAAAAGAGAAGAATCCTTATTTCCTCCAAAGAAGATGGTGACATCAACAAATTGTTTTTTTTTTTTTTTTTTTTTTGATACCGTGAGTGTCCGGGCCAGCTTACGCGCACCACGACTAATCTCACAGGACAACCTCATGACCCTACAACACTTGGCGTCGGTTCAATCGTAGAATAATATCTTAGGTAGGTGGCCAACATGGTTTGAACCTAGGACCTCAAGGTTGGAAATCAACCTTTTGACCACTAGGCCAACCCATGTTGGTTGACATCAACAAATTGTAGTTGAGATAAACCAAGGTTATTACGACAATTTTTTTTTAATGGAAAGATAAACTTTTATTAATCAATAAGGGTTAAAACAAAATACAAGAGGATGAGAAATCCTCCAAAAAAAACATAAATAAAGTAAAAATAAATTTACAAAAAAGAACTCCATTTATAGAACATGGAATGCGATGGAAAATCAAAATCTAAACTATTTACAACTTTAACCAACTAAAAGTTCTTGAAACAAAAGAATCCCATAAGAGAAACCAAGATTTGGATTCATCCATTAAAATATTACGACAAATATGGAAACACTCAATGACTTAAATAGAGACAACTTTTTCCACCAAATGTGACAAAGCATCACTCACAAGGTTAAAAAGGAAAGATGAGAGGGCCACAGGAAGCTTTGACAAACCCCGTATGACAACCATTCACAAAAATTAAAAAATTGGCAGTTTTTAGACAACCTGAGATCCAACCTCTCCATTTCAAACCAAAACCCTTATTAAGAAAAACCGAGTCTAAAAAGTTTCACTCAACATGATCAAAAGCCTTCTCAAAATCAATCTTAAATAAGGCGCTCTCTTTTCTTGCGATTATACTCTTCAACGAATGCATGGGTCAAGAATTTGTCTCCTTTGTACAAAGGCTGATTGAGTTTGAGCAATGGTGGATCCAAGACAAACTTCATCCTAGAAGCTAGCACTTTAGCAATGATTTTGTAGAGGCTAATAACAAGAGAAATTGGCCTAAATTCAAAAAAAGATGTGGCACTACTCTTTTTAGGAATTAACAAATATGGGTACTAGTGCGCAAGTTTATGATCTCATTCCTATGAAAATCTGAAAACACATTAAGGAGATCCACTTTGATCTTTGTATTTCATTTACTTATGGTCTAAAAACAATGCACACTTAGATTTTGGTTTAACTTTTTCTTCGTTGTACTTACCTTGGAACTCCCTTTTATCGTGTAATTTCTTTTGGAGGTCCTATCAACTTCTTATACATTCTTTACTCTTAATAAAATTGTTGTGAATTCTTCTAAAAAAGATCCACTTTGATCAAGTCCTAGGATTTTTCAAAAAATTCCATGGAGAATCCATCTGACTCGAGGGATTTGTTACCATCACAATTAAAAACCGCATTTCTGATTTCTTCCAAGTTAACGGATAATTACTAATTCATTAATTAATGAAAGAAAGCTTTTGCTATTTTTTAAAACAACGTAGAAAAAAATGCCATTGTCTGTAATCCCTTCTATATTTATATAGTGTACCAATTGTAGAGTATGAGCATACCTCATGTCTACACACAAGCTCAACAAGAACTTCAATTGCCAAATCGAACGAAGCAGCGTCCTATATCAGAATCATGTTTAGATACTTGCAAATACAGACTCTGGAATTTGTAACTGTAATTATAATGATTACTTGCAAGGAATTGAGCACAAAATTAAGAAGGGGGTGCATTGGCAATGAACCCTGAGGTATCTCAGAGAAGCACCCAACACGAACCTGGACACAAGAAAACTAGCATTAAAAAGAAAACAAAAAAAGGTGAGGATGCTACAGTATTTGAAAAGGAAAAGATGTGCATAATAAAATTTAAAATGGAACTCCATGCCTAAAGCTTATGAAAAACAACTCCAGACAATCACTAGTGAACCATTCAAATATGTAAAAAGACAGAAAATAAGCCCCACCCAATACACTAGTAAATCTGTAGTTCATCAAAGTGGCATAATGTTTATAACCACCATACCCAACTCAGCAAGCATCGGAGAATTTTTCTGTTCTTTTCCTGTGGCTGTGTACCACAATCAAATCTTTTCTCAGATTGCTGCAGGAGGAACTCAAGAACCATAGGAGTATGCAAGAGAAGCTGCAAGAGAAAAATGAAAGATAAATCAGCCGCAAACATGTGTGTAGAAGTAGAAAGTTCTTGTACCTCTTGGGCATATTGGCTTCTACACAATGTACTTATTTTGCAATCTATATTTTGACTGTCAACAACTTCTTCAGGTAAAACAGTAAGCATCTCCAAGACAGCCAAATTGCCATTTTCCACAGTCTGCAGATTCTGAAGACTGTAGAAAAGATTATCAATGGGCTTCCCATGCTCTACCGTTCGCAGGATAAGGGCAGAGAGTGCAAGACAGATTTGTGTTAAAAGCTGTCAAAAAAGAAGAGGCATATCCAAACGTAAGGAAGAAGGAACAAATTAAAATACTTATTTAAACCATAAACTAGAATAATAGTTTAACAGATATAATTTAATACCTTAACCATATTCTATATGAATATCAGTTCATGTATTGGAATTTTTTGTTTTTTTTTTTTTTTTGTTGCATAGGAATACTATATTCAATATTCACAAATAATCCTTTTAAGTTCACTTCACTTAACAAGCGAACCCATAATAAATGGCATCAAAGTTATTATTTTCTTGCTAAACGAGACGCGTCATGCACTGCTCTTGATAACCTCACCTTTTTCCTCTATTTCTTCACAATAGTCCTCCTCTCGAGCATTACGAGACGCGTCATTCAATGTATTGGATTTTTTTAGACAAGAAAACTTTTTTTTAGAAAATTGAACTCTACAATAGAAAGTTACAAAAATAAAAAAGAGTTCCAAGGTAAATACAACGAAGAATAAGTTAAAAAAGAGTTCCAAGGTAAGTATAAAAGTTGAACTTTCATTAATAATTAAAAAAAAAAAGTAAATACAAATACAAAAGGATGGGGAATCCTCAAAAACATTACGCAGCTAAAAATAAAAGACTAAATAAAAGAATTCTATTTATACAACATGGAAACAACCTGAAAATCAAAATCTACAATATTTATAGCATTGGCCCAAACTAAAAGTTCTTGAAAGAACGGAATTCCATAAGTGAAACCAAAAACCTAACAAGAATCCCAAGCTTGTTTACAAATGGAATGGAATGAGGGGTGAAGTAGCCACATGTTTTCAAATCTGAAGGGTGTTGGTCCCCATTTTAGCTTGGAAATAATTAAAGAGATGGGAGAATCATCAAATGTTACCCTAGCCAAAGCCTTTTGTCTAATAGGAGAAAAAGAGTCTTCCCAAGGACAAGTGAATAAAAATTTATCCAATTTTCTTTTGACATTGACTTCTCTAAAATTTGCCGAAGTAAATTTTTCATTTTGAAGACGGATATCGTTAAGCTCATACACATTAATGAATTCATTAAAAGACTCATTTTTCTGGTAGAGTTTGAACAATTTGATTTTTCATGAACATATTGAACTACATTGAAATCCCCACCAAGGCACCAAAGAGTGATACATAAACCTGCTAGGTGATGAAGTTCTGACCAAAAAGAATATCATCCATAAGAATTAGAAGGGCCAT
Source organism: Gynostemma pentaphyllum (assembly GCA_028015215.1). NCBI lineage: Eukaryota > Viridiplantae > Streptophyta > Magnoliopsida > Cucurbitales > Cucurbitaceae > Gynostemma > Gynostemma pentaphyllum. The sequence continues at coordinate 40,851,110 of CM051349.1, read as the reverse complement.
GCCATAGACAAAAGACAGCCACCAAGTAAGTTTTGAAAAGATGGTTTGAAATTTGATTGATAAAGTAAAAAGGCTATTAATTACATCCAAAGCTTTGAACACTCTAAAATCCCACATGATTAAAATGCCCCCACCTAATCCTAAAAAGGAATATAAGACCGTCTCTGGAAGAATCAAAATCTCTGGGATTTCTCTATGACTTTCCTTTTGTTCTTTAGACCGAGACCGTTAACATTTCAAGGGATAATCTGCATCAAAAACTATTTTAAGCCCAAAAGTGCCAAAAACAAAAAACAGTTAACAAGCAGTCACCAAGCAAATGGAAAAAGAACTTGAATTGAAGGATTGGAAAGACAAATGCACATTCATAAGTTTCAAAATTTTATCAATTGACAGCCAATTCAATCCTTGAAATTCTAAATTAAAAAAAATCCATGTTACTTGGAGACATATTTGGAAATTCATTTGACTCAAACTGAGAATGATTTAGACTATTCAAGGCATTGAATAGAGTTCTAAAAACAATTTTGATTGGAGTATCTAAAAAGCACAGATTGGAATCACAAGAAGAGATGGTAGAAAAGCGATTAGAAGTGATGCGATAAAGTAGAGGGAAAGAAAATAAAGGGTCAAATTTGATAGCCACCGGGTTAAAAGGCCATTACTTGGAATAATTTTATAATAAAGAGCAAAAGAAGGAGCACAAAATAATATTGATATGAAACCTAAGTGCATTTGGCAGATTTTGTGCTCCCTTTAATCCGAATTTCATAGGTTATTTTTAGGGTTTTCTTTGGCTTTTTAAACCCTCATTTGTAAGGTTTAGATTAAGAATTGATATGATATAAAATGGCTTTGTTTTTCTTATTGCTTGGTTTAATTAAACTTACTTTTGTAGTCTTGTTCTTAGGTTGCCTGTTTTAGAAACATTCAATCATAACTTCATTTAGTGTGTTTGTGGATTGTTTCGATCTTGAAATAAGAACAAGTTTTTCAAGAGAACTATGCAAATCATAATTCATATCATTTATAAAACTAAATGAAAGAATTTCATTCATTGAACATGGAATGTCAAGAAAGATTTTTTTGATAGAAAGATGAACTTTCATTGATCAAATAAGAATAAAAACAAAATACAAGAGGATGAGAAATCCTCCAATGAAACAAAAGTAAAAAAGTTACATAAAAGAATTTCATTTATAGAACATGGAATGTGTAGGAAATTCAAAATCTATACTATTTACAAATTTGGCCCAACTAAAAGTTCTTGAAGTAAAAGAATCCCATAAAAGATGCCAAGATTTGGATTCTCCAGAAAAAATCCGAGCATTGTGTTCCAACCAAACAGTCCATAAAAGAGCCGCCACTCCACATTTAAGAAAAATTCTCCTCCTTTTTGCAATCCTTGAACCAAAAAAGTCCAAAATCAAAAGATCCCGAGCACCCTTTGGAGGAACCCAACTTAGGTCAAATTGTGAAAGAAGTTTGAACCAAAGGTTGCTAGTGTAGTTACGATGAAGAAAAAGGTGAGAAGCCGATTCACAACTCCTATAACACAAGAAACAAATATGTGGAGATAAAGAGAAAGTGGGCATCCGAGATTGCAAAACGTCCCCCGTGCCAAGTTTACCCAAATAAAAAGTCCAAAGAAAAAATTGGATTTTGGGTTGAAAACCCGAAAACCAAATGGAGTTGGAAGGGAAAAAATCCGAAGGAAGAGGATGGGAGAGAAAAGAAAAGAAAGATTTGCAAGTAAAAGAACCCGAAGGATGAAGGGTCCAAGAAATACGATCATGAGAGGAAGAAGGGGAAATATGAGAGATAAGACAAAGAAGAGAAGAAAATTCCAGAATTTCCTCATCTTTAAAATTTCTAAAAAAAGAGACATCCCAAGACTTAGAAAGCAAGTTAAAAAGCGAGAAAATGGTAGCAAAACGATTTTTAGTAATTCGATACAGAAGAGGAAAAGATAAAGAAAGAGGGGAATCAGAAATCCAAATATCTTCCCAAAAACGAATTCCAAGACCGTTACCTAGAATGATTTTTGTACCCTTGGAGAATGAGGGAACACATTTGGAAATAGATTTCCAAGGGCTACGAAGAGATCCATAATGCACCATCAAAGAATTCCAATCAAAACTAAAAGATCCATATTTGCTTTTAATGAAAGAAGCCCAAAAAGAATTTGATTCAGAAGAGAAACGCCAAATCCATTTTCCAAGCAAAGCCAAGTGTTTTAATTCAAGATTACCAATGCCCAAACCACCCAAAACTTTTGGTATACAAATAGTTTTTCAATTAACAAGATGAAGTTTTTTCCTTTCCCAATATCATCCCAAAGAGAGATTAGAAGGGTTTCCACCTAGAGGGAGTCCTAAGTACTTAATAGGTCAATTCCCGTGAGCACAACCAATGGAATTTGCAAGAAATGAAACTCTCGACTCGTCAACATTTAAGCCAAGGAGAGAACTTTTTGCAAGATTAATTTTCAAGCCAGACAAAACTCCAAAAAACTTAACCACCTCTAAAAGATTGAGAAGAGAAGAATCCTTGTTTGCTACAAAGAAGATGGTGCCATCAGCAAATTGTAGTTGAGATAAAGTAAGATTGTCACGACCAATATGGAAACACTCAATGACTTGTGAGGAAACAGCCTTTTCCACCAAACGAGATAAAACATCACTCACAATATTAAAAAGGAAAGGTGAGAGAGGATCACCTTGTCTAAGGCCACGTGAAGCTTTAACAAAACCTTTAGGACAGCCGTTTATAAAAATAGAAAAGTTAGCAGTTTTTAGACAGCCTAAAATCCAATTCCTCCATTTTGAACCAAAACCCTTGTTCACAAAGACTAAATCTAAAAAACCCCACTCAACAAGATCAAAAGCCTTCTCAAAATCAATCTTAAAAATAAGTCCCTTTTTTTCTTACGATTATACTCCTCAATGGCTTCATTGGCAATCAAAATAGGATATAGAATTTGTCGTCCTTGAACAAAAGCTGATTGAGAAGGAGCAATAATAGCTCCCAAAACAGATTTTAACCGAGAAGCTAGCACTTTAGCAATGATTTTATATAGGCTAGTAACAAGAGAAATTGATCTAAAATCAGATAAAGAAGCAGCACTATTTTTTTTTTTTTTTTTTTTCATAGGAAACATAGATATATATTAATAGAAAGGAGGGAGTACAATAGAGGTGATAGCTAAATCACCAAAGCCAAGGGGTTACAAAAAACTTTCCCAATTGGCATTAATCAAAAAACTGTTGTAATTACAAAAAAAGCTAGTGAGGGAGCTCCATTGAGAAATTTTGAACTTCAAGACATCCCACACCTCGTCGGAAGATCTGCTCTTGTTGTTGAAGATTCTGTAGTTTCTCTCCAACCACAATTCCCAAACGATACCTTTAACCGCAAATTCCCAGAGAATATTGGCTTTTTTGGTGAAAGGGTGGCCAAGAAGGAGGCTTTCAATGTTTAAACCGGCTTTTTTGTGAAGACAAAGATTTAAATTGAAAGTAGAAATGAGGCTGTTCCATAATTTTTGGGCAAAAGGGCAAAGGAAAAAAAGATGGTCATGGGTTTCATTTTGGTGGGAGACAAAGGCAGCAAGCATTAGGGGATATATAAAGCTTTGGATTTCTTTTTTGGAGGAGGTCATTTGTGTTGAGGCCACCTAAAGTAAGGTTCCAGACAAAGAATCTGACTTTTTTAGGAACTCCCCTTTGCCAAATGCTGTTGTAGAGGGTAGGGTTCATCACTTCAAATCTATTGGTTAGGTTGGCAAGAAAGGACTTTGGAGTGTAGGAACCATCTTTTTCCAAAGACCAAAAGAGCTTGTCTTCTTCATCGTTTAAAGAAAAAGGAAGAGTGGTGGAAAGGAGACTAACAAAATCTTCAATTTCTCTGTCAGTAAGATAACGATTGAAATTGATGTTCCAAGAGCTGCTAGAAAGGTCCCAGAATTGGCTAACCTTTGCTGCTTTGTTGGTGGAGAGTTGGAAGAGTCTTGGGAATTGTCTTTTGAGAGGGATTCCATTGGTCCATCGATCATTCCAGAAGCTTGTGTTGTTTCCGTTGCCAATCTTAATGTTGAAGAGATCCGCGCACTTTTTCCTGCAAAAAGAAATGAACCTCCATGGGCTGTGCTTCCTTGTAGTGGTGTTGAGGGTAAATCTACCATTTTCATGGATACCATACTTAGAAGAAATGATAGCATGCCACAGAGAGTTTCTTTCTCTAGAGAACCTCCAAAACCACTTTGAGGCTAGGGCCATATTTTTTTCCTTAAGATTGCCTAGACCGAGACCACCTCCATCTTTGTGATTGGAAACCTTTTTCCAGCTTATAAGATGACTGCCATGATTCACTCCCTCCTTAGCCCAAAGGAAATCTCTGATTTTCTTTTCAATCCCAGTAATCACCTTGTTAGGCATTTTGAATAAAGACATGAGATAGGTTGGGATGTTCATGAAAATAGATTGGATTAAGGTAAGTCTCCCTCCTTTGGAAAAGATGGCATGTTTCCATTTATCAAGGCGTTTGGAGATTTTTTCAGAAACAGGATTCCCAAAAGTGATTGAATAAGGATTTCCCCCCAGTGGCATACCGAGGTAGGTTAAAGGCCAATGGCCGATGGAACAGCCAATGGTTGAGGCTTGGATAGAGACTTCTTGGGGGTCGATATTGATGCCATTAAGAGTGGTTTTAGCAAGGTTGATCTTCATCGCAGAGCTGTCTTCGAAAGATTTAAGGATATTGAAAATCTTACCAATTTCATTGTCTTCATAATCCCCAAAAATAAGGATATCATCAGCAAAGAGGAGGTGGTTCATGTGATGAGCGTTTCTGCCAATCTTAATGCCTTTGAGGGTGCTGTTTCTGAGGCATTCTTCAAGGATACCACTAAGAACATCCATGACCAGGACAAAGAGGAAGGGAGAGATGGGATCCCCTTGCCTTAGGCCACGAGTGGCCCGAATTTTACCTCTAGGACGGCCGTTGACAAAGACCGAAAAGGTAGTATCTGTGATGCTGCTGTGAATCCATTTCCTCCAAGTTGGAGCAAAACCTTTCATATCCAAGATGGCAAGGTATGAGACAAATATGAGTAGCATTAGTACGCAAATTTATGACCCCATTCCTATAAAAGTCCGAAAACACATTAAGAAGGTCCACTTTAATCAAATCCCAAGATTTTTTAAAAAATTCCATGGAAAAACCATCTGGTCCAGGGGATTTATTTCCATCACAGTCAAAAACAGCAACTCTTATTTCTTCCAAACTAAAGGGTCTTTCCAAAAAATTAGCTTGGTCAAAGCTTATAGGATCCCACTCAAGTCCTGAAAGTGAAAAAGAACCTTTAGCAGCAGAAGAGTAAAGCTTCTCAAAATGATTGATGACTTCTTTGATGATATCTTTTTGAGAATCCAAAACCACTCCATCATTGGTAATGAGTTTATTCAGCCATTTCTTTCCTTTTCTAGAATTAGCAATTCTATGGAAGTTTAGAATTATTTTCCCAATCTTTGAACCATTTTGGCTTAACCTTTTGATTCCAAGATATTTGTTCCTTTTGGCATAGAGAATCAAGGTCAGCTAAAAGTTTAGCTTTTTCCAAATGGGACAATGATTTGAAGCAACCTTGGCTAGGGCTTCTTGTCTAATAGGAGAGAAAGAATCTTCCCAATCGCAAGAGAGGAGAAATCTGTCCAATTTGCGTGTGATATTTGATTCTCTACCTTTTGCCCATGTGAATTTTGCATTCCTTAGTGTAATATCCCGAAGTTCATAAAAAGAAATGAACGGCATATTTTTAGAAGATCGAGATGAGTTGGATTTCTCATGAGAAAATCTCACCACATTGAAATCACACCCCAAACACCAAAGAGGTAAACATAAACCTGCAAGATCTGTCAATTCTTCCCAAAAAAAATTCCAATCCCCTGAGTAACAAGGACCATAAACTCCCGTGAACCACCAATTGAGATTAGAGGAGAGAGATAGAAAATTGATAGACAAAGAAAAACAACCCTCAATAACTTCCAATTTTTTGACAATTCTAACATCCCACATGATTAAAATCCCACCAGCCGCTCCTGAGGAAGGAAGAAGCGCCCAATCCTTAAATCTAACCCCCCAAATACTATTCAAAAATCTTCGAGTGAAAGTAGATTTTTTGGTTTCCTGAAGCACAATGATATCCGGATTTACACTAAAAAGGAAGTCCCTAATAGTTTTTCTCTTGAAGAAAGATAAAAATCAGAAGAATTAACAATTCGTACCCAACTAAAAGTGGAGAAAATTATCAAATCCCAAATATGTGAAAACAATATAGATGTTAGTAAAAACAGCTTTGTCAATCAAACAAGACAAAACATCACTCACTAAATTTATAGTGGTTCGGCCAAAAAACACGGCATAGTCCACTCCCTGAGCGCCTCTCGGGAATTTGTATTAACAGCTTTTCTGAGAGCAAGTGCAAACTCAATCCTTTTAGCAGGATCAAAGATCAAACCCCAACAAACGTTCCTTTTTCCGGGCTCAAGAACAAACCCACACAATTGTTTCTATTTTTACAGGCTAGGAAACCGACCCCAAAGTGTGAAATGATACTGTATCACACAAAACACAAACTCTCTCAAAAGAGTAGATTTACAAGTTTAAACCTCACAACAAAATGGAGAGGTCACTCCCCAATAAAACCCTTACAATGGCTATGTAAATTACAATTTAAAGCTCACAAATATTGCTCAAATATGGTGGAAATTTCGCTAGACCCGAGATCAAAAAGATGATAATTTTTCCCAACGTTTTTCCTATATTTTTATGTCTATTTTCAGCCATTTTGAAAAGAAAAGTGAAGCACCTGGGGAGGGCCTGAACTATACTTTTTGGCAGCCACGAGAAGAGCATTTAGTAGAGCATCTTTAACTCCTACTTGCAAAAGGCAGCCTTCATTTTGGATCTGCCAAGTAAGAATGTCAAAAAAAATATATTGATATAAAGTAAGAATTTCAAATCCAAATGGTAAATTATCTTTCCATCAAAAAAATCATTGTAGAATACATATTTGAACCATATTGCTCTGATGATTTATGCATTCTACAATTATGAGAAGTTGATAACTGATATTCAACTAATAAGTATAATTTGGGCTATTTTTTTTCCTTTGAAAAAGTAAGCAAGTCATCACTATGAGATACCTCCCCCAGTCAAATATGAAATAGTGTAGTCAATATTAAATAGTGTACTAAGAGTTTATGAAACAAAATTACTCGATGTTTGTAAGCCCTTAAATATGCATTATTATCATCCTCTCACTTTGGGGTATATGAACAGTCATAAGGACTAAGGGACTAGAATTATCATAAAATGCACTACACCACTCAAGGAAACCATTCTAAGCGATAGCCTGGAGTCCACAAACCTTAACACGGAAACTATCTACTAGAGAATGATAAGTCAGGCCAAAGAAATAGAATCCTTCTAGTTTTAGTTCTCCTCTTCATTCCATGTACTATAAATAGAATTCTTTCTTTTAGCATTTTAAAGTTTTTTTTAGCTTTTAACTTTGTCTTTAAAGATTCCTCATCCTCCAAATTGTATTTTTTATCTCTGATCAATGAAAGTTATTCTTTCTATCAAAAAATAAGACAAGGGGAAGTAAAATAAACAAGAAAAGCACCCTTACCACAGAGAAATTTAAGTTGTGGTGCTAAATTGGATGGCATTAAAATTTCAATTAAACTACTAACCTTCCGTTTAAGAATCTGGGCAGCAAAGAACTCGACTTCCAAATCAGGGACAAAGGAGGATAGTGGATGTTGAACATGATCCGAGGTTAAAATGTCGATGGCAACTTCCCAAGCCGCACCTGTCTGCTGAAACTGAACTAACCATTGATTTGCTGCCACACGGTTGCAAGATTGGGTGTCATGATTTAGGACGTGAACTGCCTGAGTGACTTTCGTGCGCAATTCCATCTTTTTACCACCTATATAGTTTATTAATGAGGAAAGTAACTATAAATTGACCCAGGCAAAACATAACAACAAACAAAGCATGAAGCTTGTAACTCCAAATACACTTAATTTTTTTGTAAGGCACTGAACATTTCCTTACTCTGAAGAGTCAATGACTGCATTTCAAACTCCAGCAAATTAAGACCAAGCGATTTGCCTGATCCAGAGAAGCTTTCCAATGAATCTTATTTTATTTTGTTTGGATAGAAAGATAAACTTTAATTGATCAAATGGAAATAATCCAAATTGGAGGATGAGAAGTCCTCAGAGATAAAACAAATAAATAAAAATTCATAGATAGTTGGAGAAATCAATAAATCACACTCACATAATCGTGCTACCGTCACAACGTCAATAAGGAATGCAAGTTAATTTATCCAAATCATCACAAATGAAACCAAACAATAAAACCATTTCGGCGTATTCTTTGAATTTTATCTAATCATCTTGTATTTCCTAATGATGGTTCCATCTCATAGTCGCCCCTTATCATACTGATTTGGTTTTAATAAATGGAAATATGGACCAATGAGGATTCCTTCATTGCAAAACATCACAAGCATTTATCTTTTCCAAACACAATTGTTCAAAGAAAAAATTGGATCTAGCGGGAAGACCTTGAGCCACACAAAATTATGAGGAAAAGGAAAGCAATGTGAAGAAAGTGTAATGCTCCGGAAAAAAAAATAGAGGAGAAAGAGCCAAAGGGGGCCACAATCCAAACTTTTCTTGCAAGAATAACGCTTGGTTTGATGAAATGAATAAACGAGAGAAGCTCTTGAAATTGAGAAAACTCAACCTCATTAAGATTCCTACTAATAAACAAAGAGGCAACGGAATTTCCTGCATTACTAGAGAACAAAAAAAGTTTTGAGTATATAAGGATTGGAAAAAATCAAAGCCCAATCAAAGATTTTGCCAAAATCTGATTCTAGATCTGTTGTCTAATGCAAATTTAATATGTGAATTGATAAGAGGGTGACCATGTGAAATAAATCTCCAAGGAGAACGAAAAGATTCATAATTCACCATTTCAGTATCCAAGTTATTCAAATTTAATCTATGTTTGCTTCTCAAAATAGAAGTCCAAAAAGGGGATGGTATTTGAAAATCTCCAATTTTAATAAGATAAGATTCTATTTCTAGCTTAGCTTTCTCTCATAAGGTAGTTAATGGCAAGATGAAGTTGTGACTATCAAGAAGCTCGAAGCAAAAGGTGGAAGGATCCTAAGAATCCAAGAGGGATTGAGGAAGAGCATTAGGACTTGTAAAGGAAGTTGTATACAACAATAAAGCAGCAAGCATAATACTAAAATAGTTCAAGTTAAAATGTAATATTCCAGAGAAATCAGAGGATGTTATAGAATGAATAGAAGTCCAAATTCCAATACCTTGATGATGAATGAAACTAGTTCGATCATCAAACCACACCTTTCTGCAGTGAAGCTCACTCAGTGTTATGAGTGATGTCTTGGCGTTTGTAGGAAAAACCAAGTCCAGTTGAATCAATTCTTAGGCTTTTGATTCCATTGTTTAATAATCATGAACATTGCAAGGTTTTCCCGATTAAAAGCAGAAACTCCACGGGTAACATGGGTTTTGTTCACTTCAAACTTGGGTAAAAATCATCCAACTCTGATCGAAAAGTGCTATGTCCCTACTCGATTCACTGACTGATTTCTCCCTCCGATCCAAATTAAAGTTCCCATTCGCTGATTTCTGGGTTCATAGCTGGGAGATTGGAAATCGGTCCAGCTGAGAAAATTGGACCGGGGAAACAAACCATCTAAGGAATTCAGAAGCTAAGATGACTTGGAGAAAGGAAGTAAAAAAAAAAACGGTTCAACTTCAAACTTCATACCAGAATCCGAGGAGAATAAAGCTGCGAAAGGAAGACGGTTCCCTGAGTTGTCACGTTCTACTCCGCGGGCAACACCTCGCCGGTAAATGACAAGAATGAGAGGCTCGAAAACCCTGAATTGACGGATAAATTATTCCATACACCCGGTGAAATGAGATTTACGCTGACGCTACTTGAATTTCATTATAGAATTTGACAATGAGAATCCATGGTCCCTGGATTTTTCTTCTTTTCCAAAATCTGTGCAATAATAATTACAAATTTAATAAAAAACTTTACATAAACAAAAAATAATGTAAATTATGAATAAAATAGATAATTTGGAAAATAAAAGGAGTATAATATAAAATTTTATGTAGCTGAATTTTAATAATTTATTAAAACAACATATGGTTCGACTTCAATAAATTTTTTGAAAATAAATGTACAATCAAATTTTGATAGTTAATATTTTAAATTTTATTATGGACGGAATAATTGTGATCATCTATAACAGTTTTTCAGAATTTAAAACTTTAATTCTTTCATAAGTTAATCATTAATTTAATTTGTTAATTCATTCTTAAAATAATACTTTATTACTTTGATTTCAAACAAGGATTGAAAATATATTTATTATTTAAATAAATAAAAAAATTAGTGATGTAAATGAGAGTACATATCTCAAATATGCTATCTAAGATAGATTATGATAATAAAAATATTGACGTAAGTGGATAGATAAACTTTGAATTAAACTTAGATATTGTTTTTAAAAAAAATTAAACTTAGATATTAATTATTATTTGATATGACTTAATGCTTTCTTCAATTTTTATGAAACATAAAGGTGTTTTTTCTCTCTCAAAGAATAGTGAATTATTGAAAAATATTTTGAAAATTTGTTAATTTTCAACCTGGAAAACAAAAACACTTCTCAAATTCTAGACTATGATATTTAAATTATCTATTAACATAATTTACTTTTAAATTGTAGTTTTCTTTTTTTTTTTAAATAAACTTTTAAATCGTAGTGAGACATCTCATTTTCATTCAAAAGTTACCAATCTCCTTAAATGAGCATTTTTTTATTCATAATGTATATTACTTTTGTTTAGGGGGCGTTCATTTTAATGTTATCTAAGATTACGAAGGGAGGTGTATTCAGATAACATTGTTCATTTTACTGTATTTAAAGATATAAGGATATCTTAGATTACATGTAATCAAAGAATACATGATATCTGGCCATTTTATAATACACTCTCTACCGGCGGGTTTTTAAGATTACATTACGAATGTATTATGTTTTTTACTTTTTTGTCCTTCAATATTATAAAAAAGTTATTTTTCTTTTTACATATAAATACATAAGATAATTTATTTTCTCATCAATAACTAAATTTAGAAACATAAATAATTTATTTGTTACACTAATTATTGATACTTTAATAAATTCATTAGTATCAAATAAGTATATAAAATTAAATTTAAATTTTTATGTTAATTAAATATTTAAATAAATAAGTTATAAACTAATTAAATTATAAAAATAGTATAGGCATATTAATCTATAAAAAAATATTAATTAAATTCACATATAAAATTTATTAACGAGAAACATAAAACAAGGTTATTATCGGAAGAATTATTAATTCATTAAATTTCCTCCCTTAAATACAACCTAACAAACAATGTAATCTTTTATACCTATGAGATTCTCATTTTTAAATACTGCAAAATGAACGTTGTAATATTATATTCTCTACAATCCAAATACCATGTGTAACGTCCCGTTATTTTAAAGTGAATTTTTTTTTTATTATTTATTTTATTTATTTATTTATTTATTTTATTTTATTATTTATGTAATGTTATTTATTTATTTCAAATTAAGTATTTAGATTAATTATTATTTTTGTAATTTCGAATTTTGTAGTTAATTTCGACCGAAATTCGTTTTAATCGTTTTAAAGCTCTAAATTCGTTTCGGTGACATTAATAATTATTAATAGGCCAATTAATAATTATTAATCACCTTTAGATTTATTTAAGAGCATCGGGTTTCGATTTAGAAGTCAAAAGTCATAAAAGGACGTAACCGTCATTTCTAAATTTCTTAAAAATATCAAAATACTATTCATTTGTCTTTAAAAATCAAGCAATTGACCAAGTTGACTATTTTCTTCTCATTTTTCTTCCCCAATGTCGTGAGCAAGGAAGGGGTTAGGGGGGGGATTTTTGGGCTTTGCTCGATTCTCGACCGGATCGACTTGATTTTGGATACACCGGAAAGCCCCTCGAGTCACGATCCTTTTCCACCTAGCTATTGTCCGTTTCTCTCGAGATCCAAGGAGTTCTCGGTAAGTAAAGCTTGAAACCCTAAGCTCCAAATAGTGTTTTAATGGAGTTTTCTTTGATTTCCTTCGATTTCGTGTCGTGAAACTCGGTGTTTGTAAATACGGGAGTAGTTTTAAGTGTTTTTGGAAACTTTCCCATAACCCTAAAACCGAGTTTCAGTCGAAACTCTTTCCGTTTGAAAATGACCCTTTTGGGTTTGATTATGGGTTAGAATTTAATGAAATAATGTTTATTTAAATTCAATTCGAGGAAGGGTATAATATTCGAAAACCCTAATTATCGATACCCATTGAAATCGGGAATATCGAATTTGCTTAAAACCAACTCGAAACACCTCTAAAGTACCTAAAAGCAGGAAAACCAAACCCGAGACCCACTTTTTATGGGGGGGCCGAGAGCCTCATAGTGGGGTTTATGGGGTTGTTCGTTGTTTTGAGCTTTTAGATGTTAATTGATCGATGTATGTTTATTTATTAATTGTAGGTGTTTCGGATCATTGTTTGATCGTGCTTTCAGAAACTTGGAGCGAACTCTTATTTGGCTAAGGTGAGAATAGTTAGAATTTAAAGTATCTATAGAAAGCAAATAAGCGTGAAGGTTTGTAGAGTTTGAAACTAAGATTAGAATCCGAACCTAAGATTAGAGGGTTGTGAGTTAGTGCCCTTAAAATTAAGAGTTAATCCTTTAAGTGAGAACTTAGGAGTTCTCAAGGAAAGTATTGAATCTTAGAAGATTATAAGTTAGATTCGATTCGAAACTAAGATTGGACTATTGGAAGTTAAAAGATCCAACTTGTAATTATAACGGTTAATAGAACCTCGGATTATATTGGAAGTTAGAATCCTTGAAGGTATAGGTTAATCGTTTAAGTTATGATTCTACTTTTATTATTGATACCGGAGTTCGATCGACATATCGTTTGTCCGAAGTTTACTATTTATTTACTTTATGCCCTTTTACTTCATACTTGTTTCAGCTACTTTAATATTGTACTTTACGTTTATTTACTTTTGCGCGCATAGTGTCATGATCATGCTTGTCCAGGGTCTTGTTTGCCTATGGCCGTATGCCTACGACATTGTCCCCTTCTCTCAATTATGCTTTGTATTTAGATTAAGCTTTTAATTATGTTTTTAATCACTTTTGTAAGCGAGTGACTCCTCGCCACTTTTCATGTACGAGCCTGCCAGAGCAAAAATGCTCCAGGAATGTACTATAGGGGGTGTGAAGCAGTCTCAACTCAATACCTTCCTATCTCGTTGTATGCTTAGCAAGCTTTCTTTATTCTTGTTGTTGTTGCCTACAATATTTCTATTGTTTCGAATGAATCAAAGCTTTCTCAAATGTATTTCTCCAAACACGTTTTATAAAACATTTTCTCGATAAACGTGTGTGGAGGTCGTTGTAATAGGCGGGGTAGGCCCTAGTGTTTCTACTGGCTTGTCCAGGTGAGCGGGGCAAGCGCCACACAATCGTGTCTCGTATAAACCAAGAATTCTACGATTGTGACAGTTTGGTATCGGAGCCATCGGTTGGTCATTTTTGAAAAAGTTGTGATCATGCCGAGGGGTCCATCCGATATGACCCATAACGAGCGCCTTTTGTGGCCTGGAAGAACACGTCAAATACTTGTTAGACGTGCGTCTGGTTCGATTTTGTGAAACCCGAATTGAAGAACTTTCCGGTAAGCCTCTAGATGTTGAGGCAAGAAATAGTCGGATCGATGCTTTGCCAGTTCTTTGAACCGATGGGTCCGGTAGAGACCCTGAAGCAAAGATGACAGGTTTTGGAAATTTTGAGCGTCTTGAGCTCAACTAGTTCTGTGGCCCATATGGAAGGGCGAGTCGATAGTATCGACGAGACTCAAAAGACACTGATCAAGGTTGTGAGTGACCTTACTGAAGACTTCAGAGCCACTGTGGAAGCCATGAGGGCTGAGGTGGTTGAGTTGAATACTAAGTTGAACCTCACCATGCGTGCGGTGAACAACCAAGCCCCTGCTGTGGGGGCACTTGAACCTGCTCGAATTCGCATTCCTCAGCCAAAGCCTTTTGGTGGGGCACGCGACGCAAAAGAATTGGAGAACTTTCTTTTCGATATGGAACAATACTTTAGGGCTGCTAAAACAGTTCCGAAGAAGCAAAAGTCACTTGACTTCCATGCATCCGGGTGACGATGCCAAGTTGTGGTGGCGTTCAAGTTTGATGAAATTCAATGAGGACTTTGTCAAGTAAACACATGGGATGAGTTAAAACAAGCTCCAGAGAACCCAGGTTCTTTCCTGAAAATGTTGAGTTCATTGCTCGTGAAAACTCCAGAGAATTGAAGCACACCTAGCACCATAAGAGACTATGTGAAACAGGTTTTCACTCTTATGTTGGATATCCGGTGACATGTCCGAAAAGGATAAAGTATTTAGCTTTGTTGAAGGACTTAAGCCAGGTGGGCTAGAACTAAGTTGTATGAACAAGCCCCAAGATGTGAGTATCGCCTTAGCAAACGCCGAACGGTTACTTGACTATAATCTTGAACCTACCCAGGAAGAAAGTTATCTCGGCCTTCGAGCTCCTGGAAGCAAACCTTCGAACTTTAATGTGCCTAAAGGTGGAAATTATGCAGGAGACAAGAGACCCGTATTTCAAGGAGGAAATTATGCGGCGAGGGGCCAAATAATACGAACTATAATGCAAGAGGGCGGGCCTGTTTTTCTTTGCAAGGGCCTCATCGAGTAGCTGAATGTCCCCATCGTGCCGCCCTCACGGCCATGCAAGCAACAATCCAGGCTAAGACAGAGGAAGAAATAGAGCCTGGAACTGAAAATGATCAGGAAGAAGAAACTCCAAGAATGGGAGCGTTGAGCTTCTTCTCTGCCATTCAGAAGCAAGTAGATGGAGTGAAAGACTCTTCTGAACGTGGTCTTATGTTTGTTGAAGCAGTGTTTAATGGTAGACCCGCGAAGAGTACTATGGTGGATTCCGGAGCCACTCATAACTTCATGACCGAACTTGAAGCGAGACGTTTGGGATTGAAGATCGAGCAGGACTCAGGGAAGATGAAAGCAGTCAATTCCGCAGCCCTTCCTATAGTGGGGAGTGTAAAAAGAACTCGCCTGAAGTTAGGCCAGTGGACTGGGGATGTCGATTTTGTAGTAGTGAGGATGGATGATTTTGATGTCGTACTCGGTATGGAGTTTCTCTTAGAACACAAAGTCATTCCGATACTGCGACAAGAAGCTTGATAGTCACGAGCAACAACCCGACGATTATTCCTACTTGTCATCAAGCAACCAGGAGTTGCCCAGTATGATATCGCCGCCCGGTTGAAACGAGGGCTTGCACATGACGAACCTACTTTTATGGCCATACCTCTTGTTAAAGAGAAGTGTGAAGACGGGCCTGTTCCAAGAGAGATTCAACATGTTTTAGTTGAATTTGCTGATGTTATGCCTGAGAGTCTGCCGAAAACTCTACCTCCGAGACGATCTATAGATCACGAGATCGAGTTAACACCAGGAGTGAAACCCCCGGCAAGACAGGCTTATAGAATGGCCCCTCCTGAGTTGGCTGAGCTCAGGAATCAACTGGATGAGTTACTTTCTGCTGGATTCATCCGGCCTGCTAAAGCCCCATATGGTGCTCCCGTTCTGTTTCAGAAAAAGAAGGACGGTAGTCTTCGCTTATGTATAGATTACCGTGCCTTGAACAAGTTAACTGTGCGCAATAAATACCCTCTGCCTATTATTCCTGATCTCTTTGATAGGCTTCATGGAGCTAAATATTTCACTAAGCTGGACCTTCGGTCAGGGTACTACCAAGTTCGGATTGCAGAGGGGGATGAACAGAAAACAACATGTGTTACTCGCTATGGTGCATTTGAGTTTCTAGTCATGCCGTTTGGTTTGACGAATGCTCCCGCAACATTATGTACTTTAATGAATCAGGTATTCCACGAGTATCTTGATAAGTTCGTTGTGGTTTATCTTGACGATATTGTTGTTTTCAGCTCTACCATAGAAGAACACAGAATACACCTTAAGTTGGTGTTCGCTAAACTACGGGACAACCAGTTGTATGTCAAACGAGAGAAGTGTTCCTTTGGCCAAAAGCGCATCACCTTCCTTGGACACATAATTGAATGCGGGCGAATTGGCATGGATGATGAGAAAGTACGAGTCATCCAAGAATGGAAGGTCCCAACAACTATTTCGAGTTGAGATCGTTCCTAGGATTGGCTAACTACTACCGTCGCTTCGTTGAGGGATTCTCAAAGAAAGCGACTCCTCTGACAGAACTACTGAAGAAAAATAATAATTGGAGTTGGACTCCTAATTGTCAAGCGGCGTTTGATAGTCTAAAGAAGGCCATGATGGAGGGTCCTGTTCTCGGGATAGCGGATGTCTCGAAACCCTTCGAAGTGGAGACAGACGCCTCTGACTTTGCTCTTGGTGGTGTCCTTCTACAGGATGGCCACCCGATCGCGTATGAAAGTCGAAAACTGAATGATCTGAGAGAAAGTATCACGTCGTCAAAAAGGAGATGTTAGTCGTGGTCCATTGTCTGCGAGCCTGGAGACAATATCTCAGGGGCCAAGTTTGTTGTGAAGACCGATAATAGTGTGGTATGCCACTTTTTACTCAACCAAAGTTGACCTCAAAGCAAGCACGTTGGCAAGAATTCGTAGCAGAGTTGGACTTCCAGTTTGAACATAAACCGGGAAAGACTAATCTTGCAGCTGATGCTTTGAGTCGGAAGAGCGAACATGCGGCCCTGTGCACGTTAGCTCACATACAAGCTAGTAAAGTGGCAGGTACTATAAAAGAGGCGGTGAAGCGTCACTTGGAAGATGATCCTGCAGCTCAGGCAATTATCGCCTGGCTAAAGAAGGGAAGACAAGACAGTTTTGGGTGGAAGATGACCTCCTACTCACTAAAGGAGGTAGGTTATATGTGCCTAGGCAGGGCGTTGCGGAAATCTTTATTAGAAGAATGTCATGATACCCTTTGGGCAGGCCATGCGGGTTGGCAACGTACTTTTGCTCTGCTAAAACAGGGGATACTACTTGGCCGAACATGCGCGAAGACGTAATGCAATATACAAAGACTTGCCTTATCCGCCAACAAGACAAGACCGAAAAGGCCAAGATAGCTGGGTTCTTTGGAACCCCTCCCCGTGCCTTCTCGCCCTTGGGAGAGTGTTTCTCTGGACTTCATCACCCACCTCCCAAAGGTTGGAGAATTTGAAGCCATTTTGGTGGTGATAGACAAATTCTCTAAATATGCCACCTTCATCCCGGCTCCGAAGATGTGTTCAGCAGAAATGACAGCCCAATTGTTCTTTAAAAATGTGGTTAAGTTATGGGGCGTTCCTGAGAGTATTGTCAGCGATAGAGATGCAAGATTTACCGGGTTCGTTCGGGATCGAGTTGTTCAAGATGTTGGGGTCTAATCGAATGTGTCATCAAGTTATCATCCTCAGACGGATGGTCAAACTGAACGTTTCAACAGCCTCCTTGAAGAGTATCTACGCCACTTCATTGATGCAAGACAACGCAATTGGGTGCAATTGCTGGATGTTGCCCAATTCTGCTTTAATTGTCAAAAGAGCTCTACAACCGGAAAGAGCCCCTTTGAAGTCTCATGTGGAAGACAACCGTCTATGCCACATCTCACTGACCACCCGTATGTAGGCAAGAGTCCTCAAGCCTACAACTTCACGAAAAGAGTGGAGAGCAGATGCAGATGCGGCTTGGGCCTATCTAGAAAAGGCCTCAAAACATATGAAGAAGTGGGTGACAAGAAGCGCCCGGTAGAGTTTCAAGTAGGGGACAAAGTGCTCATCAAGTCGAGACCTGAACGACTTAGATTCCGAGGGAAGAAGGATCATCGTCGATGAGGAAATACGAAGGTCCAGGTTGAAGTCCTCCGAAAAGTGGGCAAAGCGTCTTACAAAGTTCGATTGCCCGCTTGGATGAAAATTCACCCAGTCATCCATGTTAGCAATCTGAAGTCTTACCATCCTGATTTAGAAGATGGTTCTCGTAATGAAGTCCCAAGACCTCCTGTGAATTGGAAAAATACTGCAGGAAAGGTAGTAGAAGAAGTCCTAGCCGAGAGGACACGTAAACTCACTCGACCTCGATGAAATCAACGAGAATTCCTTGTCAAATGGAAGGATCTCCCGAATGAAGAGATTAGCTGGGAACGCGAAGAAGACCTAGAACTGTTCAAGCAGAAGATCGAAGACTTTAAGTCGAGTCAGGTTGACGGGGACGTCAACCATTTAAGTGGGGGAGAATGTCATGATCATGCTTGTCCAGGGTCTTGTTTGCCTATGGCCGTATGCCCACGACATTGTCCCCTTCTCTCAATTATGCTTTGTATTTAGATTAAGCTTTTAATTATGTTTTTAATCACTTTTGTAAGCGAGTGACTCCTCGCCACTTTTCATGTACGAGCCTGCCAGAGCAAAAATGCTCCAGAATGTACTATAGGGGGTGTGAACAGTCCAACTCAATACCTTCCTATCTCGTTGTATGCTAGCAAGCTTTCTTTATTCCTTGTTGTTGCCTACAATATTTCTATTGTTTCTGAATGAATCAAAGCTTTCTCAAATGTATTTCTCCAAACACGTTTTATAAAACATTTTCTCGATAAACGTGTGTGGAGGTCGTTGTATAGGGCGGGGTAGGCCCTAGTGTTTCGGCTGGCTTGTCCGTGAGCGGGGGCAAGCGCCACACAATCGTGTCTGTATAAACCAAGAATTCTACGATTGTGACACATAGCACAACATCTCGCACCATAACATATTGCACCATAACATCTCGCATTATGAAAAGAAGGAAAGAATGTTGGACCCTTCGGGGGATGTCCGTATCACCTTCAGAGAGAGAAAGAAAAGAAGGAAAGAATGTTGAACCCTTCGGGGAATGTCCGCATCGCCTTCAGAGAAAAAGAAAATAAAGAGAGAAAAGAAAAGGAGGGAAGAATGTTGGACCCTTCGGGGGATGTCCGCATCACCTTCTTCATTCATTCATGCATAAAGGGCGAATGCGTATCCTACGGGATGTACTCATTACTTTTATGCATATGATAGATGAGAAAGAGAATCGAGATGTTTAATTGATGCAAAGTTTATTTACTTTTATTACTTATGTCATAACAATGTTAATGGATTTGTATTGACTACGATTATTAGCAATATCATCCTTAGAAAGTATAAAAATGAAATCACCTAGAGTTTGGATGACTTTAGGAGTGAATTGTGTCAGATTACTTGAACACAAATCGAAATGCGAGTTTGAGGTCTATCTTTACTTTTTATGCTTATTATTCTCACTGGGCTTAAGTTGTTAGCTCATGATATTACAAACATTTCAGGTAATGTTTGGGATCGTGGGAGAGGAGCTGGTGCGCGCTTGATCGAGAGGATGATGATTTCGAGATGGACTAAGTAATTGTAAAAATCCATGTACATGGTTTTGTGAATTTTATATAATTTTGGAGTTGTATATTTGTAAATGGCTCTTAAGAGCTTTTGTCTTTACTTTTATGTTTATAAATCATTTTGAACTTCTGATAGGAACTTAATGTTCCTTGTGTTTTTAGATATTTGAATTTAAGATGTAAACAGGTTTTGGCTAGCCTATTTTCAAATATATTCACGCCAATTTTCTTAAAATAAAAGACTTCCGCTGTTTTTCTCTGATTTAATTTATTTAAAAGTGACGGGTCATCACACCATGTATTCTAGATATCCAGTAATCTTAGATTACATGGTATTTAAGATAACAGGAAATGAACGGCCCCTAGGTGAATTTTTTATTAATGTTTATCACTCTTGCAATAGTTTCTGGGAAGTGTTCTCTCTCATAAGGGAGGCCGAGTCAGTCACATAACACATTTAGAACATAAATCAATCTAATTTCCTCCGATTTATTTTAAGGTAGGGGATGGGAATACATTCCCCACGAAAAACCCGATCCCCGAACCCGCCCCGATTTTTTTATAATTAGGGGATAGGGTAGGGTATGGGGATTAAAAATTCTCGCGGGTTAGGGGGATGAGAAATGCATCCTCGACCCCGCCCCGCCCCGTTGCCATACCCAAGCAGAAGTCTCAACAATCACATAACTAATATAACATAGTCCCACACCACATTTCAAAGAATAATACTAGGAACAACCAAAAAGGAAAAGAAACCCGATCAGTATCCTCAAACAAATCGTCTAACTCGTCCTCCCTCTGAAGAGAGGGGACACTACTAGGAGTCTTTAGAGCCGAAGAACTAGCTTGGCCACTGTTGTGTGAAATCGTGTTACGCAAGTGCACGTAGTCTAACAAGTAATAAAGTGATAAGAAAGATATCGTTCCCACGAGGATTAGTAGATTGAATAGGTGTTTAACAAATAATTTAAAGAAAATAAAAACAATGAAAAATTGGGGTGATTTGATTTATGAAACTAAACAACTAACATTATGCAAAACTAAATAGATAAATTCTAAATTAATTAAGGAAAATAAGTATGATGGTCTAAAGTGGCTGAGATTACTCCTAAAATATGCAAGAATAATAAAGTGATGAAACTATGTAGAGACAAAAGGTTGGAAAATCAAGAATCCCCCTAAAAAGTCTTAGAATTCACAAATGCTGCAGCAGGGCTGTGGCTGTGCTGCAGCAAACTGCAATAATAAATGCACTTTTTATGCAAGCAAACCCAATTGTTCAAGTGACTTCGTCAAGCCTAAATGATTCTAATTCCTAATCCAATTTAACTCCTATGTCTAGGTAAAATTAGATTAAGAAATATGTTTTAATGTTTCGGTTTAGGCCTTAAGGTGTAATTACATATGTCTATGCAATTACCAAAAACAATTTCAAGAATTGTTAACCCCTATCAATCAATATTCCTCCATTCAATTTTAACCTTTTCAGAATTAAAACTAAACTAAACAATTCACCTAAGTTGATCAAGCATAAGCAAATAGACAAGAAATATCAAACTATTGATTGAGCATAAAAATCGAATTCATTAAAGCTTGTGAAAAAACTAATTCATCAATCAATTCCAACCTAAGAAATTTAGTTCATAGCAAAACCTAAATTAACAAAAGAGTTTAACAAAATCAAAACTAAACCTAACATAACTTGAGTTCAACAATGGAGTTCTTAAGAATGGAGAAGAAAGAATAATGAAAAGTAAGAGTAAATAAATAAATGAAAGAGGGGATCCAAACAAAATCCCAATGAAGGAGAAGAAGTCTTCTCCTCTCACGATCTGCCTTTGTTGCTCACGTACGCTGCCTCTTCTTTTTCACGTTCTAGTCTCTCCCCCCTGCCTCATCTTTAATCTCCACGCTATGTAGGTTAATTTATTTCCTAAACTTGTTTTTGGGCTTGGGCCTTTTCTTAATCTCTCCAAATTTGTTTCTAAGTTGGACCCCTATGATGGGCTTATTTTATTTGAGAAGAATCTGCTGAAGCGGGCCTAAAAAAACTGATATTTCTGGGCTGAAAATCGTGACTAAGCTGCTGCCCAATTCTGCTCTAGTGTGCTGCAGCACTGCCACAGCACTTTTCAAAAATCTGCACTTTTTTCCTATTTCCTGCATGAAATTTGCAATTCTTTTAGGACTTTCTTTCATTCAAATTGACAAAATTAAATACCAAGAGCCAAGAACAATCCTAAATATACTTTAAAGTGCTAAAAACCCGAATTTTCCCAAAATAAGCTTTAATAAAGAATGATTCTAAATGAGTTCAAAGTGCACAAAATATAAGCAAAGTTTAATCAATTATTTATCACATAGGCATTAAAATAGGACCAAATAACTCTATTTTATAGAGTTATCAGCCATCAATCTGGCTATTTCTCTTCGAAACCATAACAGAAAAACTAGGAGAAACAACATTTCTACTGCAACTGCATAATTAAACACGAGAATAACAACACCCTTGCTTTTCTTCTTAATGACCAGTGGGTTCCCACTAACCTGCTGAGAAGATGGGGGAACGTACTGTAAAAGAAGTCGGGCAGGCACTTTAGGCTTCCAGTTCTTGACTTTCTAAGGCACGAATCCAAGGAATGTCAGAACACTTTACAAGTAGAGCACTTTATTAAGTTTCCACGGGTAGTCCACCCTCACCCTAAAAGGAGTGCCATGAATATTAAATGTAACCATAGATGGGAGATCAGAATCAACATCCACCTCAACTCTAACCTGAGCAAAAGTCATACAAGATCAAGATAACGTAGCCTCATCAACTCGAAACGAGCGACTAACAATACTAGCAATCATCCCAATACCTCGCTGCCCCCCATAACTCAAGAGGAATATCAGTCAGAAGAATCCAAATAAATAACTTATTGAATTCGAATTTCTCCGAAACAATGAGAAGCTTCCATCTCTTACGAATCAGGGGCTTACCCCCTACATGTCACGGTCCAATAGTATACACCCAATCCCGAGAGGATTCTTGGGTGAAACTAAATAAATGAAATCCATTTTCAAGTGAAGTGATCATCATATTCACAATACGACCCAAAATATGCTTCACTACATTATAAACAACAGCACAAGGCATACGTGAGTCAATAAATTGACCCGCCAAAATGTTCTCCAATAATTTCCAAAATCGCACGGAGGCCTAGAAGCGAGATTTGACTCGAAGATAATAATAGTAGGTTCAAAGTTTATTTATTTATTTTGCAAAGATAATATATAGACAAAAAGACAAGGGGATGTCACAACAGGAGATTAATGCACACAAAAAGACTCTTTAGCAAAACACTAAATAGACCAACTAAAAACCAAAGAAAAATCAACCAAGAAACATGCCAAAAATCCAAAACAAAAAAAATAAAAAGACAACACTCCAAACAACAAATGAAACAAAAAAGACAACTAAAAACAAAAAAGGAAACATCGAGAAGAAAAACTAGGTGAAAAAATCCCAAGGAGACAGTCCATGGGGTCAGCATCACTATGGTTACTACCTTGTAAAGAGATAACACGAAAGAAGACATCCTAGTAGGAATTTTTGGGTGTGCATAGTTATTTGGAACGATTTTCGTTTCATTGTAAGGTTATTTAAGTAAACTTTAGAGTTTTTTAATGTTTGAGGGTTTTTTTGTCTTATGGATTTTTCTAGAAGTAGGGTTTTTTAAATCTTCATTTTCAACTAACTTATATAGTAAGCTCATTATTCAAGAAACTATCACAACAAGGTCATAGGGTTTTGTCCATGAACTTAGGTTTTTTCTTATTGTCTAGAGGCTTTTACAAAAAGCAAATCCATAATTTGCCCATCCAACCACATTCGCTTCTTTTTAGGGTTGTTAAAGTATTTATTGTGATCATTGTGTATTGGATATTTTTTGGGTTTCAGCGCTTTTCCCAAAGTTTACAGATTTTGATTAGGAAATTTTCGGTTTTTTGTGTATTTTGAATAGGGATGGCAAAATTCCCCACGGGTTAGGGGCGAAGAATCCCCGTTTTATAGGGTTAGGGTTAGGGTGAGAAATTTCCCCCCGATTTGTTATAGGGTAAGGGTATGAGAATACATCCCCCGACCCCGAACCCGAACTCGATTTTTTAAGAATATTTTATATATTTTGTTTACTTTTATCTTTATTTATTGAAAAATATATGTAAAATATGATTATATTAACTAATATAATATAAAATGTTAAGTATTATGTTTTCTTTTTTACTTAAAAATATATATTTTAAATTTTTATTTCATTTTTATATTTTTTTTTAAATAAGAATTTTCCCCGAGGGGAACTCGATCCTTGAATGGGGAATCCCCGAACCCGACCCAGAATTTTTGATTAGGGGATAGGGTAGGGTATGAGATTAAAAATCTCCGCGGGTTAGGGGATGGGAAGTGCATCCCCGACCCCGCCCCGTTGCCATCCCTAATTATGAATGTTTCAAACATGAAGCTTGTAATATACCATTGTAACCGAATTTGCTTAGATAGAAGGTTATTTAAGTGTTTTTTGAGGTTCTTGAAGGTTTGAGGTTATTTTGGGTCTTCCGATATTTTCTTAGGTTTTAAGATTTTTTCTATTTAATTTTTTAGGTTTTTATGGTTGCTTGGAAGCTTTTACACAATAGAACTTTATAATTTTCTTTAGTAACGATATTTGTTTCATTTTAGGGTTATTTAAGTGTGTTTCGAGGTTCTTTGAGGTTTAAGGGTTTTTTGGGTCTTAGAGCTTTTTCTTGAGAAATTTGCCTCATTGACCTTCAAATTTCCCTCATAAGGTTAATAGACTCTCCCCTCACTTTTATCATTTTATTGACCTTATAACATCATCACTACCTTGTAAAAATAAAAACATACCCCTACTTTATTCCACCCCCCCCCCCCAAAATCTATCTCCCTTACTTTATTTTTGTAACAACCCGAAATTTTGGTAAGGGTATTTTAGTTTTTTATTCAAATTCAATCTAAATAATTTTATATTGTGACATTATATATTAATCGTCATGTCATTGTAGGAATCGGTGGCAACTCTAGAGGGGGGGTGAATAGGGTTAATTAAAATTTAGTAAATCTTTTTCAAATGTGTTGTTTAATTAGCAATTTAATTTATCTTTTTAAACTCAAGAGAATTATGTGAATTTTAAACTAAATTTCTCTTTAACAAAATAACCTTTATTTTAATAAGATTGGGAAGAACTAAATCAAGATCAATTTTTAACAACCTAAATTCCTTTAATTTAATTCATACAATAAATATGTAAAACAATATAGAATTTCAATAAACACTATCAATAATAATTAGTGCGATAATTAAAAGAGTAAGAGTTAGAGAATGTGACACCGAAATTTATAGTGGTTCGGCCAAAAACACGGTATAGTCCACTCCCTGAGCGCCTCTCGGGAATTTGTATTAACACCTTTTCTGGGAGCAAGTGCAAACTCAATCCTTTTAGCGGGATCAAAGATCAAACCCCAACAAACGTTCTTTTTTTCGGGCTCAAGAACAAACCCACACAATTGTTTCTATTTTTACAGGCTAGGAAACCGACCCCAAAGTGTGAAATGATAATGTATCACACAAAACACAAACTCTCTCAAAAGAGTAGATTTACAAGTTTAAACCTCACAACAAAATGGATAGGTCACTCCCCAATAAAACCCTTACAATGGCTATGTAAATTACAATTTAAAGCTCACAAATATTGCTCAAATATGGTGGAAATTTTGCTAGACCCGAGATCAAAAAGATGATAATTTTTCCCAATGTTTTTCCTATATTTTTATGTCTATTTTCAGCCATTTAGAGGGGGAGGAGAGGCTACTAGCCGTTGGGCCACGTGTCGGCGTAAGAGAGGATGTCTTTTCTTTTAATATTTGAATTAAAAAATAATTCAAAGACCACCATTAATACTCCTTGAAGGTTGGACAATTTTCTTCATATTTTAATATAAATTTCGGCTGAACAAAGGCAAGATGAGAGAGAGTGCATATTTGCATTTAATGCTGATTGGAGAGATGATGCATAATGGGTTGTCAGGTGGGGCCCATGCGGAGAGAGAGAAAAAAGAGTAACCGTTGGCACAATCGGGATCGTCTGAAGGAGATCCAATCTAACGAACGTGATGACTCGTCTACGTGGACGCTCCAAAAGCGCTGGATCTGTAACAACCCGGATTTTCACTCAAGGGTATTTAAGTCTTTTCACCAATTTTGATCCAAATAACGTTATCTTTAGTTTTCCCGAACCGCCACGTTGCTACGAGTCTAACGCAATTGACTACGCTCAATTCCAAGTTCTGAGTAAAAAGATATGACCTGAATATCGTTTATGTCCTTGACCTCTATTATTTCATTAAGGGGCATTTTTGTAATTTTCCAGCCAATCAAATTATAATATAAATAGCACTGAAAACTAGGTCAACTACTCTCTCTCTCTCTCAGCCCACCGCTGTGAATATTCTTCTGCTGAAAAACACAAGAATTCATCACCGTTCTTCTTCATTTACAGAGGTAATTTAACTTTCGGCAATTCTCTTTCATTTTTCTTTGAAAGCAAAACTCAATCATCCCTTTAAACGTTAGGAGTTCATCTTCGTCAAGTGCTATAATTAAGGCCTAGTAGCGATTTGGGGTTAAACTAACTTAATAACTAACATATATTAAATTTGTAGAGCGTATACTATGGCACGTATCATGAGTGGCCTTATACCCCACTATGATCATATTTTCAAGCGTATAGTATGACACGTATCATGAGTGGCCCTATACCCCACTATGATACATATATGCAAATTTAATAGAAATTTAATAATGGATGCTATGGCACGTATCATGGTGGGTTATAAAGCACCATGATCATATTTTTAAGCGCATAGCATGCCATGCAAGTTCGATAATGACAAAGAGATGACGTAGGCTAAGTACCTACCAATTGAGGACAAAGAGATGACATAGGCTAAGTACCTACTAATTAATGTTAAATAGTGAAAATGGACGAGTATCCATAAATTATTATAATTATGATTATGTGTTGAATTTAATTTGCTTATTTGAGTTTGGATTTAATCTACTGAGCTAAAAACTCACGGTATTTGAATGCCCTGCAAACTTTTATTTTGTAGGTAACATTTGATAATAACGGAAACCATGGCGATTAACGAGGATGACGCTACACTGAGAGCCCTTAGGATGTGTCATTTCCTCATTTTATTTTATTTTCGGATATTTCATTTTATTGACTAATTTGTCAGCTTATTTATGGATTTTTACATTTTCATTTAATTTTATTTGTTTTAATTACTTAAAATGGCGCCAAAATAAAGGTTTTGTTTTGAATATCTATTTGGTTATTAAATAAACGCTTCCGCTATTATTTGGTTTTACTCTGATTTAAGTATATTTTCAAATGAGTTGTGTATTTACTTATTTACCCGGTTATTTTGGGTCGGGTCTTCACAGGATCCTATTAGATCGGATGGACAAAAAACAAGGGCGATGTGGACACTTTTTGAGCGACGGATTAGATCTTCTTTTGCGCGATCGTGCGGCTGCGGTTGGAGATGACGTCATGCCTCCATTTTCTTTCTCCCTTTTTTTATATACTTTAATTCCAAAAATATCTGTAGGATTTAATAGTAAATGAGATGTGATGGACCTTAACGATGGGCTCACGAAATTACAATGGAAGCGCCGCACCAGATACGAGATATATTATCTTAATTTCCAATCTTCTAATATTCATAACTTGCTTGTTTGTTGTCTGATTGGAGCGATTCAAAATGCGTCGGATTCATAGTTTTATGCTCTACAAAAATAAGACACTTAAACGCAAAAATTGATTAGTATTTAAGTGTGTTTGTTATCATCAAAACAAGGCTAATTAAGATTAACTGACTCTAAAAGTCAACAGTCATTACGAGTTCAAAGCAATTGATTGTTCCGAATAAAAAGATACGGCCTAAATACCATGTTTGCCCTTAGTTTCTATAATCTCAGATAAGGGTATGTTGGTGTTTTTATTCAATCAATTTCTTGCATTTAAGTAGACCAAACTTCTAGGACAAGCTTAATATTTTTTTTCATTATCTCATTCTTCACGTCAAAGCACCGTCTTTGTTCTTCGGCCAAATTTCTCGCTCTTTTCTCTTTGATTTCTCGAGGTAATTTCATAGCTATTTTGTTCCTCATCATTTGATTTTCTTGTTCATTTTTTTATTTGATCAAATCGCCCATGAATTTTTCATTTATCGTCTGATTTTGAAAATAGTCGCTGAAGTTTATTTTCTTCACCCAAAGTTGAAAAACAACGTGTTTAGTTTGCAAATTTCGCAAGGTAATTATTCCCTTTGTATTTCTTTCAATTTCAAGCTAATTTGTCGTGGTTTTCCTTGTTTCTCGTCGGATTCAGAAGCTCGTTGGAATTTATTGTGTCCTCGCCGGTTTCTGGAACTTGTGGCCGCCGCATCTCTGAGTTTCAGGTCGTTATTAGTTTAGTTTTTCATCGCACTTTGATCCCTATCATTTTTTGGTCATTGCCCACTAGTTTCCACACTTTCTAAAATTCTCATCTCGGCCCTATATCTCGATCCAAAATTCTCATCTCGGTCCAAAATTCCAGGTTTTTATTTTATTTTTAAATCACTTAAATCTAGATGAATTTTTACATGATAAAACATTTATATTTGTATTACTTTTTTAGAAAGAGAGAAAGATAAATTCAATATTTGATTTAGATTTGAACCCTTTAAAGCAATATGATTGAAAAGTCTGTAGATAAATAACATTTTTTTTTAGATTGATAAATGAGAAAGATGTGAGATTAGAACTACTTAGTTTTCCCAAGTAGCCACATTCGCTTCAATTTTATGGTTATTTTAAGTACTTATTAGGTTCATTTATGTATGGGGTGTTTTTTGGGTCTTAGGGTTTTTCTTGGGATTTAGGGTTTTTATTAGGAATTCTTGGGTTGGGTGTGTATGGTTGTTTGGAAACCTTTTCACAAAGCAACTTTATACTTTACCCTTGTAACAATATTCGTTTCTTGTTAGGGTTATTTAAATATATTTTAGGGTTATTTACGGTGTGAGAAGAGATTTAGAGTTCTTTAATGGAGAAATTAGGGCTTATCAGTTCAAAGATTTTTTAGAGTTGAAGATTTAGAGCTTCATTCTAATCTCTTCTCAAACGTCTCACTTTCTAAATCTCTTCTCAAACGTCTCACTTTCTCCCACCGTTTAAGTTAAACGTACAAGAGATGCCAAGGGAAAAAATTGACAAAAACAAAACCACCGGGTTCTGACGAGTAATTTTAAACTATAAATGTGTAATTTGTATTTAGGGGCATTTTCAAATATGTTAGAAATTTTTATAATATTTACAAATTTATTAGGAAATAAAAATATTTACAAAAATGTTAGAATTTCAAAAATTCTAAGTATATCAATCAATCACTATTAGTATATCAATGATAGTTTATCAGTCGATCATTAATAATCTATAACTGGTATAGTACTATTATATATCACTGATATACTATTAATTATTTGATTGATATACTAATAGATTGAGTGATATACTCAATTTTTGAAATTATAATATTTTTGTAAATATTTTTTTTCTAACAAATTTGTAAATATTTTACTCAATTATAACAGTCGTGTAAATTTCCCTTGTATTTATATCAAACCTCGGGAGTGTTTTTTTTGCATTTATCCCCAGAATTATAGAAACCTACCATAACACAACTATAATTTGAAAAAAATTTATTAAAAAAAACATAAATAAAATATTCCCTCGAAAGCGCAAAATCGTCTCCCAACGGCTAGTTCCCGCTCCACTTTCCCTTCTCATAAAACCGACCGTTGGGGTTTGTTCTTCTTTCTCCGAGTTTGTTCTTCTTCTTCTTCTTCTTTTCCTCTGCTCTTCTGTTTCTTCTCCTTGGAAAAGCAATGGAAAAAACGGCACACTGTCTAGTGTTTAGTTCGCTTCTTCGAATAGTACAAGAAGACGATCATACGCATCGGCGAACAAGATCCACCGCCTCTCCTTGAAATGATCAAAGATTGGGAATACATTCTCTAGGGTTGGTTTTATTTTTGTTTTGATTTCAGTTTTCTCTCTCTCTAGGGTTTTACTTTTACGTTTTTCCTTTTGTTTTTCTTTTAATCTCAAACGCGTTTTTGAATCCTTGAATCATAACTTTTCTAGAATACTATTTATGGACTAATAAAACATTAATTAATGTTAACAAACATCAACACTCATGTACATGCTTTAAATATTGAGCATGCTAGATTATTTTTGGCTTAGTAGCTTCTGAAATGAACTTATTTCTTGCTTTTATGGGTGAGGATACATTTTTCTTTTTTAGTTTAGTAGCTCGTTATTTGTCAATGATCCAAAGTCAATCTTCATATTGAAAATAACAAAAAATATTTTTACCATAGCACGTGACAATCTGCAAATTCCTGTATTTAAACTACACCGTCTTCAATTGCTGCATTGGCTATTCATCACTATGCATATAAATTTTTTAACCATTTTATTTGTTTGCTCATACCAGGATGTGTGAAATTTGCGGTGAGACTGCATAGAATTTCGAGGGAATTGGGGATAACAGATTCATGGAGGAATGGAATGAGGGAAGGTAAGGTGATGCAAAGCATCAGATGGGGTTGGAGAATGTTGCGAGAAGCTGGTGAGCCATTTGATTATGAGTTTATATTTTTATTGTAAATTTCGTTCTTGGTTTATTTTGATCATTCCTTTTTAAAATTTGGTTCTGTTGGGTATAGTTTGAGTTATAACTTTGTTCTTGTTTGTGTCGGACTCAATGTTCCCTTTTTATATTTTTGTGTCTTCTTCTCTCAATATAACAATGAAATGGGCTCATGAGCCATCCTTTTTAAACAAGAAAATTAAAATTAAAATTTAGCTTGTGTATTTCTATCAGTATTTTGGAAAACTAATAAACCATGTTGTTCTGACTTTTGTCGATCAATTAGAGAGGTTAGATCGTTTCTGCACTGTATACATATTAAAGGAATACAATGATTAAATTATTTCTTCTCTGTCTTGTACGTTCTTCATCTCGCTATCAATCAAGGGAGATGTGGGAAACCGAAGGATTGAGGTCAACAAAATTTTTAAGGGTGAAGAAGATTCAACCTCATAATACCTAGATTCAGTTTCATATCCTTTTCACACACAATGTTCTCTTTTTCCTTATGAATCGATAGCCAAGTTTAATGAAATATTTGTTTCCTATAAAAAAAATCGATAGACAAGTTCGACGAAATACAATCGAGATCTCAGTTTTAGTTTCTCTTCATCGTCTTTGCGTGAATTTCACAAAATCAGATTTGAGGTTCTTCTGGGTTTGGATTTGTTTGGAATCCAAAGAACAACAAGATATGGGGATAGATTCAAAGAGCAAAGGTGGCATAAAAATTGTGTAAAACTCTTAACCTCTCATATTTTTATTTGTATTCTGATGGTGAACTTCTTCGGACAATTGATATCAAATGGAGGCAATTGGGGTGAATTGTCTATTGTTCCTCTCATCTTATGTTCCCCCTCTCCTTTTTTTTTATTTTTATGAATTCAAATCCTATGAAAAATTGTTTGTGCACATCTGTCAAACCCTAAACTTTTTATTTCTTAGCCATATATACTTGAAAGCTAATCAAAGATAAAACTGAAATTAATTCAAACACTTGCAATACTTACGGGGAAGAATCTTACCCCTGAGTGTTTTAATGCTCCTCTTAGTAGCCAAAGTTAGTATTTTAATCCTTCCCTAATGAATTTCCATTTCCCCCCTTTCTCTTTAATACCACCTCTCTCTACGGTCACCAAAACTAGGGGAAGAATAGACCTTTTTGCTTTTCAATAATCTTACTTGCTAGTTGTCAACCTACCATGCTCCCAACAAATATCATGCCTTATCCATCACCTCTATTGAATTAAAACTAAATAAAGTTTTCCTTTATTTTACTTTATTTACCTTCATTGCTAGCTGTCACAAAGAAAACATCACAACTCCACATTTTGTTTATAGTCTTTTCATTTCTTTCCAACTATATCAGGTAAGGTCATTTTTCTAGAAATTTAAAATTTGTGTTATTTTCTTTAAAAAGTTGCTCATTATTTACAAAGTCTTAGGGGGTGTTTGGTTGGGGGTTTGGCATCATATTCTCGGGCATCATAAATAAAGTTTCTTTTAATTTTAATTATTTATTTTTAAATTTATTATGAAGTGATTTTTTAATTAAAATATTATTGTAAATTTTAATTTATTTTTACATCATTATTTAATTTTTTAAAATATAATAAGTTAATTAAATAAAAAAAAGCAAACCACTTTTTTCTTTTCCCATTCCTGCATACCAAACATGGACTTCACATTCCCAGGCATCCCATTCCCAGGCATCACATTCTCATTCTCATGCACCAAACACCCCCTTAGGATTTTTTATATAAATTTAATGGGGTTTTTCCTATTTTTAAGAGGCTTTTACAAAAAACAACTCCATAATTTACCCATCCAACCACATTCGCTTGATTTAAGGGTTGTTAAAGTATTTATTATGTTCATTGTTGAATGGATATTTTTTGGGTCTTGGGGTTTTCCCAAATTTTTTAGGATTTTTATTAGGAAATATTCGGATTTTATGTGTGTTTTAATTTTTCACACAAGAAACTTGTTAATATTTCCTTGTAATAGAAATTGCTTCGATGTAGGGTCATTGAAGTGTTTATTCAGGTTATTTAAGGTTTGAGGTTTTTTGGGTCTTTCGATCTTTTATTCGGGTTTGATATTTTTTTCTTTTTAATTTATTATGTTTTTATGGTATTTTTTTTTGTTTTATGGTTATTTAAGTGTGTTTCGGGGTTGTTTAAGGTATGAGGGTTTTTTTTTGGTCTTAGGGCCTTTTCTTAAGAGCTCATATTCCACTAATTTATATAGTGATATCATTTTTCAAAATACTATCACAACAAGGGCACTTTCAAAAAAATTAAAAATTAGGTCGTTTTTAAAGAAATTTAAAAATTGGGTCATTGTTGAAGAAAAAAGTTTTTACCCAAGATCTGTGGGTTTTTTACGGGGTTTTAGGACTTTTATTATTTTTTTAGGCTTTTACAATACGCAACTCCTTAATTTTTCCAAGTAGCCACATTTGGTTCATTTTAGGGTTGTTGAAGTACTTATTGGGTTCCTTTATGTATGAGGTGATTTTTTTGGGTCTTGGAGTTTTTTATGGTGTTTTAGAGCTTTTATTAGGAATTCTTGGGTGTGTATGGTTGTTAGGAAGCTTTTTTCACAAAGCAATTTTATACTTTGTAACGATCTAAACCCTAAAACAACCATATAAACCAAAATTTTCGTAGAAAAACCTTAAAACCCAATTAAAAAAAGTTCACTTTATTATTACTATTTTTTTTTTATGAAATGACTTTTTTTAGTGCCAAATTTGTAAGAATTTCATGAATAGTGATTTTGTTTATTTATTTCTTAAATGGAACCTTTTTAAATTTCTTGAAAGGCTTCTTAACAACCATAAAATGCTAAAACAATCCTAAAAAACTATAAAAAAAATTACCCTATTTTTCATATTTTTGAAAAATGACCCTCTTTTTGTATTTTTCTTGAAAAATGACCCTAATATATGAATTTATAGTAAAATAACCCAATTTTTCAAATTATTTAAAAATTAAATCACCATAAAACTAAACAAATCTCATTGTAATGGCAAATTAAAAACAATTTTTTAAAGTAATGATCTCTAAACAACCATAAAAACCGGAAAAAAAAATCTAGAAAACCCTTAATGAGATTTTTAAGAACAATAAAATGCAAAAAAAAATCCTGAAAACCCCAATAAAAAGTACCCAATTTATAAATAATTTTTTGAAACACGACCCTCTTTTTTATTTTCTTGAAAAATGACCCTATTGTATTAGTTTCTTGTAAAAAAGTCAATTTTTAAAATTTATAAAAATATTGAATCACTCTAAAACAAAACAAATATCATTATAATGGTAAATTATTTATTTATAATTTTTTTTAAGAAACAACCATAAAAACCGGAAAAGATATCTTGAAAAACCCTAAAACCCCATAAAAATGATCCATTTTTTAAAATTTTATACAAAAAAAAAATGTTAGGAAAACCCTATTAAAATTACCACCTTTTTAAATATTTTTAAAAAACAACCTTCTTTTAAATTTTCTTTATGAAAAAATGACAAATTTAATTTATGAAAAAATTAAATCACCATAAAACAAAGCAAAACTCATTACAATGAGTGATTAAAAAGTTCTTTTTTTTTTTTTTTGTAATAAAGGCTTCTAAACAACCATAAAAAACTAAATTTTTGTAAACAAATGTTGAGTTTTTATAGTCAAATAATCTTAATTAACTTTGTTTTGTTGATAACAAACGTATTTAAATACTAATCATTTTTGTGTGTTTAAAGTATCTAAATGCACAAGATATTAATTAAGAAGATTGAAATTAATTTAATTAATTTCGTTTGGATCGTGTGCGAGCGTGCCTAATATAATATTCGTGAGCGCATCATCCATACCGTCAGATCGATTAATGGACCGTCCAGATTATTTCGAATAAGAAAAAAAGGGACGCAACGGTCATTTCCAGGTTTCCAGTGTATGATGACGTCATCGTAACTTTGACTTCATCCCAGCCGTTCATCTTCGTCCATCCGTCCGTCCTGCGTGCTCCGCGTCATCGATTTGTTCCGTACGTCCGATCGAACGAAATCCAGCGGTTTATGTTCAACCACGTCGCGAATATATGGGAGTGCAAACCAGCTGTCATGGAAAGTCAGCATGTCTCTTCCTCTTCTCTGACGCCGCGGGACCAACTGAATATGAATAAATCAGCATTTAATAGCAAACCCACTGACTTCTTCCCTCAAATCAGTCAATAAATCAGCATTTAATTGCAAATCAAGTCACTCTCTCCTCCTTGGTCCAGCCGAATGTGCAGTCATCATTATCCTTTGATTTATTTTTAATTCCAAATTAAAAATAAAAAGTAGCCAGTTATAATATGACACGTGGCCCAACCGCTAGTAAACATCTCCCTCTTCTCTAAAAAGTCAAAAATTACAGATTTGAAAAAAGAAAAAATTTGGGTTATATTGGGACGTAGGTCAAAGAAGGCGATTTTAAAGCAAAAGACTCATTAGAAAAAAATAAATTAAAATAGTCTATTTGAAATATAAGAATACCCCAATCACATTTACTAAAATTAAGGAAAAAATAAATAAGAAAGAAAATTTAGATTTGAAGATGCTAAAATCATAGAAACATTAAAAATGAAAAAAATCATAAAATATTTCAAAGAGATAAATCAGAAAATTAAAAAAAAAAAAAAAGATCAAAACTAAACTAACTAAACTAGAAAATCTAAACATTTCAAAACCAATGACCATTTTGTTCGGTGAATCTCCATAATTTTTTTCCGATATACATTATATTATAAAAAAAATGAAGAAGAAGAAGAGATCGCTGAAGAAATGAGAGAATAAAAAAGGAAAATTAAAAATAAATGCAAAAAAAGTAAATTGGGCATATTAATAAAAATCATACACTGAAAATGTTATAAAAACCTAAGAAAATGAAAGGGAAATTGGGAAAATTGACCTCCAAAAATTCAATCTAATGATTAAGGACCTTCCCCTCATAATTTTTATATTAGAGACCTTATGCTTATGTCATTCCACTATGAAAAGATAGAAATATCCTTATTTATCCTCCCTTCCTTCTCACATCTTAAAACTGAATTTGAAACCCTAATTCCTCCAACTATCTCTTCCTCACACAAGGAGTGTGATTCCATCCAACCAAAGTCGGATGATTTCAGAACGATTGTAATTTGTGAATCCTTAACGGTGAGTTGCGACGGTTCTTTCTGGATTTTGTGAGTTCAAGTTGCGGTTTTGTGATTTGGTTTTCCTTTTTTGATCTAGTTTCATGTTTGAACTTGTTTGTTTTTAGATCTGGCTTTGGGTTTGAGTTTGTTTATCATTTTTTGTTTTTAAGATCTTAGATTAGAGATTGGAAGCACAAGTTCGAAACGATATTGAGGCACAAAGTCAATTCCAACGAGATTTTCCCCATCTCGATTCGAGATTTGGCCTCAATCTTGATTCGAGATTAGAGACACGTACGCTTTTTACCTGAATCTCGGTTCGAGATTGCTCAATCTCGGACCGAGATTGAGGTAGAAAAGTGTATGTTCCTCTAATCTCGAATCAAGATTAATACCAAATCTCGAATCGAGATGAGGATTGTTAAAAAAATCTCATTTCCAACCAGAAATATGAATCTCAATCCAAAAATCCAGATTGTTAAAAAAATCTCATTACCTAATTTTCAAGAGTGAGAGATGAATCCATTGAAGCTATATGACATAAAAGTTTAGAGAGTGTGTGTTTAAGATATAGAGATTTGTTTAAATATATAAAGAGTTAAACTTCAAGGGTATTTATGTACTTTCATCTTCTAAAAAGGTCTTAAACATAAAAATAGTGAGGGGAGGGTCAATAAACCTTAGATTGGATTTTTAAAGGTCAATTTTCCCAATTTCCCAAAATGAAAAGGCCAAAATAACATATTGTATAGCAAATCATATTACAATGACAAATTAAAACGTTGAAAAATAACCCTGTTGTAGCCTTTTTTAATTTTCGTGAAAAACGACCCTGTTGTATGAAATTCATGAAAATGATAAAATTTTCCAATTTATGAAAAAAATTAAATCACCCTATAAGAAAGCAAATCATATTACATTGACAAATTAAAAAGTTTTTTTTTGTTTTAGTGAAGCCTCTAAACAACCATAAATACCAAAAATTTGGTAGAAAAACCTTTAAACCATATAAAAAATAGAAATTTTTACTCATTAAATCAAATCGGAGCCCTTATTTACAAGTATATTGATGTTTTATTTTTTATTACAACGGTATCCATTTTAGGCCATTTTTATGGTTTTTCTTATGTAAATTCTCTATTGTACCCCTTTGCTCTCCCTCTCTCTCTATCTATCTCTAATTATTTGATTATTAATTATGGCCGATTTTAATTTATCCTTGATTTAATCTCTATGATTATGTATTTATTACTTTTGATCTTGTTTTCAAAATTTATTCAGATTTATATTCATAATGTTCGAATTATTAATTTTGATTTTGTTTTCAAAATTTATCATTTATATTTTCAAAATTTCCATAACTTATTATTCCATATCTTTTTATTAATTTACGTTTTTTTTCTTTCTTTTTTACGTTCTTTTTGTTTCGTTAATTCCTTATTTTATGTAGAATTTGGGTTTTACTTTTCATGCCTCTCACATTCATCAGTTTATTTCTTTCGTTCATGAGTTTTTTCTTCATCGTCTCATTTATGTGTTTGTCGTAAAAGATTGGTAGATATGTTGACATAAAGCTTTTTCATGGTGGAAGTTTATATATTTCTCTCTCTAATTATTAGATATTTTTTAGAGAGAATATGGTGATAGGATTTTAGTCTTGAAGAAGAAGAAGAAGAAGAAGAAGATGGAGGTGGAGAATAAAACATGTTCTGTGGAAGCTTTCCAGATTTATGTCAAATAGGGTTTTAGGGTTTAGGGTTTAGGGTTTAGGGTTTAGGGTTTAGGGTTTTTTAGGGTTTAGGGTTTAGGGTTTGGGGTTTTTTTTTTTTTTTTTTTTTTTTTTTTGCAAAAGCAATATATAGAAAAGACAAAAAGGAGGATCTCACAGCCCGAGATCAAGGCAACAAGAACATCTCTTTAGCACAGCTCTAAAGAGACGAACAAAACAGAAACCAACAAGGCAAAATGCCAAGAAACAAAACAACAAAGCAAAAAGCCAAACATGCTAAGTAAATAACTCCCAAGGAGAACAGTCCATGCGATCCCCAGCTCCATGGTTACTACCTCGCCAGGAGATAGCTCGGTAGAAGATGTCCTGCTGCACGCGAACAAGGGTGACCCGGGGAGAAGAGACCTCACGATCATGAAGGCGATGGTTCCTCTCCCTCCAAATATGGTAGATCATAGCACTCCATGCAAGGCGCCAAAGCCTATGAGACGGGCCCGTCCCTTTAGATCTAGTAATGATCCAAGGGAGGTCAGTCTGCCAGGAGGCAGGGCGATGCGAGGAACCAGCCCAGGGAAGAACCCCGCGAAACACAAACGAGCTGTACGAACACTCGAAGAAGAGGTGATCACGACTCTCAATCCCACCAGGACAAAGAAGGCAACACGGCGACATCGACTGATCCCAAAGGTGAACTCGGTCAGCCGTAGATAAACGATCCAGGATAGCAAGCCAGGATATAAAGGAGTGGCGGGGAATGGAGCCCCCAAACCAGATAAGACGGAACCAAGGGACACGATCCCGCTGAGGTCTGATAGTATGCCACGCACTCGCAATAGTGAACTGACGAGAAGCAGAGGCAGTCCACTCGAACCGATCAGAACGACCAATAATCGGGGTGATCCCCGAAACTAGCTGATGAAGGTAGCTCAGCACCGGAGAGCCCATAGGCCAAACCCAACCACCATCACCATCAATAAACGTAGACACCGAAGCAGAATGAGTGCTCCCAGCATCACGAACAATCCCATTACCATGCAGAGCCTGAAGAGGACCGCAAGGTAACCAAGTATCGTACCAGACAGAGCAGCTAGAGCCATCCCCACCACACATCTGATATAGGGCCTGAAGGTCTCGCGAACCTTCAAAATCTTCCTCAAACACCATGAGTACTCATAAGAGGGACGAATAACCCACACACTCCGACCCCTCAAGATAACCGCCCTCACCCAAGCCACCCAAAGCGACCCTGCACGAGCGAACAGATGCCAAAGGTTCTTCATAACAGCAGCTTTATTCCAGATAGCAATAGGAATAAAGCCAAGACCCCCCTCAGCCCTGGGGGAACACACATCACTCCAAGAAACCTTGGCACCACCACCACCACTCTCCGAGCCCCGCCACAAGAAGCTGCGAAGAATACTCTCGATCTCTCTCACCACCTTAGTGGGGAGTAAAAAGACATTGCACCAGTACACATGAAAAGACTGGAGCACGGAACTAATCAACTGAGCTCTACCTGCAAAAGAAAGGGCACGAGAGGCCCAACTCCTATACGAGCCGTGATCCGCCTGGATAAGAGGCTGGCAAGCCGAGATGGTCAACTTGCCAGAAATCGAGGTAAACCCAAATAGCGGACCGGGAGGGAAGCAATCCCAATCCCCAACATAGCGAGTAGCTCACCAGCAACATCATCCATCCCTGCACAAAACAAAGAGCTCTTCCCGACATTGGCAGCCAAGCCCGAGAGAGCCTCGAAGCGACGAAGACTCTCCTGGAGAAAGCCAATGGAACGGGAATCTGCAGAACTGAAAAGCATGAGATCATCAGCAAAACATAAGTGCGTAAGGCGAACCCTATCACACCTGGGATGGAACCGAAAGTAATCAGGAGTGGCCGACAAAATACGAGTCAGAACCTCCATCGCCATCACAAAAAGATAAGGAGAAAGAGGATCGCCCTGACGAAGACCCTTCCTCCCACTGAAATAACCCTCCAAGCCTCCATTAATGGAGACCGAGAACATCGGCGAGGTGATACAACTGCGAATCCAGCTCACAAAAACATGCGGGTACCAACAAGAATAAGAATACCCAGAATAAAATCCCAATGCACAGAATCATAAGCCTTCTGAAGATCAACCTTGATAGTGCACCGAGGCTGACCCTGATTCAGATGGTACTTATGAAGCAGCTCCTGACATAAAAGGATATTATCCACAATGCTCCTACCCTGAACAAAAGCAGACTGATTCGGGCTCACAAAAGAAGGAAGACACCGCTTCAACCTGTTCGAAAGGATCTTCGTGATGCATTTGTAGATCACATTACAACACGAGATCGGTCTATAATCCTGGAAACCCAAAACATTAGGCTTCTTCGGAATAAGAGTAATCGCAGTGGCATTCACCCCAGGCGGGAGGTGATAAGTCCTGAAAAAGTGGGACACAGCAGCACAGAAATCCATCCCAATCACAGGCCAAGCGGCCTTATAGAACCCAACAGAAAAACCATCCGGGCCAGGAGCCTTATCACTACTCATGCGAAACACCGTCTCACGAATCTCCTCATCAGTGATAGGCCTCCTCAACTCACCCAGGCACTCATCTGACCAAGAGAACCCCAAAATATCCTGAAGCGTCCCAGTCAAATCCCGATCTGAATGCACTTTCGCTCCCATAATACCGGTGAAATACCCAACCGCCTCAGAAGCAATCACAACCGGATCAGTAGAACTACTCCCGTCCGCCAAACGAATAGAAGAAATCCCATTACGGGAAATCCTACCCCGCACCTGTCTGTGAAAGAAAGCAGAGTTACTATCGCCCTCTTTCAACCACCTGACCCTCGATTTCTGACGAAGAGAAGCCTCCTCCTTCCGAGCCCACCTCCAAAACTCACTAGTGGCAGACTCAACCTCACGAGAAAGAATAGTGAGACGAGTGCCAAAAGTCTGACGGAGAATCGGCTTAAGGCACTTCAACCCACGCATAAAGGACATAAGGGGGTTAGCACCCCCACTCCCACTCCAGTTACCGCTAACCACCTCCAGAAAGTTATCCTGCTCCGCCCAATGGTTAAAAAACCGAAAAGTCACCTTCTTACGCACCACGATAGTATCGATGCCGCGTAAGAAGGGGGGAATGATCAGAGATCCCCCAGGCCTTCACATCCACAAAAGAATCCGGGAAAGTAGAAAGCCAAACCTCATTAACCAAAACTCGATCAAGGCACTTAAACTGCAGATTCTAAGGGGCGACAATTGGTCCAAGTAAACCGAACCCAACAAGACGAGCTTCAGTCAAATCAGAAGCACCAATACAATCATCAAACTCAGAAAGAGAAGCTGCAGCAGGGGAACCCCGAGAATACTCATCGTGAGATCGAACAGCATTAAAATCCCCCATGACAATGCAAGGAATCGTAACACCACCCGAATGAGAACCCACCAGATCCGACCACAACCGACGTCTCTCCCAGGCCCTATTAAGGGCATACACACACGAAACTCGAAACTCAGCACCCGAAACAGAGTCCACCAACAAACCACTAATCAACTGATCAGAAACAAGCAGAGGGGTAAACACATAAGGAGCCTTCCACATAACCCAGATCCTCCCAGAATCAGCATGATCATAGTTAGTGCAGAAAGACCAATCAGGGCCAAAGCCACGAGAAACAACATCAAATCTATCCTGCTTGATTTTAGTCTCAAGCAGACAACAAAACGGGACATGCGAGGTAGATAAAAAACTACGAACATGACTCAAACGAACAGGGTCATTCATACCTCTCACATTCCACGAACAACTACTAAACATGGGAAACAGTAGTAGAAGCCCCGACCCGGGGGGAAACAGAAGTAGAAGACTTACCAACCTTCTTAGCGAGCTGCTTGAGTTTCTTTTTCTGATACTTCGGAATTTCAAACTCACCAACAACAGTCACATGATCCACATCCTCCTGCTGAATATGAATCGGGGGAGGATGGGCCGCCGAATCAGTCACATCAACCATATCCACAAAACTATTATCAGAATACCCCTCCTGACTATCCACGTCATTCTCCATATCCTTAGTCATAGCTATAGCTAAACGAGCATCCGGATCATCAATAAACGGAGGAGTCTCATGGACCTCCATAGGAGCTAAAGAAGCAAAAGAGTTACTACTAGGGGTCGGAACTTTCTCCTTGCCACCCTTAGACCCCCCTATTTTCTTATAAGTAAAAGAGCCAGGTGCTTTATTAAACACCTTACTAACCACAGGAACATCGGAACTACGAGGACAATCACCCATACCCCTAGAAATAGGATTAACAATAGGACTAACCTGGGGGGAACAAACCGGCTCGGGGCAAACAGGGGCCCGTTTCGGGCAGTTTTCCGTGGAATGACCAAAAACTCTGCAAACAGTACAACGCTTGGGCTTCCATGGGTAGTCAACCTTCACCTCCCACTCACGGCCAAGGACCCTGACCGTAACCTCATCAGGTAAATCACTATCAATCTCGACCTCAACACTAACCCGTGCGAAGGAAACCCTCGTACACAACTCCGTAGCTTTATCCATGGAAATCGGGCGCCCAATCACACTGGCAATCTTCTCAATACTATCAGGATCCCATAAAGCAGGGGGAATGTTAAATAACCGGATCCAAATAGGGATAGAAGTAATGACGCTCTTTTCAGGAGCAACAAGAGGGTCATAACGGCGTAGAATCAACGGTTTACCTCCCACATGCCAAGGGCCATTCTCATAAACCCAGTTACAAGCATCTCTCTGAGTGAACTTGAACAAATACAACCCATGCTCTAAGGAGATAACCAAAGGCTCCTCAACCTTCCGCCAAATACGTTTAGTAATATTAGAAACCACTGAAAACGGGAGCCGAGCATCCACAAACTGCCCAATAAGACAGTGAGCCCAAGGCTCCATACCTTTAGAGACTATGTCGTCATCAAGAATAACGAGGGGTTTACCATCACGGAGAATCGGCTCCACATATTTTAGAGGCCGAGCATCCTTACGGGCAAAAAGTTTAGGGTTTAGGGTTTAGGGTTTAGGGTTTAAGGTTTAGGGTTTTAGGGTTTAGGGTTTAGGGTTTAGGGTTTTTAGGGTTTAGGGTTTAGGGTTTAGGGTTTAGGGTTTTTAGGGTTTAGGGTTTAGGGTTTAGGGTTTAGGGTTTAGGGTTTAGGGTTTAGGGTTTTAGGGTTTAGGGTTTAGGGTTTAGGGTTTAGGGTTTTAGGGTTTTAGGGTTTAGGGTTTAGGGTTTAGGGTTTAGGGTTTAGGGTTTAGGGTTTAGGGTTTAGGGTTTAGGGTTTAGGGTTTAGGGTTTAGGGTTTAGGGTTTAGGGTTTAGGGTTTAGGGTTTAGGGTTTTTTTTTTGCAAAAGCAATATATAGAAAAGACAAAAAGGAGGATCTCACAGCCCGAGATCAAGGCAACAAGAACATCTCTTTAGCACAGCACTAAAGAGACGAACAAAACAGAAACCAACAAGGCAAAAAGCCAAGAAACAAAACAACAAGGCAAAAAGCCAAGAAACAAAACAGCAAGGCAAAAAGCT
Source organism: Gynostemma pentaphyllum (assembly GCA_028015215.1). Taxonomy (NCBI): domain Eukaryota; kingdom Viridiplantae; phylum Streptophyta; class Magnoliopsida; order Cucurbitales; family Cucurbitaceae; genus Gynostemma; species Gynostemma pentaphyllum. The sequence goes on along the minus strand of CM051349.1, from coordinate 40,808,203 downwards.
AAGAAATAAAACAACAAGGCAAAAAGCCAAACAAGCTAAGTAAATAACTCCCAAGGAGAACAGTCCATGCAATCCCCAGCTCCATGGTTACTACCTCGCCAGGAGATAGCACGGTAGAAGATGTCCTGCTGCACGCGAACAAGAGTAACTCTGGGAGAAGAGACCTCACGATCATGGAGGCGGTGGTTCCTCTCCCTCCAAATATGGTAGATCATAGCACTCCATGCAAGGCGCCAAAGCCTATGAGACGGGCCCGTCCCTTTAGATCTAGTAATGATCCAAGGGAGGTCAGTCTGCCAGGAGGCAGGGCGATGCGAGGAACCAGCCCAGGGAAGAACCCCGCGAAACACAAACGAGCCGTCTTGAACACTCGAAGAAGAGGTGATCACGACTCTCAATCCCACCAGGACAAAAGAAGGCAACACGGCGACATCGACCGATCCCAAAGGTGAACTCCAGGTCACCAGTAGATAAACGATCCAGGATAGCAAGCCAGGATATAAAGGAGTGGCGGGGAATGGAGCCCCCAAACCAAGATAAAGACGGAACCAAGGGACACGATCCCGCCGAGGTCCGATAGTATGCCACGCACTCGCAATAGTGAACGACGAGAAGCGGAGCGGTCCACTCGAACCGATCCTGGGCGACCAATAACCGGGGTGATCCCCAAACGAGCCGGGTAAAGGTAGCTCACGGAGAGCCCATAGGCCAAACCCAACCACCATCACCATCAATAAACGAAGACACCAAGGAGTGAGTGCTCCCAGATCACGAACAATCCCATTACCATGCAAGGCCGAAGAGGACCGCAAGGTAACCAAGTATCGTCACTGCAGCAGCAGCTGTGAGCCATCCCCCACCACACATCTGATATAGGGCCTGAAGGTCTCGCGAACCTTCAGAATCTTCCTCAAACACCATGAGTACTCATAAGAGGGACGGATAGCCCACACACTCCGACCCCTCAAGATAACAGCCCTCACCCAAGCCACCCAAAGCGATCCTGCACGAGCGAACAGATGCCAAAGGTTCTTCATAACAGCAGCTTTATTCCAAATAGCAATAGGAATAAAGCCAAGACCCCCCTCCGCCCTGGGGGAACAAACATCACTCCAAGAAACCTTGGCACCACCACCACCACTCTCAGAACCCCGCCACAAGAAGCTGCGAAGAATACTCTCAATCTCTCTCACCACCTTAGTGGGGAGCAAAAACACGTTGCACCAGGACATGAAAAGACCGGAGCACTTGAACTAATCAACCGAGCTCTACCAGGAAAAGAAAGGGCACGAGAGGCCCAACTCCTAATACGAGCCGTGATCCGCTGGATAAGAGGCTGACAAGCCGAGATGGTCAACTTGCCAGAAATCAGAGGTAAGCCCAAATAGCGGACCGGGAGGGAAGCAATCCCAATCCCCAACATAGCGGAAAGCTCAGCTGCCCGAACATCATCCATACCGCACAAAACAAAGAGCTCTTCCCGACATTGGCGGCCAAGCCAAGAGAGCCTCGAAGCGACGAAGACTCTCCTGGAGAAAGCCAATGGAACGGAGTCTCGGAACCGAAAAGCATGAGATCATCAAGAAAACATAAGTGCGTAAGGCGAACCTTATCACACCTGGGATGGAACCGAAAGTAATCGGGAGTGGCCGGCGAATACGAGTCAAAACCTCCATCGCCATCACAAAAAGATAAGGAGAAAGAGGATCGCCTGACGAAGACCCTTCCTCCCACCTGAAATAACCCTCCAAGCCTCCATTAATGGAGACCGAGAACATCGGCGATGTGATACAACGCGAATCCACTCACAAAAAACCTGGGGTACCAACAAGAATAAGAATACCCGAAATAAAATCCCAATGCACGTAATCATAAGCCTTCAAGATCAACCTTGATAGTGCACCGAGGCCGACCCTGATTCGATGGTACTTATGAAGCGACTCCCGACATAAAAGGATATTATCCACAATGCTCCTACCCTGAACAAAAGCGGATCGATTCGGGCTCACAAAAGAAGGAAGACACCGCTTCAACCTGTTTCGAAAGGATCTTCGTGATGCATTTGTAGATCACATTACAACACGAGATCGGCCTATAATCCTGGAAACCCAAAACATTAGGCTTCTTCGGAATAAGGGGTAATCGCAGGGGCATTCACCCCAAGCGGGAGGTGATAAGTCCTGAAAAAGTGGGACACAAGCCGACAAAAATCCGTCCCAATCACAAGGCCAAGCGGCCTTATAGAACCCGGCAGAAAAACCATCCGGGCCAGGAGCCTTATCACTGCTCATACGAAACACCGTATCTCGAATCTCCTCATCAGTGATAGGCCTCCTCAACTCACCCAAACACTCCTCTGACCAAGAGAAGTCTAAAATATCCTGAAGCGTCCCAGTCAAATCCCGATACGGAACAGACTCAGCTCCCATAATGCCGGTAAAGTACCCAACTGCCTCAGAAGCAATCACAACCGGATCAGTAGAACTACTCCCGTCCGCCATAAGAATAGAGGAAATCCCATTACGGGAAATCCGACCCCGCACCTGTCTGTGAAAGAAAGCAGAGTTACTGTCGCCTTCTTTCAACCACCTGACCCTCGACTTCTGACGAAGAGAAGCCTCCTCCTTACGAGCCCACCTCCAAAACTCACGGGTAGCAGCCTGCCACTCCTCCATAACCACCTCACTAGTGGGGGTCTCCAATAAAGCAGATTGAGCCGCTAACATACGAAGCTTAGCAGACTCAACCTCACGAGAAAGAACAGTGAGCCGAGTGCCAAAAGTCTGACGGAGAATCGGCTTAAGGCACTTCAACCCACGCATGAAGGACATAAGGGGGTTAGCACCCCCACTCCCACTCCAGTTACCACTAACCACCTCCGCAAGTTATCCTGCTCCGCCCAATGGTTAAAAAAAACGAAAGTCACCTTCTTACGCACCACGTAGTATCGACGCGCGTAGAAGGGGGGGAATGATCAGAGATCCCCCAGGCCTTCACATCCACAAAAGAATCCGGGAAAGTAGAAAGCCAAGCCTCATTAACCAAAACTCTATCAAGGCGCTTAAACTGAAGATTCTGGGGCTGACAATTGGTCCAAGTAAACCTGAACCCAACAGTACGAAGCTCAATCAAATCAGAAGCACCAATACAATCATCAAACTCGAAAAGAGAAGTCACAGATGGGAGAACCCCGAGAATACTCATCGTGAGATCGAACAAAGATTAAAATCCCCCATAACAATGCAGGGAATCGTAATACCACCCGAATGAGAACCCACCAGATCCGACCACAACCGACGCGTCTCCCAGGCCCTATTAAGGGCATACACACACGTAACTCGAAACTCAAGACCAAACAGTGGTCCACCAACAAACCACTAATCAACCGATCGAAAACAAGCGGAGGGGTAAACACATAAGGAGCCTTCCACATAACCCGGATCCTCCCGAAGCAGCATGATCATAGTTAGTGCGAAAAGTCCAATCAGGGCCAAAGCCACGAGAAACCACATCAAATCTATCCTGGCTTAATTTTAGTCTCAAGCGGACAACAAAACGGGACATGCGAGGTAGATAAAAAACTACGAACATGACTCAAACGAACAGGGTCATTCATACCTCTCACATTCCACGAACAACTACTAAACATGGGAAACAATAGCGAAGCCCCGCCCTGGGAGAAAGCAGTAGGAGACTTACCAGCTTCTTAGCGAGTTGTTTGAGCTTCTTTTTCTGATACCTCGGAATCTCAAACTCACCAACCACAGTCACAGGATCCTCACCATCATGCTGACAATCAGACACAGGATCACGGACCTCCGAATCAGTCACATCAACCATATCCATAGTACCAGTGTCATAAGACCCCTCCTGACTATCCACATCATTCTCCATATCCTTTGCCATAGCCATGGCCAACCGAGCATCCGGGTCATCAAAGATCGGGGAAGTCTCACGGACCTCCATATTAGCTAAAGAGGCAAAAGAGTTGCTACTCATGGTCGAACCCTGCTCCTTACCACCCTTAGACCCTCCCGTTTTCTTATAAGTAAACGAGCCAGGAGCTTTATTGAACACCTTACTAACCACAGGAACAGCAGAACTACGAGGAAACTCACCCATACCCCCAGAAATAGGGTTAAAAGTAGTACTAACCTGGGGAAGAACCGGCTCGGGGCAAACAGGGGCCCGTTTCGGGCAATTTTCCGGTGGCATGACCAAAAACTCAGGCAAACCGGCATCGCTTGGGCTTCCACGGGTAGTCAACCCCCACCTCCCACTCACCGGCCGAGGACACTAACCGTGACCTCATCAGGCAAATCACTATCAATCTCAACCTCAACACTAACCCGTGCAAAAGAAACTCTCGTACACAACTCCGTAGCCCTATCCATGGAAATCGGACGTCCAACCACACTGGCAATCTTCTCAATACTATCGGGATCCCATAAAGCAGGAGGAATGTTAAATAACCGGATCCAAATAGGAATAGAAGTAATGACACTCTTTTTTCGAGAGAGAACAAGAGGGTCATAACTGGCCGAAGAATCAACGGTTTACCTGCCACATGCCAAGGACCATTCTCATAAACCCAGTTACAAGCATCTCTCTGAGTGAACTTGAACAAAAACAACCCATGCTCCAAAGAAATAACCAAAGGTTCCTCAACCTTACGCCAAATACGCTTAGTAATATTTGAAACCAATGAAAACGAGGGACGAGCATCCACAAATTGCCCAATCAAACAATGAGCCCAAGGCTCCATGCCTTTAGAAACAATCTCATCATCAAGAATAACAAGGGGTTTACCATCCCTAAGAGTCGGCTCCACATATTTTAAAGGACGAGCATCCTTATGAGCAAAAAGTTTATCCCCGTTTTACTCAACCAAGGATTTTTAGGAATAGATGAAGTATTCTCACCTTGAACACTTGCATGTACGATGAGCATGAGAAGCTACGCCCGCCACGTCGAAACCATGCCATGCACACCCTTTGCCACGTCGACCACGTAAGGAATCGAGAGGGAGTTTTGAAAATCCGAAAATTGCTCCTCAATCTCCACACGAGATCTTTTGCCAGCTTGGAGATCTCGCCCCACCTCCCTATCACCAGAAAAAAAGAAGGAAAGGAAAACTACAGGCTAGGCACCACCGCAATTAACGTCATTTTGACCTAAAAATGGTGCGGTTGCTCGACTACCACCATGCCGTCGTTCTCCACCGGTTTTGGCTGCCATGATAGCATCACCAAGCAATTTTGGTCCCTTACGAGGAGATCTTTGCCGTTCAGACGCAAAAAACGAAAACCGAAGGGTTCAATGACGTTTTTCCTTCGAATCCTCCATAGACGAACCGAGTTGTCTTTGAACCAAACCAACACCATGGGTAGCTCCAAAAACACCAGGCGAAGGGTTCTCTATAGTCATACCACGGCCAGAACCTTCAGAACCCGAATCACCATGAACACCTCCATTATCGACCTTCAAGGGAGCTTCAATGGCAACTTGTGAACCAGAACGATTCGGCCCACGACTCCTTGAAGAAAGCTGCTCGGAATCACCTAATAAAGCTAAAGGAACACTCCTTTTCAACCCAGAATCAACCATGCACGCAGAAACTTCTGAAACCATATTTGAAGCGTGAACCCTAGTCCCTTGGATCTGACTCGTTTCCTCGCTTTCTTTCCTTCCAAAAGCACCAGAAACAACCGACTTAGCATCCTCTTCCATCTCCATAGAACGAAACCCAAAGAAAACCCCTCCCTCGGTCAGATCTGAAAATTTCGAAAAAACACCTACATAAGAACTTCTCCGATCAACACAAGCTTCCTCACACCAACCTTGGGGGACCCTCCTATGACAGATCTACAACCTAAATCAAGAAGAAACAAGAAGAACTTGCTAGATCTAGACTTTACACGGCGAGGAGAACTAGCGGGCGCTTTGAGAGAAAAATCTAGAGAGAGAAAGTAAGAGAGAGAAAATTTTTGACCAAATGAGGGAGCTTAGGGTTTAGGGTTTAGGAATTAGGGTTTTTAGGGTTTAGGGTTTAGGGTTTAGGGTTTAGGGTTTAGGGTGTTTAGGGTTTAGGGTTTAGGGTTTAGGGTTTAGGGTTTAGGGTTTAGGGTTTAGGGTTTAGGGTTTAGGGTTTAGGGTTTAGGGTTTAGGGTTTAGGGTTTAGGGTTTAGGGTTTAGGGTTTAGGGTTTAGGGTTTAGGGTTTAGGGTTTAGGGTTTAGGGTTTAGGGTTTAGGGTTTAGGGTTTAGGGTTTAGGGTTTTAGGGTTTAGGGTTTAGGGTTTAGGGTTTTAGGGTTTAGGGTTTAGGGTTTAGGGTTTAGGGTTTAGGGTTTAGGGTTTAGGGTTTAGGGTTTAGGGTTTAGGGTTTAGGGTTTAGGGTTTAGGGTTTAGGGTTTAGGGTTTAGGGTTTAGGGTTTAGGGTTTAGGGTTTAGGGTTTAGGGTTTAGGGTTTAGGGTTTAGGGTTTAGGGTTTAGGGTTTAGGGTTTAGGGTTTAGGGTTTAGGGTTTAGGGTTTAGGGTTTAGGGTTTAGGGTTTAGGGTTTAGGGTTTAGGGTTTAGGGTTTAGGGTTTAGGGTTTAGGGTTTAGGGTTTTAGGGTTTAGGGTTTAGGGTTTAGGGTTTAGGGTTTAGGGTTTAGGGTTTAGGGTTTAGGGTTTAGGGTTTAGGGTTTAGGGTTTAGGGTTTAGGGTTTAGGGTTTAGGGTTTAGGGTTTAGGGTTTAGGGTTTAGGGTTTAGGGTTTAGGGTTTAGGGTTTAGGGTTTAGGGTTTAGGGTTTAGGGTTTAGGGTTTAGGGTTTAGGGTTTAGGGTTTAGGGTTTAGGGTTTAGGGTTTAGGGTTTAGGGTTTTAGGGTTTAGGGTTTTAGGGTTTAGGGTTTTAGGGTTTAGGGTTTAGGGTTTTAGGGTTTTAGGGTTTAGGGTTTAGGGTTTAGGGTTTAGGGTTTTAGGGTTTTTAGGGTTTAGGGTTTAGGGTTTAGGGTTTAGGGTTTAGGGTTTAGGGTTTAGGGTTTAGGGTTTAGGGTTTAGGGTTTAGGGTTTAGGGTTTAGGGTTTAGGGTTTAGGGTTTAGGGTTTAGGGTTTAGGGTTTAGGGTTTAGGGTTTAGGGTTTAGGGTTTAGGGTTTAGGGTTTAGGGTTTAGGGTTTAGGGTTTAGGGTTTAGGGTTTAGGGTTTAGGGTTTAGGGTTTAGGGTTTAGGGTTTAGGGTTTAGGGTTTAGGGTTTAGGGTTTAGGGTTTAGGGTTTAGGGTTTAGGGTTTAGGGTTTAGGGTTTAGGGTTTAGGGTTTAGGGTTTAGGGTTTAGGGTTTAGGGTTTAGGGTTTAGGGTTTAGGGTTTAGGGTTTAGGGTTTAGGGTTTTAGGGTTTAGGGTTTTAGGGTTTTAGGGTTTAGGGTTTAGGGTTTAGGGTTTTAGGGTTTAGGGTTTTAGGGTTTAGGGTTTAGGGTTTAGGGTTTAGGGTTTAGGGTTTAGGGTTTAGGGTTTTAGGGTTTAGGGTTTAGGGTTTAGGGTTTAGGGTTTAGGGTTTAGGGTTTAGGGTTTAGGGTTTAGGGTTTTAGGGTTTTAGGGTTTAGGGTTTTAGGGTTTAGGGTTTAGGGTTTAGGGTTTAGGGTTTAGGGTTTAGGGTTTAGGGTTTAGGGTTTAGGGTTTAGGGTTTAGGGTTTAGGGTTTAGGGTTTAGGGTTTAGGGTTTAGGGTTTAGGGTTTAGGGTTTAGGGTTTAGGGTTTAGGGTTTAGGGTTTAGGGTTTAGGGTTTAGGGTTTAGGGTTTAGGGTTTAGGGTTTAGGGTTTAGGGTTTAGGGTTTAGGGTTTAGGGTTTTTAGGGTTTAGGGTTTAGGGTTTAGGGTTTAGGGTTTAGGGTTTAGGGTTTTAGGGTTTAGGGTTTAGGGTTTTAGGGTTTAGGGTTTAGGGTTTTAGGGTTTAGGGTTTTAGGGTTTTTAGGGTTTAGGGTTTAGGGTTTTAGGGTTTAGGGTTTAGGGTTTAGGGTTTAGGGTTTAGGGTTTAGGGTTTAGGGTTTAGGGTTTTTAGGGTTTAGGGTTTAGGGTTTAGGGTTTAGGGTTTAGGGTTTAGGGTTTAGGGTTTAGGGTTTAGGGTTTAGGGTTTAGGGTTTAGGGTTTAGGGTTTAGGGTTTAGGGTTTAGGGTTTAGGGTTTAGGGTTTAGGGTTTTAGGGTTTAGGGTTTAGGGTTTAGGGTTTAGGGTTTAGGGTTTAGGGTTTAGGGTTTAGGGTTTAGGGTTTAGGGTTTAGGGTTTAGGGTTTAGGGTTTAGGGTTTAGGGTTTAGGGTTTAGGGTTTAGGGTTTAGGGTTTAGGGTTTAGGGTTTAGGGTTTAGGGTTTTAGGGTTTTAGGGTTTAGGGTTTAGGGTTTAGGGTTTAGGGTTTAGGGTTTAGGGTTTAGGGTTTAGGGTTTAGGGTTTAGGGTTTAGGGTTTAGGGTTTAGGGTTTAGGGTTTAGGGTTTAGGGTTTAGGGTTTAGGGTTTAGGGTTTAGGGTTTAGGGTTTAGGGTTTAGGGTTTAGGGTTTAGGGTTTAGGGTTTAGGGTTTAGGGTTTAGGGTTTAGGGTTTAGGGTTTAGGGTTTAGGGTTTAGGGTTTAGGGTTTTAGGGTTTAGGGTTTAGGGTTTTTTAGGGTTTAGGGTTTAGGGTTTAGGGTTTAGGGTTTAGGGTTTAGGGTTTAGGGTTTAGGGTTTTAGGGTTTTAGGGTTTAGGGTTTTAGGGTTTAGGGTTTAGGGTTTAGGGTTTAGGGTTTAGGGTTTAGGGTTTAGGGTTTAGGGTTTAGGGTTTAGGGTTTAGGGTTTAGGGTTTAGGGTTTAGGGTTTTAGGGTTTAGGGTTTAGGGTTTAGGGTTTAGGGTTTAGGGTTTAGGGTTTAGGGTTTAGGGTTTAGGGTTTAGGGTTTAGGGTTTAGGGTTTAGGGTTTAGGGTTTAGGGTTTAGGGTTTAGGGTTTAGGGTTTAGGGTTTAGGGTTTAGGGTTTAGGGTTTAGGGTTTAGGGTTTAGGGTTTAGGGTTTAGGGTTTAGGGTTTAGGGTTTAGGGTTTAGGGTTTAGGGTTTAGGGTTTAGGGTTTAGGGTTTAGGGTTTAGGGTTTAGGGTTTAGGGTTTAGGGTTTAGGGTTTAGGGTTTAGGGTTTAGGGTTTAGGGTTTAGGGTTTAGGGTTTAGGGTTTTTAGGGTTTTAGGGTTTAGGGTTTAGGGTTTAGGGTTTAGGGTTTTAGGGTTTAGGGTTTAGGGTTTAGGGTTTAGGGTTTTAGGGTTTAGGGTTTAGGGTTTAGGGTTTAGGGTTTAGGGTTTAGGGTTTAGGGTTTAGGGTTTAGGGTTTAGGGTTTAGGGTTTAGGGTTTAGGGTTTAGGGTTTAGGGTTTAGGGTTTAGGGTTTAGGGTTTAGGGTTTAGGGTTTAGGGTTTAGGGTTTAGGGTTTAGGGTTTTAGGGTTTAGGGTTTTAGGGTTTAGGGTTTAGGGTTTAGGGTTTAGGGTTTAGGGTTTAGGGTTTAGGGTTTAGGGTTTTAGGGTTTAGGGTTTTAGGGTTTAGGGTTTTTAGGGTTTTAGGGTTTTAGGGTTTTAGGGTTTTAGGGTTTAGGGTTTAGGGTTTTAGGGTTTTTAGGGTTTAGGGTTTAGGGTTTAGGGTTTTTAGGGTTTAGGGTTTAGGGTTTAGGGTTTAGGGTTTAGGGTTTAGGGTTTAGGGTTTAGGGTTTAGGGTTTAGGGTTTAGGGTTTAGGGTTTAGGGTTTAGGGTTTAGGGTTTAGGGTTTTAGGGTTTAGGGTTTAGGGTTTAGGGTTTAGGGTTTAGGGTTTAGGGTTTAGGGTTTAGGGTTTAGGGTTTAGGGTTTAGGGTTTAGGGTTTAGGGTTTAGGGTTTAGGGTTTAGGGTTTTAGGGTTTAGGGTTTAGGGTTTAGGGTTTAGGGTTTTAGGGTTTAGGGTTTAGGGTTTAGGGTTTAGGGTTTAGGGTTTAGGGTTTAGGGTTTAGGGTTTAGGGTTTAGGGTTTAGGGTTTTAGGGTTTTAGGGTTTAGGGTTTAGGGTTTAGGGTTTAGGGTTTAGGGTTTTAGGGTTTAGGGTTTTTAGGGTTTAGGGTTTAGGGTTTAGGGTTTAGGGTTTAGGGTTTAGGGTTTAGGGTTTAGGGTTTAGGGTTTAGGGTTTAGGGTTTAGGGTTTAGGGTTTAGGGTTTAGGGTTTTAGGGTTTTAGGGTTTAGGGTTTAGGGTTTTTAGGGTTTTAGGGTTTAGGGTTTAGGGTTTAGGGTTTAGGGTTTAGGGTTTAGGGTTTAGGGTTTAGGGTTTAGGGTTTAGGGTTTAGGGTTTAGGGTTTAGGGTTTAGGGTTTAGGGTTTAGGGTTTAGGGTTTAGGGTTTAGGGTTTAGGGTTTAGGGTTTAGGGTTTAGGGTTTAGGGTTTAGGGTTTAGGGTTTAGGGTTTTAGGGTTTAGGGTTTAGGGTTTAGGGTTTAGGGTTTAGGGTTTAGGGTTTAGGGTTTAGGGTTTTAGGGTTTAGGGTTTTAGGGTTTAGGGTTTAGGGTTTAGGGTTTAGGGTTTAGGGTTTTAGGGTTTAGGGTTTAGGGTTTTAGGGTTTAGGGTTTAGGGTTTAGGGTTTAGGGTTTAGGGTTTAGGGTTTAGGGTTTAGGGTTTAGGGTTTAGGGTTTAGGGTTTAGGGTTTAGGGTTTAGGGTTTAGGGTTTAGGGTTTAGGGTTTAGGGTTTAGGGTTTAGGGTTTAGGGTTTAGGGTTTAGGGTTTAGGGTTTAGGGTTTAGGGTTTAGGGTTTTTAGGGTTTAGGGTTTAGGGTTTAGGGTTTAGGGTTTAGGGTTTAGGGTTTAGGGTTTAGGGTTTAGGGTTTTAGGGTTTAGGGTTTAGGGTTTAGGGTTTAGGGTTTAGGGTTTAGGGTTTAGGTTTTGGGGTTTAGGGTTTAGGGTTTAGGGTTTAGGGTTTAGGGTTTAGGGTTTAGGGTTTAGGGTTTAGGGTTTGTGGCTTTTAGGGTTTAGGGTTTAGGGTTTAGGGTTTAGGGTTTAGGGTTTTTTAGGGTTTAGG